>OX291549.1:30469849-31062193 GCA_946406115.1 Apoda limacodes | reverse complement strand
AGATTTAAATACACAAGTAAGAACTACAGCTAAAAGTGACTGAAAAAGATTTTTATAAATAATACATTCTTTGGAAAAACTATGGAAAATGTTGAAAACCGTGTATTTGTGAAAAAAAAGATATTTATTTGGATAATTATAAGAAAGATTTATAAGTCGTGTGAAGTCTGTAGACTCTCGAAATACTTGTTACGATTTTGTATATTGGAAATATAAAAATTATGATGTATAACTTTCATTATTATACCATACACAAAAAAAAATACGATAATAGTGTCAAGTTATAATACCCTGATACGGGTAGCTTCGTTTACTATGTATTTACAGATAATTTTTATTAGACTTCACAAAAATTAATAAAACTTGTTGTAGACTTATAATTGCTAGAAGTAATTGCCGAATCTAAAGTTTTCAAGAAAAGTGTGACAAAAAAGAGATTTATTTGGAGAACTATAAGTCTACAACAAGTTTATTTATTTTTTTGTGTAAAATAGTATGTTTCACACTTCGAATTCTGCACGTAAAATATTTACATTTGTGATACATAGACACGACTTATAATTCTCCAAATAAATATCTTTTTTTTCACAAATACACGGTTTTCAACATTTTCCATAGTTTTTCCAAAGAATGTATTATTTATAAAAATCTTTTTAGTCACTTTTAGCTGTAGTTCTTACTTGTGTATTTAAATCTATATATATTTCAACTAAGGACTATGCTTAAACTGTAAAACTCTATGAACCCTAATTAACTTCATAGTCAGTTGTAAACATTGTTTGAGATTTCTATAGTAAATTATATTTTAGTTTTATTATAAAAATTTGATACTATTTTTTTATCTTTACTGTAACCGTTTACAATGTTTTTCAGGGCATAAAGGTAAATCTGAATTAAGATCATGTAAATGTTCAGGGTACTTAAGGTTACAGGTTAATTTTAAAAAAGAGCTCATTTTTCGTGGAAAAATATATTATAGATAGGTGTACAGCTTAGTGTAAAAAGAAGAAAATAAATAATTACAATAATATCACATTAGATATAAAAAATTCTAAAGTTATCAGAAATATCAGTGAGTAGCATTACATAAGTTCTTAAATATAGATTGGAATATTCCAACATATTTTTACATTTAAATTGGGCTGACATCGTTTTGAGCATGTTTATAATTATAATTTGATACACTGGTATTAAAGAGTTAAAGAAAGCGTCTTGATTTGGAAGAGATGTAATTTTTAAGGACTCATAAGAATTAACAAATTCATGAAGAAAAACACCTTTCCTAATAAGTTTATTAAAATTCGTTTGTAATTGATTTCTTAATTCTGCAAATTGGTCTTTATATAATATTCTATATATCTAAACTCTAGTAGATCATAAATTAAAAATAATCTAAAAACCGCAAATGAACTATACGACATATTAGGTTTATATGAGAATGAAATATATTTTTACTTATTTTGCGGAATTATTTTTATTTCTCAATCTTTAAAATTCAAAGCATGAACAATAAAATGAGCATCATAATTGTTTAGATTGTGAAATAGAATAGGAATGAAAAATGGAACACGATACTTTGTGCTACTAAATAATTCGTGACTAACACCTCTAAAATTACTAGTATTCCACTCATAGTCTACTGTGATTTCATCACCTAATATAACATAATTGCGATTGTCTTATAGATTCCTTCTCTTCATTAGTTAAAGAAAGTGGACATTTTTGAAAACAATTTATCCTATGTATATTGCTAATATCTTTGTTAATGTTTTTCCATAAACATTTTTGTACGATTAGGCTCTGAGTATGTTCTGTATATAGACATTTTATCATCATATGAACATTTTATATAGTATCCATAAGAACAAACTACATGGTCAATGTATTGTTTACGTATATGACTTCGATGGAGCAGGGACACAATAGGTGACGGGTTTTAAATGAGCTACAAAGTCTGCATATATTATAAACAGTAATTTTAATATTCTTTGAAATTTATCAAAATAGATTTCATCATTATTTGTTTCCCTATTAAACCAATATTTTTCTTTTTTATGAATTCCTAGTTATTCAGTAACAATTTATTTCTGGTGATTAATTAAATTAACTTTAGATTAAAAATAGATACGGCAACCGGCCCAGATATGAATAGCGTCATTTCGATTTGTTATTTGTTTATTTACCAAGCGTGATAAATACAATAATGACCATTTCAACCATTGTTTAAAAATAATAAGTTAATTTGTAATTAATTAGAACATTTTGTAAAGTTTTTTTTTCTTTGTTATACTCTAATTCAAACATCTTAATGCTAATGTCATTTTGTTTTTCTACCTTGGGTATATCAGATAATTTGATTGGGAACTGAATATTATTGAACGTTAGTTTATTTTGATGCCTCATGTATGATGATACCCTATCGGAATGTGTATTTGCAGGATATAGTCCACTTAAAACATTGTTGATCGTTCTTTTTTACGAATATACGAAGATCCCCGTAAGGGAATGAACTTATTAACATGCATTTCTAAGAACTGTTTTTTTTTAAGGTCTACCATTTTCTTTTTTTTCTAAATCACTATGTGTCATTACACATTTTATTTTTAATGTCATCACTTAAAGGTTCTGAATAATTTTCTAATTCAACAATTTTTATCCAATTCCTAATAGTCAAATTTAAAAATTCAAAAGAATTTTTTAAATCTTTTGTTTCCTGATCAAAATCTGCATGAATAATAAAATAGTATTGATTATTCAATTGATGCTATAAATACTTCACGAGTGATATAACAGACACATAAAGTAAATTATGATTAAGAATAAGACATTTCTATTTGTGTTTCTTAGATCGTAAGTGCTGAGCATAGAATCTTTGGTTAACCTGTAAATCACATATTTGACACATCATGTTGACGTCGATGCTAGTTGTAAATCTTTAACACTATTATCAGCTTTTCTCTTTAAACTTCGACCGACTTGAATTGAAGATTTTCTGTAGGTATAACATGTCAAGTCATGTCAAGCGTGAACCGACACGTCTCCAGGTTAAGTTTTTGTAAAGCGTAAGTGGACACACCCCTAAAATCCTGAGATACACCCTCGGGGGACTAGTTTTTGGAATGTCACCACCAACAGCATTGTAATTAAATAAGAATAACTTAATTATGAACGGGAAAAACATAATAGACCCATTACGATAATGATATAATTACATAACAAAACTAGAAACAAGTTATACAGAAGCCACTGTGACATCACGCGGTAGTTTTGGTCAGGCGTGAGTCGACGTGCCCCAGACACGGGGGGAGGGGTTGGGGTTGGGGGGTAGTGAGGCAGAACCAACGAATCCCCTCTACTAATAAACCTTCAATCTCAACTAAAATTGTTGCGAATTCTTCATCGGTTAATATCTGAGTACCTATAACTTTATAGACATGAGTTTTAACGGAGCGTACATTTATCCCACTTAAGCCGTTAAAGTGAGGGCCATAAGGAGGACTATGTTTAAATTTAACGCGAAGCTGAGAGAGATGTTTACCTAAGTAGTTTTTGTGAGCATTAGATTCCAACAATGCATATATTTCGTATAATTTACGTTTGGCTCCTAAAAAATTTGTCCGTCCGTCACTATAAATCATCGATACCGGACCTCTACGGCAGATGAATCGTTTAAAAGCGGCAAGAAATAATTCGGAGCTTAAATCTGTTCTAAATGCAATGCTTTAGTAGCTAGCACAAATAAACAAACATAGGCCTTTTGTACCACGACGGCGAATATGAGTAATACAGAAAGGTCCTGCGTAATCTGCGGCGGTATATACGAAACTTTTCACTTTAGACACGCGAAATTAGGGCAAATCGCCCTTTAACGGTAACGGGTACGTTGGTTTAGGATTCATTTTAAAACAAATATTACAACTATGAACTCTTTGACGAATAAGATTTCTAGCAGAAATTATCCAATATTTTTGGCAAATCAAAGCTAGTAATAGAGCTGGCCCTGTGTGTAAATTTGTGTAATGGTAATGATCAACAATCAATTGCGTAATTCGGTCTGTAGTCGGAAGTAAAATTGGGTGCTTTTGACCATAGTCAAGTTGCGAGTTTTGTATTCGGCCTCCAACTCTGAGTATACTGTTTTTACTAATAAATGGATTTAATTTTAATAATGCAGAACAAAAGCGTTTGTTATTTATTTTAAAAATTATATCTTGTGTTATTTTGTAAATAGCGTATCACGTAAAATTCAGCGAATTTTAAGTCCGACACAGAAATTGGTCCCTGAGAGCTTAAAAGCTTAGAAAATCTTAGTACATAAACCAATGAATTTAATAGTTTGCCCCAAGTGGAGACATGTTCAGCTAATTTATTTATACAATGAGAAAGTTCTAATTGCATTTCAGCGTTGCAAGTAAAAGTTTTAGACTCAAGACACTCGTCATTATTTAAATTTGGGTAAAATTGGGTAATAGGCCATTGAGAGAGCGGAAGAGAGGTCCATTGAGGTCCATGAAACCATAAGTTACTGTTTATTAATTTTTCTGGGGTAGTAGGACGAGAAATTATATCTGCGGGATTTTCATTACCATTCACATGGAACTAAAATATAATTATAATAAAATAATGATTAGAAGGATTTTTTGAATTTATTTCGGTAATGCGATTCGCGACAAACGTGTGGAACTTAAAGGCTGGAGAATGAACCCAGGTTAGAGCGATGGCCGAGTCGGAAAATGCAAAAATATTATTATTTGACAACGTTTACTTAATTCTTCGTAAACAGCGGTGAGTAAATTTGACAGTAACAAAGCTGCGCTGAGCTCAAGGCGTGCAAGTGAAATTTTTTTTAACGGCGCTACTCTCGATTTTGATGAAACAAGGGTTACGAAACCGTTCGAATCTTCAGTTGTACTGACCCTAATATAAACTACGGCACCGTAACATTGTTCAGTGGCGTCGGAAAAACCAATCAGCGTAGCGTGAACATCTGAGGTTAGGCCAATGTGTCGTTGAATTTCTAAATATAAAAAATGAAGTTCATTGCGAAATTGTTGCAATTTCTTTTCTATATTTTCGGTTACAGGGTTGTCGCAATCAAGATTTGACTTCCAACATTCCTTTATCAATAATTTCATCAAAGCGGTAACTGGACCAATAAGGCCAAGCGGATCGAAAAAACGTGCGGTTGTAGAAAGAACAGATCTTTTTGTTTAGAATGAGAATTTGAGGTTTAGAATTAACTTTAAACAAGAAAACATCATTACCGGGTTTCCATGACATACCTACAATTTAAGTGTCTGCTTCAGAGTCGAATTCTATGACTTGAGGATTTTTATGCGATGAAGGGATTTTTTTCATGAGTTCTAAACTATTTAATATCCATTTTATCAATTTTAAATTTGAATTGCCTCCTTTCTCAAATAATTTAATCATTTCGAGGTAAGTTTTTTCAGCTTTTTCCAGGCCATCTATAGAACAAACGTAGTCATCCATATACATGTTATTTTCAGCTTTATAGGCGGCCAATGGAAAGTGCTTTCTTTCGTCAGCGGCGAGTTGTCTGATTACTTTCATGGCAAGATAGGGTGAGGAAGATACACCAAACGATACCTTTTTAAACTCAAATGTAGATATTTCGGAATCGGGATCAAATCTAAATAAAATACGTTGATATTTTTGATGTTCAGGAATTAAATTTATTTGGAAGTACATCATTTGGATATCCGACGAAAGAGCAATAGAGAACATTCTTAGGTTGAGAATAAGATTAAAAATATGATTTTGCAAATTTGGACCAATGTATAAAAGATCGTTAAGCGATTGGCCAGACGTAGTTTTACAACTGGCGTTAAGAACAATGCGTATCTTTGAAGAGGTTTTATCAGGACGGTATACTGCTCTATGAGGTATGTAATAACCATCTATAGAGGGATTTTCTATTTTGGAAAGATGATCTTGTTCTATATACTCTTTTATTGTGTTATTATAACCATCTCTAAGTTCAGGATTTGAGTTTAACTTTTTCTCTAATTTTTTTATAATGCCTTTGAGCTATTGCAAGTGAATTCCCTTAAGCGGCAGGATTGTGTTTAAATGGCAATTGAACTGTGTATCGTGCAGAACCGTCTCGTGTATGAGTTTGTTCGAAAATGCGTTCACAGGCCTCATCGTCTGGGCTCTTATGTTCGTAAGAAGGGACACTTTCAAGTTCCCAAAAGCGTTGTATTTGGGCATCTAAAGAGGGGTGAGTTAATGCGTAGAAAGTTTTAGCGTTAGAGTTTAAATTTCTTTCCGTGAGACAGTTAGTTTTGGCCCTAATGACATATCCAAGCGTAGTCTGTACAGCGGTAAGTGAAGAGTCAGGAGAAATTATTTTATCATTGCCAAGTAACAACGGAAATAATTCTCTTCCGATTAGCATGTTCATTTCTCCGGGAGAGTAAAAATCTTCGTCCGCCAACGGTATATTTTCAAAATGTTGTAAATTAGTCGCGATTACTGAAGCGTTTGGAAGAAAATCTGTAATTTTTTGAATAATGCGGGCGTTGACTAGATATTGGCATCGAGAATCAAAACGTGAATGAATGACGACGCGAGTAAAACCTAAAGAGGTACTTTCCATAGCTCCTAAAATGACTCATAGAACCTGTATCAAAGAGAACACGAACGCGAAAACGTTGTTTATTGTCGTTATACACGTAGAAAGGAGAAGTCGGTAATAAAACTAACGACTTTTTAAAATTTTTGTTGTTAAAAGTGAGCGGGGATAACGCAATGTCATCGTTTGAATTTGCGCGCGCAACTTGTGTGTCGTCCGACGTGCCGTCTGGTCGTGGCGAACAGTCAGACTGAGCGTGCGCAGCGGCTGGGTTTGTTATCGGAGAACTCGGAGAATGAGCATTTTGCATCGATGTGCGCTGCTCCCTGCGGATGTGACCGGTCCCGGTCGGGTCTGACGTGTCGACTGCACCGACGGCGGTTGATATTTAGGTGTTACCTTATAATTGTCAATATGTAATACGCTGTGATGTTTAGAGTTACAAATAGCACAGCGATTAAACGATTTACAAGACTTTGAAATTTGTTTATTAGAATTTTGCGGGTGCGGCTTGTAGACTGAAGAGATAGCGGAAGCGGGCTTAGGATAATTTAAGCGTAGCGAATATAATTTAACAAAATTTACTAAATCTGTAAATTAAGGCATCGACATATGCCTATATTTTTGTTCAAATAAATTGACGGTATCCCTATCTAATTTATTTAAGGCCATGGACGTTATCATGAAATCGTATAAGTTCTCGATGTTGAGAGCGACTTCAGCGGAACAGAACTGTTCTAAAAAAGTATCTAAAGACGTGGAGGTGGCGTTTTGATTTTGACTGCCCTTAAAGTTCAGTATTTTATCTAAATAGGTATATGCTTGTACCCTTGTATCATTACATTTTTGTATAAGTGCGTCCCAAATAATCGTGTAATTATTAGCGGTGAGAGGTAAAGAAGAACAAACATTAAGAGCTTTTCCAGAAAGTTTTCCAACTAAATACTGAATTTTTTTTGGCGTCTGATAGTTGAGGATTATCATGGATTAGCGTTTTAAAATTTTCATAAAAAACAACCACTTTGCAGGATCGCCGTCAAAACCGACGAGATCCAGGGCTGGTAGTTTTTTATTTAACAATTCAAAATTCGTGTGACTCAGCATATAATTAGCTTGCGATTGAGGGGGATTGCACGAAGTTTCCAGTTTGCTGTATTAAAGCAATAAATTTCATCTATTGTGTTAAGTAAAGAGTAGTTCACTCTGTCCTCTTCATTATGCTCTAAATAGGCTAAATTTAGTTCGTCTACTATATTTACTAAATCTAACCTAGTTTTCTCCAGGGTCTGGATTCGGTTTATAAATCGAGTCTTACAAACTGGACCGGAAACCTGCAAATTCAAACAAACCGTTTTTTTTAACTTCCAAAAGTTTTATTTTTGGATGTATTATTTCTTCCATTTTTTCACTTTCAGACAATTTTGTAACTTGTTTAGCCATTTTGCGTACTCGTATATGGGGTAACTTAACTGTTAAAACTATGAGAAATAAAGAAAAGAAGCAATGATTAAGCGTTTTCTGTAATCATATAACACGTACGAGTACGTGTTTAGGTATGTCCTCAGCAAATAACAGCTGGCAAGAAAATATAAGGTAAGAAAATTATGTTCAAGTGAATATATGCGTTAATATGCTAAGCGTACAAGTTACGATCCTATGAATAAGGAACCAAAAACAAAATGAATTCTAACACCGAACTGGTTTAACTACTGCGGGTAAGAGCACGCGGTTTTTGATTTTTAAAGGAAAATAGTTTACCAAATTATGAGATTAGCGATATATATAATACATAAAATACTTGTGAAAATATATTTCTCGAATAATAAAAGCAATATGAGTAGCTGGAATTGCGCAGCTGGATTTTGAGCAGAACTTACAAATATTTGAGGAATGTGCGAGTGTTTTTTATCGGAAATTCTATATTTTAGCGTACGTAATCATTTATTTGTAAAGTAATATACTAGAAAAGATAGGATTTTATGGGATTATCGGGGAGAAGGACCAAACTTGTGAGGACTAAAAAGAAAGTGGAACAGAAAAGAGGTACCTTCGACAGTGCAGGGCAGTGGTTCCAATATCAGCTGATTGCCTTTTGCAGCACACTCACAAATTAGAGTTTTCATTGAAGTCCACAACACTTCAAAATAGTATATCAATTCGTTATTTATATTTTTAATATTTTTTAAATGACAGAGGGGACGCGAGGCATGCCATTCAGCGTGGAGGCGGTTGCGTAGCTGTTTTCTTGCTAATTTACGATAGATGGCGCTTCAATCTTTTTGTTCATGAACAGGAAGAGGAAACACGGGAAAAGAGTTATTTTTAAATGTGTGTAGTGTTATACTAAAAATAAATATAATTTTATATATATCTTAGCAGACAATCTTTTATTTAAAGCGGCGCTTACAGATACGTTTTACACAGATAATGACTTAGCACAAAAAACCACCAATATCTATTTACTATCACTACGCAACTAATTTATAATACTACTCACAAGTTTTTCAGCAGTATGTAACACTTCGTCATAATCGTTTTCCCCGACGTATTGCACTGAAACTTCATCAAGTTCACTTTCTTCTAGCAACTTAGTAACGCTTATATTTATTATGTTTTTACCTTTTCTTGTTTTCTTAATAACGTGATAATTAAATGAATCAACATGTACATAAGGTTACCTTTTAATTACATGATTTTTTGTAGTTTCTTCGTTCACTTCTTTTGTAAGGTTCCTGTGCGGTAGAAATTTGATTCCAAATATTTTTTTGATATTGTAAATAGCCATCAACTTCTTGTGAAACCAAAAAAGGATCTTCATCACTATCGTAAGGCTGTGAGTAAAAGTTTAAAGGAGAATAGATTGGATCTTTGACTTGCTTCTGTGAAAATTGTGAACTTGACATATTCTGCAGAAAAATATATATACATATATAGTAAGGTTCTCCATAAATATTAACTAATAATACTTACCACTATTATAAATAACACAACAACAATACAGATGTTGATCTCGTTCAAACTCTGCTAGGTGACTGAAACGAATGAAGTTTTATATAACTTATTCTGGTAACAAGAGCAACTTATTTCATATAACTAAAGTATCATTGCATTAACCACTCTGTGCAGATACAAACTTGTCTAAACACGTTTTTTTGCCTCGTTTACAATCAAGTAAATTTGTCAAAAAAAATGTATAATGTAATGTATAAGTAGTTTAATGTGTATTTAATTTAGGTATCACTAACTTACATAACAGAAAGCAAAATGAAGTTGATGAAACAAGCTGTATCATTAGAAATAAACAAAATAAATGCTGGATCATATTCTGATAACATTAAACATAGTGTCCTCTTGCCTAACTCAATTCGTTGCATCAAAGTGGGCCTTCAAATTGCGAGAAAACGAATACCATGCTGTCTTTATTACTTCACGAAAATGGATTGAAATTTGAAAATGGTTTCCTTTACTCTACAAATAAATTTCAACCCAAATATTGCTTTTAAAGGAGATTCTTAAAAGGATTCTTGAAATTAAATTCTTTGTTTTCCAAGATGACAGGGATTTTATTCCTCCTCATGATGCTCTGCAAAAATCTGTCATTATATTTGCTGATGTGACTTGCGAAAATCAAGTGAATATACATAATTATTTCTCTATGGGACGTCATAAGGAAATATATTGTTTTTATTTGTCTCAGACATACTCTAAGATACCAGAACAATTGGTGCGAGATAATGTAATTTTTTAAGCAAGATGATTTAAATTTAAAACTCATTTATGATGAACATGTTAATACTGACATGAGTTGGCATAATTTAAATTTGATAGCCTCTAAGATATGGACAGATACATATTAATGTTTATTTCTTAACAAGGATTGTGAATAAAATATTGGAGGTATATAGTAATTCGTCAAATTTGATTAGAAGTAGTATATCCTACTTCAGTAATTATACATCTAAAATTACTTCATTTACTTACTAACTTTATCAACTATCAGAAGTCTATTGATTATTATTATTATCGAGCAATCAAAAAATGGAGTCAAATATATAAAAAAAAAACAAATTATTCAATCAGTTAAAAATATTAAAAACAAAATTAAACAAATGCGAGAGGTTAAAGAAAATTTTGGAATTAAACGTTAAAAAATATTAAAACCTTAAAATTACAGATCCATTAGAAGCTATAGTATCTCTTAATAATTTACCCATAAAAATCAAAATATCGATTCTAATAAATGCGAAAAAAATTATGATTCATCTATAAGCAACAAAGGTCCGTACATCAATGATACACATGGTATTAGTATAATGAAAGATCACAAAGATCCCATACAATTTTTTTCTGCAAGGACTACAGTATGGAGTTATTCAAGAAAGAAGTTATTAGATTTCTAAAGGGTCGGCAACGCGCAAGTGATACCCCTGGTGTTGCAAGCGTCCATAGGCTACGGTGACCCCTTACCATCAGGCGGACCGTTAGCTTATTTGCCACCTTAGTGGTATAAAAAAAAATTCAATCTGAAAAATATGTGGCAAAACTTAATTCATCTACTTTACAAAAAAAGATGTTTATACTAAAAATGTTGCTTTTGGTATAAGAGCTGATGGTGATAAATTGGTGATTGGAAATAAACCAATAACATTAATTACCGAAGAAAATTATTCTTTTAAAATCCCAATTCTTAAAATAAATGAAAACTCATTAAGTCCCTCCAGGTTCAACTGAACTGTTATTCAAAAATAAACCTCATGTTGATTTGATAGCCGAACAAGACAAACTAATACATAAAGTTATTTTAATTTATACAAATGTACATAAAAGAGGATACAGCCTTGCAGGTCAGGTCAGATACAAGGAAATTCTGGAATGAAATTCGCTCAAATTATCAAACCTTTATTCTATGATTCAGACTCTGAAATTGTAAAACAGGGAGGCCACCAACTTTAAAAAAATACAATTCGAACACTGATTTAGTATATTGAGATGACCCTAATGAGTTAATCGACTGATAAAAAGTGTTAGTTGTATCAAAAGATGCTTGAAATACTATTCATGATAACGAGATTTTAGCCATTACAGAAGAGTTAAAAGAAGCGGGCATCATTAAAGAATAAAAAGAACTGCAAAACGTATTATACAATTAGTCGTTAAGCGTTGGTCGACGTGTCTTCAAGAAGTAAAGAGTAGATATTTATTTAGAACCTGAATAATTTAAATGAGAATTATATAGATGCAAAAAATAAACCAATTAAACATCCAGGAAAACCTGACGATCCTGAAGACTGTGCTACAAAGCACTTCGTTGATAAAGCTGTAGATAATTTAATCATAAATTTTAAAATTCAAACAAACTTTGAGTCAAATTGGAACTCAATAGTTTGAAACAAAGTTTAGAATCAATATCACAGAAATTAGAAATAAATATTAGAAAGAAATGAGTCAGGAAACTGTTGTAAATGAAATACACAAACACGCAAATAAGAATTTTCCTCGAAGACATGTAATGTTGAGAGATGTAGATGTTTTATGGCAAGCTGATCTTATTGATATGCAATTAGTTTTTAATGAAAATTGTTATTTTAAATACAAATTAGTTTTAATTGATTCTTTTTAGAAAAAATATCCATTAAAACAAAAGACCAAGGAACATATAGCACAAGCTTTTTAATTGGAAAAGGTCGGACTCCTCAAAACTTACAAAAAGGTTTATGAACTGAATTCTATAATAAAATATTTAAGACATTACTTCATGTATATGAAATAAATCATTATTCGAGATAGTCATCGAAAAAAGCTTCCATAGTAGAAAGATATATTATAAGAACTTTAAAAAGTAAAATGAACAATGTAAAATTACAAATGGACTACTTTCTGGATTAATCAATACTTAAACGATACGCACTATAAAACCATTGGGATGGCTCCAAACAAAGTCAATAAACAAAAAAAATGGGAAATATTACAAAGAAATATTATAAAAATGGATATTATAAAAGAATGTGGTATTGTGAATTTGGATAGTTCTCAGAATTCCGGTATTCATTGGGTAGACTATGCAAAATTAAATAACTATGTGGAATATTTTGACAGTTATGGTAATTTAAAACCGCCTAAAGAACTCATCAATTACGTTGGACCAGATATTTTTTATATTAATAATAATTTATTTTCAGTCATTTTTGTTTAAAGTTTTTAAAGATATTTTGGTCTCACAATAAATACGCTTGATTTATGAAAAATATTTAGTCTGTTACAATGTCTATTACAATAACATTCACTGGTAACGAATCTATCTTGAATTCAGCCTTATGCCTCCTCTGATATTAAAGGATAAATATGAGTGTGCATTGTTGTACTTTTCAACATTTAACTCAATGTGTATTATCGATGACCGTAACAATATTTTTGCCTGCGGTCATAAAAAATATATCATAGTTCCTTGTGGTGCATATGATTTATATGAATATTTAAAAAGTAAAATAAAAAACTGCGAATCAAAGATCCGCCCAAATAACAAACACTTTAACATGTTCCTTATTTGTACACAAAATGGTAATTTTAATATTAGAAATAATAATCTCGCACCTTCGAATCACTCGCTTCAATCAGGATTTTACTTTCGAACTACTCGCTAAGCTCTTGATTAAATTATAAAAGATTTGCTACTCTCGGGATTAAACTTAGATTCTCGCGGGAAATTTGTCTTTTATACGCTTGTTGTGGAATCTACGGTTCTAAGCTTTAACATTCACAATGATACCATTAAAGTGAGTTTTTGTGTTTTACATGTGATCTGACTACAATCTGTGCGAAAGCTTCCCCGCTTTAGTGTGAGGGACTACCTGTGGTTTAAAAATATAATTGACTAGCTTCTGCCAACGACTTTGTGTGCGTGAACTTTTGAAAAAAAAAGACAACTTTTGACTATTAGGGATTTCACCTACCTACCAATAATATCGAAATTCTTCCCTATAATGCCGAAGAAGAAAATGAAGTATAATGCCGTGTCGAGGATATTTTTTTAAAAAACGGTAAAAAACTACACTCTTAATTTTTACCCTAGAGGCCAAATACCAAATTTTATGCAATTAGCTTCAAAAATGACGCTTTTGTACCAACGCCCAGCATCTATTTAACCATCCTAAGGATGAACTTGCAAAATCCATTCACAGAATGCTTACACGTTGTAACAGAAACCTCTGTGCTCTCAAATTCCAAATCTGTAGACACAAAGATATCGGAGTTCTCATACGAATTTTCATACCCTATTTCACCTCCTGGGGGATGATTGTCCAAAAAACAAAAACATGTCAATCTGAATTTTAAAATTTAGTCAATAACCAATTGTTATGCATTTAGCTCACAAAATTCCGGTTTTGCATACAAATTTTCAACGTAGGGGATGATTTTGTTAAATCCTATCTTAGTGCTCGCCTATGTTATCACTGGATCCTCTTTGCATAGTTTTAAGTCGTGTCTCAAATCAATAAAAATTCATTCGAATGTGATGTGATGATGGGCCATTTATTTGTTTTCCACACATACTTTGTCTTTCTTCTTTCTTGTCCTAGGAGTTGATTTTTTAAAAAAACCTCACACACATTATGCTGTGTTTTGTTGCCATCCCATTACTCCCCTTTTTTACCCGGAAACACTTATTTATTTTTCCTTCTTTCCTTCTATTGGAAGGACATATATACCTACCGAAAATGTAGGTATACGAAATTTTAACATAAATAAAATATTAACATACTAAACAAACTTTCCTACCTACCCCCTTTTACCTCTAGGGGTTGACTTTTTAGTAAATCCGAAACCCATAGTTTGTTAAGTATCTTGAGAAGCATGTAAATATATCCAGTTTTACTTAATAATATTTTTTTCTCGTACAAACTTTCTCACTCCCTTTTTCTCTTAGGAGTTGAATTTAGAAAAACACCAAAATATATATTTTATTTATTGTTTAGAAAGTTTCATGCTGAACCTTAAATACATTTTAACATAAAAATATTATTTCCTGTTAATATTGTACCACACCCTTTCTCTCCTTAAGGGTATCCATTTTTAAAAACTGGCCAAGTGCGAGTCTGGCTCGCGCACCGAGGATTCCATGCAAAATTATAATTTGTTGTTGTATATTATTAAAAATATTTTTTATTATATGATGTAACTAAAAATTAACGGTTCACGATATTTTTCCTTTATTTGTGCTATAAGAAGTTGCTTCGTACCAAATTTCATTTATTTGATTCCCTTGCGAGTTTTGAAAATTAGCTAAAATTTGCGGCATACACGGCTGTGTCTTTTGATTGCGTTGGCTTAGAAGTTTTATTTTTCACAGCTCCAAGGGGAAAGAGGGTCTTGACAGACGGACGGACGGACGGAAAACAAAGTGATCCTATAAGGGTTCCGTTTTTTCCTTTCGAGGTACGGAACCCTAAAAACCACAAAATACATACTTTTATATTGTGTTGAGGAACAGTTGCAAGTGAATTTGACCCTAAGCGGTGAACATTTGAAAAATGCCTTAATACGTGTTTTATTTAGTATGTAAGCACATGAATATGTATAATATGTATAGGTATATGTGTATGTTTATGTATGTGTATGTATGTTTGTATGAATTTATGTAGTTAAGTATATAATGTAAATAATACGCAGGAATATATGTAGATATCTCTTTTCTTTGCACCTACCGACACTTTTTCTTGAACATTTGTAGGTTGACTGGTAGAAAATGCTGTTAGCATTAAGTCCACAAATCCATACAGAGTGTTAGTATTTCTTAAAAACTATGTTAGTATACAGACAATTATTTATTTCTATGAAAATTTTACAATCAAATTAAATAAATTACAATTGAATAAAAATATAAATAAATACAAAATTTTTAATATTACATTTTTTTTTTTTATAATTTGAATTAATACTTGAAATACTTCCCATGTCTTTGCCCGACTGAGGCACTTGATTTTCAAATGCAACGTTATGTAGTGTTTGAGCCAGGGACAGTGCGGTTGGTCAGCAATAAACTTAAGTATGTTGTTGGCGCTGCACCGCACGCGTTGCATCAGGGAGGCTACTTTTTTTCTAATGACGGCGTGGAAGCCGTCCACACGAGCCTTGGCGAACATTCCTAAAGCGCTGCAGTGGCGTTGCAGCCCCAACAACATACGAAAACCATTGTTTTATTGTATGCTAGAGCGTTGTAAGACTTTTGTGTATAGTTGACCCACAGGCTGACCCACAGGCGGCTCGTGTAGAGAGACTGACAGTAAGCTTTAAATAATGTTATTTTCACCTGTTGCAGTGCATCGTGCAAACCTGCGAGCCAACATTAAGGGGCTTATTTCAAAATCTCCATATCTAAATGCTTTATGAATTTTGGTATAGAAATTTACATGAATATAAAATTTCACTATTAAAATATTGGCTTAAAATAAATAATAAACGGCCAAGTGCGAGTCGGATCTACAAAAACGAGCAAAAAAAATCACGAATGTTGTATGGGAGCCCCCTCAAATATTTTTTTTTTTCTGTTTTTTAGTACAGCTACAGAAACATATCTTCTGTGAAAATTTCAACTATCTAACTATAATAATTCATATATATACAGCCTGGTGACAGACAGACGGACGGACGGACGGACGGATAGCGAAGCCTTGTTAATAGGGTTCCTAATTACCTTTCAGGTATGGAACCCTAAAAACCGGCCAAGTGCGAGTCTGGCTCGCACCGAGGGTTCCGTATAAACTTATTATATGTATATAGCTCTACCATCATGACATAAAGTCTCCTAGGTCAACGGGAAGTACCCCAAAGGTTTTAATTTATTTGCGTCACAAAATGCGATAAAAATGTCCGTATTTTGGGCATATTTATTTTCACATTGACTTAGAAGCTTGATGTTTTTACAACATTAAGTGCCCGTAGACTTTACTATTAGATATTAACTTTAACTTGATACTTCTACGCGTTCTTGAGTAAAGGGTCTTGAAAGACAGACAAACTTTCTTTTTAATGTGTTATACTAAATAAACACGAATTTCGGTTTTTTTCTTATATTTGTGATGTAAGAACTTGCTTTGTGACAACTTTCATGATTCTAGAAAACGGGAAGTACCCTATAGGTTTCGATTTATTTGTGAATAACTGAATAACTAAATATTCGTCAAAAATGGCGGTATTTTTTTACTGCATTGACATAGAAGATTGATTTTTGACAACTTTAAGGGTCCGTATACTTTTGGATTCCATACAATATTCGCAATATATTATATTCCCTTAGTGATTGGAATTTGAAGATCTTCAAAACAATGTGTTTATTATTTGTGCTTAAAAAGTATATATAGTAAGTTTTAAGTAACTTAACTATAGAATTATTTTATTTGAGACAAACTTGCTTACCCTTACCCCTTTCACCCTTTAGGGACTGAATAATGAAAATTAAGAAATTAGTAGGTATGTCATTAATTGTGTTTTTAAGCAAATTTGATCAAAAAAAAATTTCTTTCCCATATAAATTTTACCACTACTTTCACCCCCTTAGTGGTTGAATTTGAAGAAAACCCCAAAGTAAACGTTTATGTTTAAGGGTTTTATATTGAATAGCATTGATACGAAGTTTCTTATAAATTAGACTACTAAAATAAAATTTCCCAATTGCATACAAATTTTGCCATCACCTTTTTCTTCTTGGAGGTTTAATTTCAAACCCCCCAAAAGTTCCTATTTCATTTACTGTTTATAAATACATATATACCAAGTTTGAAGTAAATTGAGCGAAGAAATATTTCATCATTATTTGTGTTTAAGAGCATTAAAAAGTAAGTTTAGAGTTAATTTGACTAAAAAAATATTTTTTTTCTATACAAACTCTGTCACCCCTTTTCACCCACTTAGGGGTTGAATTTCTAAAAATACTGAAACAAAGAATGAACTTTATTTGCAATCTAAAGTGTATGTCCAAATTTTCATCGTTTTATTCACAAAAATAACCGGATTTCCATACAAAGTTGCATCCCCTATTTTACCCCCTGTGGGATAATTTTCTAAAAACAGTGAAATATGTCAATCTTGATTTTAACTCGAAATGTCAAATACCAAGTTTCATTGATTTGACTAAAAAATAAGGGTTTTTCAAACAAAATTCCAACCCCTATTTCACTCACTTAGGAGTCGAATTTTTCAAAACCCGTTCTTAAAGGACGCCTAAAATATATAAGAAACTCATTCTCCAAATTTCGAATTTCTACCCTTAGCGGTTTGGGCTGGGCGTTGATGACGCAGTCAGGACATTGCCTTTTTTATATATAGATAAAACATAAATAACTATATACAAATAATCAAATGCCAAGTTCTAATGCAATAATTTCATCCATTTATGCTGTGAGCCATAGTAAACTATAAACATACCAGTGGCGCAGGATTAGAAGAGGCCGATTAACTACAGCCATATAGTTATAAATACAATAAAAATAACCTAACTATAAATAAAAAATATCCTCTAAAAAATCATGCGGCATAGTGGTGCCCAGAATGCTGGCAGCGTTACCTCTTTGGATCGCCAAACTGATCCTTTGGCAGAGAAAACTGCCAGCCCTCCGGTCACCCGAAGCCTCGACCAGTCGCGCGGAAAGGTCACGGACGAGTTTTTTTGCGTCCGGTCCCCACGGCCCAAAAGTCTCAACTCCAAACGGCACAAAAATGAAACTTGCCTCAAGATTTGCATATTTACGCCGCTTGCGGGCTTAAGCATACGCCGCTGCGGCGCCAGCGTTCTTTGAGGTCGTTGGTAAATGACTATATATATATATATATACTACAGCCTATTCACTAAATTCCATTCATTATTTTAATACTTCCAATACCTCGTACTAACTACAGAGCAAAGTGCTGTGCTACAGAGAAGCTATCTGCAATAAGTTAACTCGCCGTTAACCAAAAGGTCGAAAGTGTCATGTAAACGTTGGCGTTTACGTGTTTTGTTCAACGTATTGTAAAGCCATTACTCTGTCTCTTTCACTCCCACGGGTTTCGCTCACATGCGTTGTGTGAAATTGATAACAGTTGGCGGATAATTTGCGGGATACGTTTTTTTGGCTCTTTCTAATAAATACGTTTTTACTGCTTGTTCTCTCTGTCACCTAAACCTCTGATTGATAGATAAGATTGCAAAATTAAAAATCAAAATATATTTAAATTTCAATAACAAAGTACAAACGTTTCTATTTAAAACTGTCCTTTCGTTTTATTTAGAATAGCATGAATTTAGTATATGTGCTTGCTTGTGATTTGGTATGTTTCGCGGGTTTTGTTTATTTTACTGTTTCATTATGTTTTTATTGCACATTTTTGTTCATTGCCATGAATTTTAATTGTCATATTGGCTTTAAATTATATTGAGTACTGTTAACTTGACTACTTGTAGGATCACGAAACTTAATTTTTCAAACTATGTTTTGAGAACAAAAAACATATGATTTTTTTTGACCGGCTTACCCGTGTCATAATTCCAACCCTCACCACTAAAACACACATATTTTTTAAAGAAGGGAACATTGCTTTATAACCAATTTTTAACCGACTTCAAAAAAAGGAGGAGGTTCTCAATTTGACTGTATATATTTTTTTATCAAACATTTCCATATTTACGGATCTCCATATCTATATACAGATACATAATCAGGAACAGTTAAACTAAAATTAAATGCAATATACAATTATTTTGCGTACTTATTTCATCGATTTAAGGTAAAATTCAATGCCGAATTCGTAGCTGAATAAGAACATAACAATATATTATGCTTCACCGAGTCAGTACTAGATAGTAGAATAAAGTCACTTTGATATATCGTTACGTCCCCGCGCGGTCGTGACTCGTGACTCGGGACTCGTGACAGAATCGGAACGGTAAAGTTGACATTTTGTTATCCAAGCTAAATAAATTCAAACAAAAGGCTTTGAAATGCGTCTCTCGCACCCGACAGATAAGCGAAATCTCGGAGGTAAGTAAAAATCGAACAGTTTTTTTCTAGATTTAACATACCTACTATGTTTTGTCTTTCTTTAACACATAGACACTTTTACGTCTTTTAATTTATATTTTAGTCAGTATAATTAAAATACCTACCTAATCTATTAAATTGGTTTTTATTGAGTTGGTTTCTTCTGCGGTTATTATCGTTTGAAATACTTAGCGAAAAACCTAATAAATCTCAAGGATTATTCCAATTTTCATTTAGCTTCCTGTTTCAAATTTCACATATTTCACATAATTCATGTATGATCGTTTATCGTAATGGGTTCAAGTTGTAGCATGTGTGTGGTCGGTAGTTTCGCTGAACACGCCGCCTCACCGTCGTACGTCTGGAGCTCTTGACTCTTTTCCTGTTAATGGTCTTGATTGCATTTTGAGTTTGAATTTTATAATCACTGTCATTATTATTGACTACAAAAATTTTTAGGGTTCCGTACACAAAGGGTAATTAGCGGGATCCTATTACTAAGACTCCGCCCCGTCCGTCTCTCACTAGGCTGTATCTCATGAAACGTGATGGTTAGACAGTTAATTTCACAAAAGCTGTATTTATGTTGCCGCTATAATAACAAATACTAAAAAACAGATTAAAATAAGTATTTAAGTAAAGGGGGCTCCCATATACCTAAAGTGATTTGCCGTTTTTATAGAGAATGGTACGGAACGCTTCATGCGCGAGTCCGACTCGCACTTGGCCGTTTTTTGTTTAATAAAAGTAAATAGTAAGTAATATAAAAATATCTGGTCCAACGTTATTGATGAGTTCTTTAGGCGATTTTAAATTACCATAACTGTCAAAATATTCCACGTAGTAATTTAATTTTGCATAGTCTACCCAATGAACACCGGAATTCTGAGAACTATCCAAACTCACAATACCACATTCTTTTTTTAAGGGATGCTTCGCTAGTTCGTCTCTAACGAACACCTCACATCTAAGATGTGGAATATCTTTGCTGTATTTCAATATATCAATATTTGTAAATGCTCTTTTGGGTAGCCTGTCTCTTAGTTTTTTTTTCTTTGTTGCATAAATTCCTATACCATTTCTATGTTCTTTAAAATGTAGCCCTTTTCCAATATACATTTCTTCCTTTTTTTGATTGTATCCCTTAAGATCATCTAAACGTTGTGCTGCACATTTTATGCAGCAGATAATCCAGCACATATTGGTATTAATGGTAAAAATCCACCGACTTTTGGAACACGGTTACACGCCGCATTTTAACAGATGCAACTATGTCTGTTGCGAACTCTTTGGCAACAGCAATAGAACAGATATAATAAGGGGCTTAAACTTTGTAAGGTGGTTCTTTGTCAGAGAGACAATGTTTTTTAATTATTTTTTTTTATTCCAGTTCCAATTTGACCTTGTTATTGTTGCTTTTATATTTATATTTTTTATTTGAATTACGCGGCCTTGCAATAGCCATTATTGCAGAATATGTAATTTACACTAATTAAATATAAAAACACTTTCTCCAATCAGTTGCAGATTAAGAATGAAACATAAAATTAATTTAGCTTGTTTATAAAAACGACAATACAGAATAAGAATGAAATATAAAATTAAAAAAACGTTTCCTTTGCATGGTCGCAGAATGAAAAAAAAACATATGCCTGGTCATAAAACTGTTGTTTTATGTATCCAACTATTTTCTTCCGGAGGTAAACCTAGCCACTATACAAATAACTTGTTTCCTCTTTTCTGTACAATTTTTATTACAAGATATATGTTAGGATATTTTGGTTTTTGTAATTCTTGAGAGTAAAATGAGCCTAAAATGGGACGGTGTTTTGAATCTTCTAAAAGGTAGGTGAGAAGGTTTGTATTCTGAATTTTATTTATTGAAAATATTTCAGTAGACCAATTTGGAGTGTACCCCTTTTCAAATGTTCCTTTGTAGGTACGGTCGCGGTTAGAAAATATTTACCACCTTAAGGATCACAATTGCATGCACACATTTAAGTCACAAGTTCTAAATGTCTATTTCATAATAATTTGATTGACCAAAAATTATCTTTTTTCTAATATGACAATCAATCGCTCTAGGACAGGGACGGCGAACCTTTATATATATAATGAATGTACCATTTTCTATGAAAAAAACAATGCTATACCTATGACAAGCCGTCAAAAAATCTGGGTTACTTAATAATAATGGAGAATAATTAAACGAATTGTTTTTAACTTAAAGCTATTTAGACACTTGCAGCTCGAAATCGTAATCAGAATGTTTAATATTTATATTCAAATAAAAAAAGATTAGTGTGATTTCTGCTGTTGCAAATTAAGTGCTAGAAATCTCACATTAGGGTCGTACTTTGTAACTAAGCAAAATGGAAGCTTAACTAGCGTTCATTTCTGAAAAATGACTTGCAAGCATACTTAGGTGAAAATAGAAATTTAATAAATTATTGGCGTGCCCGAATTGCCATGGGTTCGCCATCTCTGCTCTAGGAGATGGACTGACTACTATCAAGTTTTGATATATAGAAAACCTTCTTTGAAAAAACTAATATTTTAATTTTTAAAATTTAAAATTATTTTATATCTTGTACAACCTCCCTCCGCAGCTATGACGGCACTTAGTTTATCTCGCATAGGTGCAACAAGACGCGCGCATAGGTCAGTACCAAGTTCTAATAAAATGCACTTTTGTATAATTTAAACTTAGAATCTTGAGGTTCAAAAGTCATCTGCGCAGATCTCAGACTGGTATTCACCTATTAGTCCCTCACGTGCCATGCGTTTTCCCGCATTTACTGATTGGTTTTCATTTGAGCGTGGACCGGGATTAGATTTAAGAGAAGTGGGGCACTGCAAGTACTCGCTTGAATAAGTCGCCCGAACAAATAAAGCGGGGCATAGCGAGTACTTGCTCGAATGAGCGGCCCAAACTGGGAAGTACTTCCACCTTACAGAAAACTGCGGCCACAAAAAAACTAACATTGAGTAGTGTTGTGTCCTGGCGGTGATTTAGGTCGCCAGAGCTCTTTGAGGTTTCGCTGCGTGGACAGTGGAGGACCGGCGGTGCTTTTTGCTGTCAGTGCTCGGCGTTGACGCGGCGTGCTGGTCCGGCGGTCAGGGAGACCTGCTGAAACGGCTGACCGCTGGCCGTCCGCAGGTTGTACGGGTTCCCGAACCCAGGGATCACTTAATATCCGCCCTGGGAGGCTGATCCGCCAGCCTGTGTAAAGTCTCTGAAGTGGTAGTCGTGCCGGAGAAGGGGACCGTAATGGACCCGGCTACTACAACATAGGGGGATCAAGGGCCCTTCCGCTAGCCGTGCCAGCAACCGTATTATCGGTGCCGACCTTTGGCAATTCTAGTACCGCACCTTTTGTCCTCTAAGCTGTGTAAGCCTGTGCAGTGAATCCTCATATTTAGTCTAAGTAACTTTAAAAAAAAAATGGTTACAAAAATGAGGAAAATTTTTTTTTTCAGCGGCCGCTCCATCCACATTTAATGTGGACTTTTGCAACATTCACGCAAATCTTAACGCAGTCCACCTCCATCTGGAGACTGCGCAGCCGAGCATTCTTTTTCTAACGGAGACGCAGATATCCTGCCCGGCCGATACATCATACCTTCATTATCCCGGCTACAAACTTGAGCACAATTTTGTGAGTCGTGCCGGTGTATGTATGTTCGTCCGGGATCTCTGCTGTCGCCGCCTTGATAGCCTTGAAAAAAGGGACCTGTCGATATTGTAAATGCGCGTAGATTACGGCAGCCACACCCATATCTATGCGTGCCTATACAGGTCTCATAGCGGTGAAACGGACGTAACTCGACTCTTCCCGCACCTGAGTTTAACGACTGACAAAGTTCTAGAGCAATATCCCACAGCAGAACTAGTTATTTTGGGAGACCTTAACGCCTACCATCGTGAGTGGCTCAGTTCTCGAACCAATAACTATGCAGGGATATCTGCTTATGATTCTCTCAGCTGGTACTTTCTCCAACGAGAATACCAGATATAGAGGCCCATACAAGCTCCTTACTGGACCTTCTGCTGACTACACGTCCGGACGGATATTCCTTCTCAGTGGATGTGCCTATTGGCTCCTCGGACCTCTGTCTCGCTCGGACTCAGTCATGCACACAACCCGATCCATCTGGGCCAACTAGTTGGCGTCGTGTGTGGCACTATAAATCGGCAGACTGGGATGGATTGCAAGAATTTTATGCATCATACCCGTGGAGGCAGATCTGCTGGAATGGAATAATATATTCTTAACCCGCGAGTGGCTGCCGGCGTCAAAAAACGACCGTGGTTTAATAGGTCTTGCAGAGAAGCTAAAATCCTTAAGCAAATTGCATATGAGGCTTGGACCATGGCTCGTAATAATAAGGATCCGTATATTTCTGAGTTAAAACGCAAATTAAATGCTGCCTCGAGGTTCAGTAAGAAAGCAACTGCCAGAGCAAAATTCCAATTCATCGGAAAAATAGGCGGGCGAATTGCAAACTATCCTTCTGGGAGTCGTGTTTTCTGGTCGCTTGCCAAAGCTGCCGAAGGGAACTTTTGCCAGTCGTCGTTACCACCACTGCGAAAGACCGATGGTAACGTGGCCCATAGTTCTAAAGAGAAAGCCGATCTATTGAGCAGTCTCTTTGCCTCGAACTCGAACATGAACGATGAAGGCGCTGTACCACCTACTATACCGTGGTGCGGTAAGACCAGTTCGGAAATCTCCATAACACAGCGGGAGGTCCGGCGGGCGTTGCTTTCTCTAGACGTTCATATGTCGAGTGGGCCAGACGGTATACTAGCAGTGGTGCTTAAGCAGTGTTCTCCTGAGTTATGTCCTGTACTCACGCGCCTCTTCGCGCTTTCCTACCATACTAGGCAATTTCCGTCTTCATGGAAGACTGCGAATGTGCATCCGGTGCCCAAAAGGGCGATAGATCAGATCCATCGAATTACAGTCCTATCGCTATTACCTCTCTCCTCTCCCAGGTGATGGAGCGTGTGATCAACACACAGCTTCTAAGATACCTAGAAGAACACGACCTGGTCAGTGATCGTCAATATGCCTTTCGCCACGGTCGCTCGACTGGTGACCTTCTAGTATATCTCCCACATCGATGGGCACTAGCCATTGAGAGTCAGGGGGAGGCATTGGCATGTAGCCTGGACATAGCGAAGGCGTTCGATCGGGTCTGGCACCGGGGTCTTCTATCGAAGTTGCCATCTTACGGAGAGCCCGAGGGTTTTGTGCAAATGGGTGGCTAGCTTTTTGTCCGGCAGACGCATACGAACCGTACTTTACGGTAGTTGCTCTGATAGCAGGGACATTAATGCTGGTGTCCTGCACGGCTCTGTGCTGTCTCCTACGCTCTTTCTACTGCATATCAATAACATGTTATCCATCAACAACATACATTGCTATGCAGATGACAGTACTGGAGACACTTATTACACGGGTCGTGCAAACATCCCTCGCTCCGTTGTGGAGGAAAACCGCGAAGAACTTGCGTCTCAAATCGAGACCACACTGCCGAAGGTCTCTGACTAGGGACGGG
Source organism: Apoda limacodes (assembly GCA_946406115.1). NCBI lineage: Eukaryota > Metazoa > Arthropoda > Insecta > Lepidoptera > Limacodidae > Apoda > Apoda limacodes. Next base: position 31,037,017 of record OX291549.1, on the reverse strand, counting down.
TAAATTTGGTCCGATTCTACCCAATAAAGACACAAGTCTGCGCGTTCACCGCTAAAAAAACCTCATTCACTGTAGTCTCACAATTCCAGAACACTATAAAAAAAATAAGTACATATACACTTTGTAATTATTCCTTTATTTAGCTAAGTAATATGTACTCGTATGCTTGTGGACCCTATTGAATATACAATAACCTCTTTCAATCAATAATTTATACTTATAATAACAATATTTTACTAACTTATTTTATATAACCTAAATTGATTTTGTTACTTTTATTTCAAAATATAAATGAATCTCGCCTTGTGCTTAACTACATTGTCTTAACCATGTTCTTAATTATAGCTCTTAATAATTATCATAATTAATCATGTAACGACACTATAGGTCTAATTAATTAAATAAAATGTATTGTATTTTTCACTTACTGTAAATGAAATAAATAAACACTCCCCTCTCCATCTCAAAGAGCATTGGGATCCTTGGTGTCGACATCTCCAGCGATGTTCAGTTCCGAGATCATTTACAAGATAAGGTGAAGCTGGCGTCCAAAAAACTAGGTGTACTCAACAGAGCGAGGCAGGACTTCACGTCGGGGCAGAGGTTGCTGCTTTACAAGACGCAGGTTCAGCCCCATATGGAGTACTGCTGCCATCTCTGGGCGGGAGCATCCGGATACCAGCTTGGACCTTTTGACTCGGTTCAACGACGGGCTGTGAGAATTGTCAACGATCCTAAACTCACGTGCCGTGTCGAACCCTTAAGTCTGAGGAGAGATTTTGCCTCCCTGTGTGTGTTCTACCGCTTGTACAATCAGTCGCGTACAGTGCGGTTTCAGAGAATTTTCCTCCCGCGAACGCTTGAGTTGTGGAATGAGCTCCCTGCCAAGGTTTTCTCTAAGGACTACAGTATGGGGTTATTGCATTTTTGAAGGGACGGCAACGCGCGAGTGATGCTCCTAGTGTTGCAAGCGTCCATAGGCTACGGTGACCGCTTACCATCAGGCGGACCGCAGGCTTGTTTGCCACCTTAGTGGTATATAAAAAAAAAAGCTCTTTCTAGTTTGACACCTGTTATCAAATCATCAAAAATAAAGATCTTGATGAGATCTATCATTTCTGCAAGGAAACTGCTAGTCTAAGATCAACATTTAGGGAGGTATAGCTTTTTCTAGTTTGACAGCTGTCATCGAAAATAAAGACCTTGATGAGATCTATCATTTCTGCAATGAAACTACCAGTCTAAGATCAACATTTAGGGAGATATAGCTTTTTCTAGCTATTGATCTTAGACTGGTAGTTTCATTGCAGAAATGATAGATCTCATCAAGAACTTTTTTTTGATGACAGCTGTCAAACTAGAAAGAGCTTTTTCTCCGTAACTTGAATCGTAGACTAGTAGGTTATTCACAGATGTGATAGATCTCATCAATATTTATTTCGGATAACATGTTTTGGAGTTTCAGTGATAATGCAGTTTTTGGTTTGACAGCCGTCATCTAAAATAAAGATCTTGATGAGATCTATCATTTCTGCAAGGAAACTGCTAGTCTAAGATGAATAGTTCCTCGATTGTACTATAAAATATTTTAACGGTGCCATGGTAGTGCTAGCATTTGTAAACAGCACTACCAGTAGTGCAGCTGGTAGTGCTATCTGCAATAAACGATTATTTACAATCTGTGTAAAATCGGAAACAGGGAATCTAGTTTCCTTGACACTTTGCAGATTTTTTTTCGGTTCATATCCTCACACTTCATTTCTTTTCTCTATAAGAGACGGTTCGTCAGTGATTTTCTCTATTAATTTCGTAAATGGTATTAGAAAAGACAATATGTGCAAAATCGGCAACAGGGAATGTAGTTTCACTGACACTTTTTGCATTTTTGAATTTAATAATATTTTTGTCGGTTCATATCCTCACACTTAATTTTTTTCTCTATGAGAGACGGGCCGTCAGCGATTTTCTCCATTGTTTCTGTAAATAGTATAAGAATATATAATTTATGTAAAATCGGCAAAAGGCAATCTAGCTTCCTTGACACTTTCCTGATTTTTTGAATTTATAAGTATTTTTATCGGTTACTTTTGAAACTCTGTTAAACTTATTTATTGCACGTGGTCCTCATCATCACCTTTTGACCTTCCTAATCTGGTTGCTTTACACCGGTAATAACGAGATTTCTGTAATCTTCAAAATTTCCAAAAAATTAAAGAAGAAGACGAAGAAGAAAAATATTTATTTGGACTACTTATTACACAACTTATAAACAAAAAACAGAAAAAAAAGAAATTATAAATAATAAGTAAGTAATTATAATTATCTTATAAGCTATGTGGGTCCAAATAGGCTTCACACTCAGCAATACGCTGTAACCAATGGCCACAGCACTGATTTTCAGTGTGAGCCTACCGTGGTCGATGGACTCGTTAATTAAACCGTTAACACTACAAGCATGACTATTATTTATAAATACAAAAAACTAACATATAACACATTTTTACAGTTATGTATGGCGATTTAAGATCGTAGTCTGATCTTAAGGACAAATACAAACAAAACGAACACAACTCTCATATTGTGTGTAGAGTAATAAAATATCTGATATCCTAATTATTATGACTTAAACTTATAAAATTCGAATGAGATAATTGACTATAACCTATAAACATTTAATATAGATATGGAATAAAACTATCAATCAATTGTTTCTGTTTGCTGTCGGAATCCATTATCAATCCAAACAAAAATATAGCAGCAAACTGCTAAGATCAGTTTGAAATAAAGTAAAAGGGTGTACTATTTTATGATATTCAGACTAGATATTTAATTGATTGGTCAAGAGGAAATTTTTCATGTGTTTCACGGATGCTAATTTCGATTTAGCGGTGGTGGTGGCAAATAATTCCAGCAATGGCTGGCAGTGAATTTTAAACTTCCTCGAAATGATGCAGACCTATGGCGGGGACAATTAATCAAATATGAAGAAGCACGAGTTTCATATATGTTTCTAACTATGACAGTTTGTCATACAAGTAGCTCGGCTTTTGAGTTTTTACAATGCCAATTAATAAAACTGAAAAATGCAGTTTCCTTCGAGCATCCATTTTTAGCAACTTATGATTATTCAGGTAAGGTGTTACAGGGGTCCGTGGTGGTGATGGGAAAACTAAAACGGGCACATGCCTTTTGCACTCTTTGTATGAGATGTTTAGAGCGAGCCAGAAGACATGGCCCATACACTGTGTCAGCATAATTTAATTTGGACAAAACTAGGAACTCACGTAGCTGAATTCTTAAATCAACACTATTAAAGTAGCACTATTTGTAACTTATGATAAGTAAATATGAAAAAAACAACATTTTATTTATAAAGGAACTTGACTATCTAATTTCTATGTGTTACAATAGTACGTAGTGTATTAAGGGCGGTAAGGAGAAAATTACTAAAGACAAGCTATTTAGGTTTAAATGAATCAAGTTTGTAATTTTCGTACAGCCCGTGTCACACACAATGTTTTGTGTGTAATCACATTTGCGAGTAAATAAATAAAATTATAAGGTGAATAAATAAATAAATAAATAAGGGGAAAAAATAAATAAACTCACCGAAACACAATTGAATTGGCAGGAATAGAAGTAGAGAATACAATGCCACTGCCAGATATCAAAATAATTTATGTATAACACTTAGAGGTAGTATAGGTAATAGTACTACATGCCAAAGGCACAGTATAAGTAATAGTATTACATGCCATAGGCACATTATACGTCATAGTACTACATGCCATAGGCACAGTATAGGTAATAATACTACATGCTAAAGACACAGTCTAGGTAATAATACTACATGCCATAGACACAGTATAGGTAATAGTACTACATGCTATAGAAACAGTTAGAGGTTCGCAAAAGACACTAGGGTTCGCAAGGTCAAGGTTCAGTTAATATATACTCATTCAAGCTTACTCGACAAGTTATTTTTTTATTACTATTACCTAATCACTTAAGGTGATTTCTAACCCTTAAATACAGAAAAATATATTACAACCTTTCCCTACCAACCTAACAAAAAATTATCACAGCTCATGTGATACTCCGAATATGGCTTTCGCCATGACCGATCCGATAGAATTCATATTTATTCCAATAGCTACGGAACCCTCAATGCTTTCGAATCGATTCACGCTTTATCCATTCTCGCAAAGTACGATATGTGAGTAATTTCTAAGAAATTGCAAGACCACATAACGTCAGATTATGTACAGGTTCAGTAAGAAAGCCAGTTGCGATAAATTCCAATTCATCGGCAAAATATGTGGGTGGGTACGAACTATACCTCTGCCTTCCTTGAAAAACACGATCTGGTCAATGTCAATGGCTTTCACCACGGTCGCTTGACTGGTGACCTTCTAGTATATCTCACACACCGATGGGCACTAGCCACTGAGAGTCAGGGGGAGGCATTGGCATGTAGACTGGACATAGCGAAGGCGTTCGATCGGGTCTGGCACCGGGGTCTTCTATCGAAGTTGCCATCTTATGGAGTGCCCGAGGGTTTGTGCAAATGGGTGGCTAGCTTTTTGTTCGGCACACGCATACGAGCCGTAGTTGACGGTAGTTGCTCTGATAGCATGGACATTAATGCTGGTGTCCCGCAAGGCTCTGTGCTGTCTCCTACGCTGTTTCTACTGCATATCAATGACATGTTGGACATCAACAACATACATTGCTATGCAGATGACAGTACTGGACACGATTATTACACGGGTCGTGCAAACATCCATCATTCCGTTGTGGAGGAAAAGCTTGTGTCTCAAATCGAGACCACTCTTTCCAAGGTCTCTGACTGGGGACGAGAAAATTTAGTCTGATTCAACCCTACAAAGACACAAGTCTGCGCGTTCACCGCTAAGAAAGGTCCCACAATTTCAGAACATATTTTAGGTATAAAAACAATATTACAATAAAATAAAATAAAAAAAAAATATTTTCATTTTCATTCAACCCTACAAAATCTTCATTTTGAATGACGTTCATGGTTCATTGGTTCACGTTCACTAGTTTCGGAGATATAGTCCTTTTAAGTTTGACAGCTGTCATTCGAAATGAAGATCTTGATGAGACCTATCATTTCTCTTAAGAAACACCTAGTCTACGATCAATAGTTACGGAGGTATAGCAAGTGCTAGAAAGTTCTAGTTTGACAGCTGTCATCCGAAACGAAGATCTTGATGAGATCTATCGCTTCTGTAAAAAAAACTACTAGTCTGCGATCAATATTAATGGAGATATAACACTTCCTTGTTTGACAGCTGTCATCCGAAACAAAGATCTTGATGAGATCTATCGCTTCTGTAAAAAAACTACGAGTCTACGATCAATAATTATGGAGATATAGCACTTTCTAGTGTGACAGCTGTCATCCGGAACGAAGATCTTGATGAGATCTATCACTTCTGTAAATAAACTACTAGTCTACGATCAATAGTTTTGGAGATATAGGTAGCCATTTTAAATCTGTCTCTTGAAATAAAGCTATAAGATTTTGAATGCAAAACCCTTTCTTCAATAGAACTTGGTTAAAAAGCTTTGGTTTTATTCTGTTTTATTCTGTGTTAAATCCCTCAGTGTGCTAATCCAGCTTACACTTGACGTTTTACAACGTGTCTACAACAACTTTGATCCTTTTAAAACTTGGTTTAATCGAAATAATGTTTTGTTCATTATAAACCTTCATGAAATCATCGAAATCATTTGAGAACCTCCTTTTTTTAAAGTTGGTAAAAGCTTTAATATTATTATCATTTCGAGGCAGTGGTCCAACTGGCCATGTAGTTGTACGATCGACCCAGTAAATTTCTAATTTCTAATGTTCAACTATTTAGTTGGTCCACGGGGAAAAACAACCTTGTTCGTACAACCAGTTGGACATAATAGTTGGACGAACGGGAAAGATCCCAATTCATAATGTAAAGCTTTTTTAAGTAAAGATCTGTTTATGTAAATCACCCTCCATTTTAATTTTGGAAAACCACAGTTTTGGACAGGCAGAAAGTATTTTCGCTATAGATTGTTTAGCGATAAAATTTATAAGACTCAAGATAATAAAGAAAGTTTATAACCTAGTAATTGGTTATAGGCTTACCATAATAACGTTATAAAGAGAATCTGAACACCTTATATAGGGTTGAATTAGCTATATGAATAAGTCAAAGTACGCTATATGAGTAAGTATAAAGAACTGAAAAAAATGAGTATTAGACACCTCAACAAAATTTTCCGAACCAAACCTCGATAAATAGCTACAACCCGCGTTAGAGGGCGCCACTGAAACACTAAGGTATAGAAGATACCCCTAAGGTCACTTTTGCACCGGCTAAGTGCTCAAAGCGAGCGTTCAGAAAAGAAACAAGGGTTCGCAAGGCAAAGTTCAGCTAATATACTCTTACTCATTCAAGCTTATTCAATAAGTTATTTATTGATTAGTATTACCCAATTACTTAAGGTGATTCCTAACTCTTAAATACAGAAAAATAGATAGAATATATTACAATCTTTTCCTACCAAGCTAACAAGAAAGATAGAAACCGTAGGCCTACCTCAGCGAATGCGGTGGGACTGTGGGAGTTTTTGCAAAGGTTTAATATCTTAAGGAGCAGAAATACAGTGGTACTGTTCTTCAGCCTAAGGCCCAAATTATGGTAGAGTCTTGCACGATGTCCATTCACAAGTTGTGTGCTAGATCAGGCTGCCATCACACATCAGAGGAAAGTAGTACGTAAAGTAGCGCGACTTCCCGGCGTGCTTCTTAGATAAGTTACAAGCCTTCGGGCAGATATGTGGTTTATAGAGATAGGTAGTAATGAACACCGGAGTCCTGCCGAGTCTATGTGCTCAAGCTGAGGCTGGGTATTGCAGCTGCAGGTCACCGCGAGATATCGGTGAATAGTGCAGGCTGGGCCGAGGATCTGGCTGGGCTGACTCTACGTCAGCCCTCGCACTCCCAGAAGCCTCGCATTGCAAGTAACGTGCAATAGGCGCACGCAGTAAGTCACGCAAGAGTATGTGGTTGGCAGTCGGTTGGGAATGGTCCGTTTCAATTGCAAATGTACCAAACTGGAACTAGACGTCCTCCAGCAGTCATTAGATTTGCCACATGTGCTGACATTTTTCCCAATGGAAAAACCCGACCTTGAGACCCAAAGACTCCTTAGACTGGAAAATACGAAAACATGATAACTTATTACTTTATTGTAAAAATACTTTCACAACACAATTAAATATACAAAAAGATATACCTATAGGTAACAGAGTAGGTATTATAGTTTATTATTGCCTATGCGGGCATATGAAAATTTGCTTTTTGCTAATTAGTAGTAATTAGTAGTTGTCTTATCGCTTTCCGAACGTAAAGTATTGCCTGACAAGAGTTGTCAGTAGTAAATTTGTTTTTTAGGGTTCGCTATTTAAATACATGAAAACGACCATGGCAGTATGCCAGAGTGTCGGTTTCTCGTATCACTAGTCCAACTACCTAAGGCTAAAATCAGAACCGGATCTTTATCCTGTTATATATGAAAAAAATAAAAAAAGTTTTGCTCGCTTGTAGTGTAGCGCATAGTTCATATTACTTCAACAGCCAGCTTTTATACATAATTGATAGAAAAAATATGAAGGCGCGCTTTGCTTTGAGAAAAGTGGAATTAACAAAAAAATAAGTCCGTGGGAGTAGTTAAGGTGTTAGCACCCGTTTGGCATGCACGTAATGACACTGTTTACGAGTAAGTGTGATATTTTATACTAAAAAAGCCCTACGTGGTATCCAAAGTCTGATATTGGTGCCTGTAGGAACTCCTCGACGACAGCACATAACAGTATCGTGTCAAATTTAAAAGCTGAAGTAAATACAATTTGTTAATTAGCAGCAAATATTCACAATAAAGGTATTAAACCTGCCGGTACTGAATATATTCTAATGCTAACATATAGGTGAAGCCTCGTTCTTGCATCTGAGTTATTTTGCATTTTTTTATTGTTAAAACAGGCAGTAAAAATTATCACACATTATAGGCGAATGTTCGGTTTGCTGAGTTCGCGCCGCGCGCCGAGTACGTCAGAGACGTTCTGTGTGTGCGTGTGCGGACTGGGGCTGTATGTACCAGTTATAAGTGTGTGCCTACACCTGACAACGGGGCGTGGATATTCCGATCCTTTTTATTTTATGGCCATGTAAATGTTTACCTTTGTTTCATTATTTAACGCAATAAAATTGCTGAAAAAAGTAATTCGTTTTTCATTTACTTTCTCTGCATATTTTTTGTTTGAGGTCCGTTTTATCCTTAATATTACAGATTTACTTTTATGATATTTTTTATACCCACATTTTATTGACTTAATAAAAGTCAACATTGTTAGAATTCTATATATACGCTCCCGCTTTTGGACAGGTATTTTTAAACAGGAGTCGTTTTAGTCTTAATCTAACAAATTAGAAGAAAAAAATCAATAATAGCTACATTGTTATTGGACATTGTAACATGGTATTATTAATAATATAAAGTGCGAAATTTATCACTGCAGGGTACTACCCAATATGCTGACTATTCAAATGCACTGTGCATTAAGTATGTGTATGTGTGTATGTTAGATCCGTCATTCTCAGTACTATACTCGATATCTGTCGAACTGTATGTATTCATTTAATATAAATATATAACAACTTACTATAGCCAGCCTTCTGACTTATTTATATCACACTAGCTTCTGCCAGCGGCTTCGCCCGCCCTAAATTTCGTTATCGGCATAGGTTCTTACGGCATAATACATTCGTGGCTGTGAAACAATGGAAATACACATAGAAAATTTCAAGCCAATCGGTCAAGCCGTTTAATAGTTGACATACCGACAGCAGCACCACCTACCGGGTCCTTTTAAATCATCCAGAAAACCATCGACATACCCATATAAAATTTCAACCCAATCGGTTAAGCCGTCTGGAAGTTATGTACAAAAGATAAGTGCGGAAGGATAATTTTTACTACCCGTTGTCCTATTACCCGTTTTCCCGTAGGAACCAAGCATTTCCCCGCGATAAAAAGAAGCCTATGTTCATCAGGAATAATGTCGACTTCTACTGGTAAAAGAATTTTTCAAATCGGTCCAGTAGTTTTGGAGCCTATTCAATACAAACAAACAAACAATGAAAACTTTCCTCTTTATAATATTAATAGTATAGATATAGACTAGCTTTAGCCCTCGCTACATTTGGTTTTCGGCTTATAGTTTTTTCGGTGGGAACTCTGATTTTTTCGGGATATGTCGTTTTCCGTCTCTTCAACCATCAATTCAGCCCAATTGGATGCTCCGTTGCGAACTCAAGGAGTAAAACTCGCGGAAAAAATATTCCCGTAGGAACTCTTGACCACCATTCAAAGTATGACCTTTTTTTTTGGTTCTCCGCCACAACGGAACGAGGGATGTTTGCACGACCCGTGCAATAAGCGTTTCCATCATCACCGTACTGTCATCTGCATGTTGTTGATGTCCAACATGTAATTGAGATGCAGTAGAAAGAGCGTACTAGACATCCAGAGCCTTGCGGGATACCAGCATTAATGTCCATGCTATCAGAGCAACTACCGTCAACTACGGTTTCGTATACGTCTGCCAGACAAAAAGCTAGCCACCCATTTGCACAAACCCTCGGGCACTCCGTAAGATGGCAACTTCGATAGAAGAACCCGGTGCCAGACCCGATCGAACGCCTTCGCAATGTCCAGGCTATATGCCAATGCCTCCCTCTGACTCTCAATGGCTAGTGCCCATCGGTGTGTGAGATATACTAGAAGGTCACCAGTCGAGCGACCGTGGCGAAAGCCATATTGACGATCACTGACCAGGTCGTGTTCTTCTAGGTATCTTAGAAGCTGTGTGTTGACCACACGCTCCATCACTGGGAGAGGAGAGAGGTATTAGCGATAGGACTGTAATTCGATGGATCTGATCTATCGCCCTTTTTAGGCACCGGATGCACATTCGTAGTCTTCCATGAACACGGAAATTGCCTAGTATGGTAGGAAAGCGCGAAGAGGCGCGTGAGTACAGGACATAACTCAGTAGCACACTGCTTAAGCACCACTGTTGGTATACCGTCTGGCCCACTCGACTTATGAACGTCTAGACAAAACTTATGCGTCTCTTTCCTTCTACTATTCTTCTATTCTTTTCTACTATCCCTGTGCGTGCTGTGTCCTGCATTTCTTTTAAAATCTTTTTAAATATATTCTTAAAATGCATCCCACATGCTTAAAGGATCAGACACTTGACAAAACAGCAACATGATAGTAAGGGTTTTTGCAAAATCATAAGTACGACATAACTCAAAGAGTAGTTTTTGGTGGGTTTTTTAGTTTATTTTCGAGGTTTTGCTGATTAAAATATATTCTTTGGCCATTTTCCAGATGAACCGCAAGATGAAACAAGGTGGGAAAGCATTTATGAACCGGAAATCCAAGAGTTCGCCATACCACCTCTGAACTACTTATGTACCTCCCACTTTCGTAAATTTCTACTTCATCTTTTTCATTTTCTAGAGCAAAACGGCCTGGCCGGATCCTTTATTTATGTATTTGCAAACGTATTTCATTGATTTAACAGAATGACAGAATTTGACATTTATGTGTGCGTTGAATGTTCTCAAAAAAAAAACCGGATTATACGGAACTATCCAACGGTTGTCAATCCCTACTCTATTATTGTCTAAAGTAAATAAGCAACCTTCGTCTGAAAAACGTTTTCTATATTACGGGTAGCCGTCGTCCCCGGTTTGTGTTTCATAGAGAAACACCAAACATATAAAGGCCTAAGATACCTTTTTCAGCAATTATTGTTATTCATACAAGGTGACTTATAATTAAAACTTCCACATGGCCCATGTATCATGTTAGACTTTACTATTTCGAATAGTTTGGGCTAATCTTGTGAATCAGGTATTTCTGCACAAATAATTTGATCTATAACATCGAGGGTGATTTATATTTATTTGCATATTCGTCATCAATTTTTGGCTTTGGAAACCACAGAAATGAACCAGAGGGTTTTTTCCCCTTTCCTACCCATTAACCGATAAGAATAAAAACTTGCTGCAGACATTTTTTTTTGAGGCATTTTGGTTCTGGGATCACGTTAGGGAATATTAATAGAGTAACCATCGTCTTCGTAATAAAGGTAAGGCATTGTAAGACCTGTGAATCTATTCAATGGTGACTATGCCCAACAAACAATTTAGCGTTGGTTACAGGTAATTTTGAAGCTTAGAGTACTACTATTGATTTATAATGGATTCGGTTGTCACTAAAAGTGATACAGTTCACTTATGAAATAGGTTTAGCTCTATAGGTTGTATAAAAACTGTCAAAATGAAGTTAAATATTCTTTCCAGTTAGTGTAGCAGCAGCGGACGCTTATATACTTATGACGTTAAAGCTTGTTTCGGCCTGCAACGTCAAAAGCTGTTTGAAGATCTTAATTAACTCCCTATTATTTATTGCTATAAATCTGCTATATCAGAGTTGCTTATATATCATAAGGCTGTTGTTCAACTTCATTAACGTCATTGGTTCTGCAACGGAGTTAATTAAGAGTGTAGTAACACCAAACACTACATCCGTTGAATAACTCTTACATACAGGTTACGCCTGTAATACGAAATACAATGATAGGTTAAATAGTTATAGCAGTTTTGTACGATCCTGATAAAAGGTTTATGGTGTAATTAAAACAAATGGTAATTCTTTAATGACACCATTTAATGTTTCTAACGCTTAAAGTTTTTGTCTATAATCTAATCTTACATTATGAAAACATTTATCGAACTGAGCTAAAATTAAGGTATATAGGTAACGCTAATGACGGTATTTTACTCTCCGCTGCAGGTAGATGTCTTCGCTAAGTACGTAGTTCCTCTCTTATGTCAACCAAAGATCGCATAATACTCTTGACTACCGGCGTTGTAGTTTTTCGAGTGTCGTAATAGATTTAAGAAAAGTCTGCATCTTTAAGATAAATATCGCCATCTTCAATCACTTTCTGTTAAAAAAAACTAAATATTTATTTATACTAAATCATTTTTAAATAACGTGGTACCTAAATTTTCCGAATTATTGTACATAGTTTATGTAAACAGTCACTAAAACTGATCAACATTTGAAATTGAATGTCTAAAAATTATTTAAGGTTATTAGAACTTTTAGTTGTTTTACTTTTTTTTTTCTTAAAATCATATTTTTTCTAAGGCGCGTCAAAATTGAGACAATAAACATGAGACACAATCATATTAAACTTGCAAGCGCACTAATAATTAATATTACACTTCAAGAACACTGTTAATTGACAATACTTACATTTCGTGATGAAAATTTTGCAATGGCCGAAGATAAACAGTAACACTTATTTAATATTTATAAGTTAATGTAATTTTATGACTTTAGAAGTTTTTACTATCTACTTTTGACCCCGAAAACGCTACAAATGAGTAATACGGTATCAAAATACGGATCCAAGTTCTATTTGACACCATTATAGATATTTATATAACTAAAAGTTTCAATAAAGTCCATTATACAGGTGCAATTAAGGTTCGAGCGGAAAACTGACGATCTTATAACACCTCTTATACACTTCTACTAAAGGTTATATAGAACCACTATAAAGGGCCTATACAGGCTTTACCTGCTAAATTTTGCGCCAAAATCTAAGCTATAAAGGTGTTATTACACTCTATAACTCTCTTATAAATTATACGCTAACTCTTTAATATTTAAGCAGAACCGAAATAAGGGTCCACTAGAGCTTTTCTTAACGCTAAAATGTTACTTGGATGGCTTTCTCTTATTATGTCCCGATGTTGGAACTGTTGACCCACCACAAGTAACGCAACTTCATTGGTATTCGGAGCATTAAAACGACCTCTGTGCTCCTCTGGCGGTTTTTTACATCAAAAATGACCACCTTAAATGACTCACAAGGAGATTAAACCTTGTCGAGGGTACTTTTTAAATCCTTCACGTATGGGTTCACGTCGTAAATCATTTTCTGTAATTGTTTAATTCGACCTGATTTCAAGTTATTATTTTACATATTGGTTTAGTATATTTTTTTACAACTTTACTATTTGATATTAATTTCAACTTGATACCTTCACGCGTTCTTAAGTAGAACTAAAAATTAACGAATTTTGGATTTTATCCTATATTTGTGACTATCTGCTGCCCGCGACGTCGTCTGCATGAACGCTATACAGCATCGAAAATACCTATGATATGATATGTCTTCTAAAATAATATTCATTTACCCGTTTCTTCTTTACATTTCATATCTACAGGAAGTGCAGTAACAGAGGGAGACTGTCTTTTGTAAAATTGACCTTCAAAAAGTGCTGATTTTCAGCCTGCTTTGAATAAACGACTTTTTGGTGATTCTGCTGAATTAAGTCATAAGTTGTGACTGAGGCAGATGAAAAAAAAAAGAATAAAGAATACAGAATAGGGTAAAATAGATACTTATAGGACTTCTCGATAAGCAAAATTAGTGGTTTGGCTCTCCGCAGCCATAATATAAAGTTTTCTAGGCATTTTGATTATTTTAAGTTTGAAAGATAACAGAAAATAATTTACACACTGAGAATTTACACACATAATAATGATAGCTAAGCAGTAGTCCGATTGAAGTCTATTTAAGTCTAAGTTTATTTATTTTTCAGGAAAATGTTTTCACGTTAAATTCGACCAAGCACACGATAATTTATAGCAACGTAGGTAACCCCAGTTTCTGCAGGTTGAGGCGGCGACATCTGTACTCATAACATCACTTTTTGTGAACGAAACCGTAGCGCGATCTAATTCGACGCAATCGCCATCTAGTTAGCAAATAGGAAACCTTTTTTATATGGTGAAAAATTATAACACAGTTATGACTTTACACGATGTTTTAACATTAAAAAAAAATAACCGGCTTAAATAAGATGCACTAAAAAGGTAAAAATAATTACTAATTTCCAAAAATCTGATCTGAATTACAGTTTAAAGTTGGTGTCTATGTACCTATGTAACAGTTTATAACACACTTTGCTTGCATTGAAGTTTTGTAGATCATTGTAGATCACACCCCAAGTATTCTTTTAAAAAAATATTCAATGTACAGTTTTGACTTTCCTACCATTTTATTATATGTATAGATGTAAGACCTAGCTTCGTGTCAAATTTCATGATTCTAGGACAACGGGATGTAACCCATAGGTTTTGATTTATTTGTGAATAACTATATAGCTTAATATGCGTCAAAAATGTCCGTATTTTTTTATTGCGTTGACATAGAAGATTGTTTTTTTTAAACTTTAAGGGATCTTAGTATTTGATATTCATTTCAACTTGATACCTCCACGCGTTCTTAAGTAAAATGGTCTTGACAAACAGACAGACAAACGACAAATTCGGATTTTTCCCTATATCTGTGATGTAAGACTTGAGAATTTGTGTCAAATTTCATGATTCTAGGACAGCGGGAAGTACCCCATAGGTTTTGATTTGTTTGTAAATGTGACAAAAATTGCCGCTTTTTCACTATAGTTTTTTACTGAGTTGACTAAGAAGCTTGATTTAAAAGAATAATCTATTACTAAGTACATACAAAATTATAATAAAGAATAGAAAAATAATAAACTCCCTACTATAAACCTATCTATTATATACCTACCTACTAAGGGAATGTCCTTTACAGTAAAGTTACAAACCTACTACGTAAAAAAAAGGATTAAAGCTTAATCCTACTAAAAACAACAAAATCGTAATAATAAGTATGGTAAAGACACCTAACTTCCAGGCTAAGGAAAAGATTTAGCTATTAATATAAAGTTATAAAAACGTTAAATACCTACCTACCTACCGCCGGGTTCGTCGGCGAACACTCGGAAACATGAGGTATCAACGAGTGCCGGGGCGCTTCTCGCTCTCATTCGGGAGACTCCCCCCAACGGGGAACTCCCCTCCTGGCGCTGACTCACCTTCGGGTTCGAGGTTCACGCTGGTCGAAAGGACGACCCCAAGAGCGACAACCCAAGCCAAGACTCCCCCTGCTCTTGCGCGTTGGGCGCTATATGGCCTCAAACTCCTTCAGAGTCTCGCTCCAAAAGCCCGGTGGAGCAGTAATGGCTGCATCAGCCAACTGCACAGTCCGTTCAGAAAAGAAAAGGAGAACCATGTGCTTTACGGACACACTACGCTATGTAATGTGCGAGGCTAATCCCGCGTTTTTTTTTTACAATTTAAGAATTTGTATTATTGTGCAAGTAACAACGTATGTATATTTCGTTTGTTTGTTTGTTGGCATACAGGGTGTCACAGAAAGAGGGCATCAGTACGAAATCTTCTCATTTTAAGTTTATCTCATATTTTATTAAGATAATTATTGAAATAAGGTGTACCTATACTAACAAACCACCGATGAGAAGTTAGATTTTAACGACTCATGGAAGGTGACCAACAGTTTGAAAGTATCCAGTTTAACTACTGTCACGACTATCAGCAACAACATCAATTTCTGTGTCGTCACTGTCATTCGTCGACTTAGTTGCTGGCAGCCTTTTCGACTGTTGGTCACAACTATTGAGCGTCGGTTGAATCTAATCTTACTGCTCAATGTCAGGGTCTGGCCCGAAGACGTCCGGCGACTTGGGACACGGCGGCGGTGACGGCGGTAGCTGCGAGTCGGCAGCTTTCTGGAGTTTTTTTTGGAAGATTTTATCTGGTTTAGATGGTTATTGCCATATTGAATTTTGGTTACTGTCATATCTTTTGTGACACTAGCACGGTTATTATGAATCGATTGACGTATAAATCATCAAAATCGGTCTTTGCGTCGATATGTTAGTCAGTCAGTCAGTCACGCAATCTTCTTTTATATATTTAGATTGCACCTCATTAAGATATATCCCAACACTCAAATAGTATTTATAAGTTGTTGCTTAAATAACCACAGTTTGTCCCTAACCTGATCTGACCTGAGGAGGAGAAGAAGACCTCGCGTTCAGCAGCCTGAAGTCCACTCGTCAGAAAAACATGATTATAGGGAAAGGGTTCTTACTTGAGACTTCTCGGGATTTGTCTCAGCGCCTACAATCCTAATCTATATATATATATATATATATATAAATTGCCGTTTGTTAGTCTCACAAAGACTCAAAAACGGCTGGACCGATTTGCATAAATCTTTTTTGATGTGTTCGTTATTGTTAGAGCAAAATTTATACCTATATAATAAAAAAAGGTCAAGTGCGAGTCGAACTTACGTACTAAGGGTAAACAGATTGTAATGAAATGTTACCATACCTTTACGTTCTTTTCCATCACTCTTTAATTTTATAAAAGATTATTATTTAATATTATTATTTATTATCTTTGTTACTGGAAAACTAGTTTATTAACAAATTATAAATATTTTAGGCAAGAATATTTGCTCAAAGCAAACTTTTGAAATTGTTATAAAAATGTTTATATATTTATAGCTTACCACGTTTAGATTTGTTTGTTTACGTTTAGTTTCAAGAGAGGTAGGGCACTGCAAGTACTCGCTCGAATAAGCCACCCGAACAACTAAGCAGGGCATAGCGAGTACTTGCTCGAATGAGCGGCCTGAACTGGGGAAGTACCTCCACCTTACAGAAAACCGCGGCCATAATAACACTAACATTGAGTAGTGTTGTGTTCCTGGCGGTGAGTAAGGTTGCCAGAGCTCTTTGAGGATTCGCTGCGCGGACAGCGGAGGACCGGCGGTGCTTGTTGCTGTCATACTCGGCATAGACGCGGCGTGCTGGTTCGGCGGTCAGGGAGACCTGATGAAACGGCTGACCGCTGGCCGCCCGCAGGTTGAACGGGATCCCGAACCCAGGGATCACTTAATCTCCGCCCTGGGAGGCTGATTCGCCAGCCTGTGCAAAGTATCTGAAGTGGTAGTCGTGCCGGAGAAGGAGACCGGAGTGGACCCGGCTACTACAACAGAGGGGGATCAGGGGCCCTTCCGCCCGCCGTGCCAGCAACCGTATCATCTGTGGCGAGCTTCGGCAGTCTTAGAACCGCACCCTTTGTCCTCTATGCTGTCTGTGCAGTGAATCCTCATCCTTAGTCTTAGTAACTTTTTTTTTATATATATTATGGCCAGAAGACAGAAAAAGAAAAGAGTTTGCACAGCGGCTACTCCATCCACATATAATGTGGATTTTTGCAACATCAGGGGTATTCACGCAAATCTTAACGCAGTCCACCACCATTTCGAAACTGCGCAGCCGACCATTCTTTTTCTAACGGAGACGCAGATATCCTGCCCGGCCGACACATCATACCTTAATTATCCCGGCTACAAACTCGAACACAATTTTATGAGTCGTGCCGGTGTATGTATGTTCGTCCGGGAGGATATCTGCTGTCGCCGCCTTCATAGCCTTGAAGACAGGGACCTGTCGATATTGTGGGTGCGCGTAGATTACGGCGGCCACACTCGTATCTATGCGTGCCTATACAGGTCTCATAGCGGTGACACGGACGTAACTCGACTCTTCACGCACCTGAGTTTGACGACTGACAAAGTTCTAGAGCAATATCCCACAGCAGAACTAGTTATTTTGGGAGACTTTAACGCCCACCATCGCGAGTGGCTCAGTTCTCGAACCAATAACTATGCTGGGATATCTGCTCATGAATTTGCTCTGACCTATGGATTCTCTCAGCTGGTACTTTCTCCAACGAGAATACCAGATATAGAGGAACATACGAGCTCCTTACTGGACCTTCTGCTGACTACTCGTCCGGACGGGTACTCCGTCTCAGTGGATGCGCCTCTTGGCTCCTCGGACCACTGTCTCGTTCGGACTCAAGTGTCATGCACACAACCTGATCCTTCTGGGCCAACTAACTGGCGTCGTGTGTGGCACTATAAGTCGGCAGACTGGGATGGATTGCGTGAATTTTACGCATCGTACCCGTGGAGGCAGATCTGCTTTAACTCAGAAGATCCTGACGTCTGCGCAGCCGCAGTCACTGAGACAATCCTTGCTGGTATGGAATGCTATATTCCTAACCCGCGAGTAGCTGCCGGCGTCAAAAAACGACCGTGGTTTAATAGGTCTTGCAGAAAAGCTAAAATTCTTAAGCAAAATGCATATGAGGCTTGGACCACGGCTCGTTATAATAAGGATCCGAATATTTCTGAGTTAAAACGCAAATTAAATGCTGCCTCGAGGTTCAGTAAGAAAGCAACTGCCAGAGCAAAATTCCAATTCATAGGCAAAATAGGTGGGCGACTTGCGAGCTATCCTTCTGGGAGTCGTGCTTTCTGGTCGCTTGCCAAAGCTGCCGAAGGGAACTTTTGCCAGTCGTCGTTACCACCACTGCGAAAGACCGATGGTGACTTGGCGCATAGTGCTAAAGAGAAAGCCGATCTACTGGGCAGTCTCTTTGCCTCGAACTCGAATATGAACGATGAAGGCGCTGTACCACCTACTATACCGTGGTGCGGTAAGTCCATGCCGGAAATCTCCATAACGCAGCGGGAGGTCAGGCGGGCGTTGCTTTCTCTAGACGTTCATAAGTCGAGTGGGCCAGACGGTATACCAGCAGTGGTGCTTAAGCAGTGTGCTCCTGAGTTATGTCCTGTACTCACGCGCCTCTTCGCGCTTTCCTACCACACTAGGCAATTTCCGTCTACATGGAAGACTGCGAATGTGCACCCGGTGCCCAAAAAGGGCGATAGATCAGATCCATCGAATTACAGGCCTATCGCTATTACCTCTCTCCTCTCTAAGGTGATGGAGCGTGTGATCAACACACAGCTTCTAAGATACCTAGAAGTACACGATCTGGTCAGTGACCGTCAATATGGCTTTCGCCACGGTCGCTCGACTGGTGACCTTCTAGTGTATCTCACACACCGATGGGCACTAGCCATTGAGAGTCAGGGGGAGGCATTGGCATGTAGCCTGGACATAGCGAAGGCGTTCGATCGGGTCTGGCACCGCGGTCTTCTATCGAAGTTGCCATCTTACGGAGTGCCCGAGGGTTTGTGCAAATGGGTGGCTAGCTTTTTGTCCGGCAGACGCATACGAACTGTAGTTGACGGTAGTTGCTCTGATAGCATGGACATTAATGCTGGTGTCCCGCAAGGCTCTGTGCTGTCTCCTACGCTGTTTCTACTGCATATCAATGACATGTTGGACATCAACAACATACATTGCTATGCAGATGACAGTACTGGAGACGCTTTTTACACGGGGCGTGCAAACATCCCTCGTTCCGTTGTGGAGGAAAACCGCGGAGAACTTGTGTCTCAAATCGAGACCACACTGTCCCAGGTCTCTGACTGGGGACGGGTAAACTTGGTCCGATTCAACCCTAAAAAGACACAAGTGTGCGCGTTCACCGCTAAGAAAACTCCATTCACTGTGGTCCCACAATTCCAGAACACTCCCCTCTCCATCTCCAAGAGCATTGGGATCCTTGGTGTCGACATCTCCAGCGATGTTCAGTTCCGAGATCATTTACAAGATAAGGTAAAGCTGGCGTCCAAAAAACTTGGTGTACTCAACAGAGCGAAGCAGTGTTTCACGTCGGGGCAAAGGTTGTTACTTTACAAGTCGCAAGTTCGGCCCCATATGGAGTACTGCTGCCATCTCTGGGCAGGTGCACCCGGATACCAGCTTGACCCTTTTGACTCGGTTCAACGACGGGCTGTGAGAATTGTCGACGATCCCAAACTCACTTGCGGTATCGAGCCCTTAAGTCTGAGGAGAGACTTTGCCTCACTGTGTGTGTTCTACCGCTTGTACAATGGGTTGTGTTCTGAGGAATTGTTCGAAATGATGCCCACGGCTACTTTCTACCATCGCACCGCTCGCCATCGGCAGGGAATTCATTCTCACACTTTAGAACCTAAATGGTCGCGTACAGTGCGGTTTCAGAGAAACTTCCTCCCGCGAACGCTTAAGTTGTAGAATGAGCTCCCTGCCAAGGTTTTCTGCAAGGACTACAGTATGGAGTTCTTCAAGAAAGAAGTTATTGGATTTCTGAAGGGTCGGCAACGCGCAAGTGATACCCCTGGTGTTGCAAGCGTCCATAGGCTACGGTGACCGCTTACCATCAGGCGGGCCGTAAGCTTGTTTGCCACCTTAGTGGTATAAAAAAAAAAAAAAAAAAAAAAAAAGTTTCCGAAGAAGTTCACCCGTGTAGATGGCGCATGCAACAGATAATCATAGACATAGACAATCATTTATTCAACATCATTCCGCTCACAAAGTCAAAAACATATATTCAAAAATAGCTAAATAACACAAAATAAAAATAAAAAACGAAGAAGACAATAAAAGAAAGGATCTGTGCTGTAAGTATATCGTGAGCGATGTTATGTTGAAATGGCCACCAGCTCAGCTTGTGCCGCGACACGAGTGGTTTTCAGCGGAGCCCAAGTTTGAAATCTGCACCTGCGCAAGTTACACGGTCGTGGTGTCGCTGTTAACTATTATTTAAAACTATTTCACTACTATATTTAGTGAAATTATACCCTTAATACTATGTTATATGCAGGTACCTACATATACCAAGATAATATACTAATGAAACTATTAAATTAAATTAGACACTTCACATTACTATTTATCTATCTCTATTCAATTATAGCATGTTGAGAATATCTTGGCCGCCTGGCGCTGTTCTCGTGTTTTTTTTTTTGATATTGTAAAAAAATTTTCTTCAATTGTAATTTGCAAGTGCTTACTGTATTGACTGCGCGAATGGGTGAGGGTAATTGTTATTCCAACATTTGGTGGCCGCATACCTTAAAGTTCCACGGAATGCTGTTGTACGGTGCTGGGGTATTTTCAAAATACTATTAAGCATCCTCATATCCCGTGTGTTGTCTTCGCCACTTAAATTTTGCGTATAAGTATTCAGGTCTATTAGTTTTCAGGACCCCAAATATCAGCGTAGCTAGGTGTAGTTTCCTACGGAATGATATTCTCAATAAATTCCAGGTATTTAAGTACGGACCAATGTGAGTACGAGGTAAAAATGTACCTTGCACATGCATTTTGTACTCTTTGTACTATAAATACAGTCTTTGCCAGCAGTCTGGGTTCATACACTACTTCTGCATAGCTCAGCTTGGACAGGATAAGTGAGTCACACAGCAACGTGCGTAGTTCCTTGCTCAAGAAATCTCGTTATAGATATAGGACTTTAAGCCTATAAAAGCAGTTGCGTGCGATCTTAACAATGTGTCTCTCAAAACGAAGCCCGTGATCCATCAGCACACACAGATTACGGGCCTCTGTTACACGATCGACCTATTTATCAAAGATTGTTATAATAGTACTTTTCCTGCTTATATAGTCTATCTGCCATTTTGATCCCATTATCATGTATTCAGATTTGTATGGATTAAAAACTAGTGTGCTGCCTCTGACCATAATGTAATGTTATGTAGGTCTTGGTTGTTTTATACCATACCTTCATCTGTGGGCTTTAAATTATAAGATTCGTTACTATGTCGATTAAACTCGAAAAACGAAATATTAGTTATAGCCGCTGTAGTTTAGCGGCTACCTGGGATTGCAGAGAAATGGGAAATAATTTTGTCAGAGTCATTTAAGTGATCAGGAAGATCAGAATCACGAGTTTTACCAGAGATGTTGACGGTTCGTTTTTGATTATTCCAAAGAGCTCTAGAATTATTGGCATTGAGATTAATGTTCAGATTGTAATACGCACATTTTTCTTTATTAATAGCTTAGTTGACACATCCTTTGAGCTCCAGGTTGTGCCTTTGTTGTCCAGGGCCAGGAGTTTACTTTGGACGCAAAGTTTTTTACTGGGGCGAAAAAGTCGAACAACGAAATTATAGCACTGTTAAATTGATAATTTTTTTTTAAGTCGATATTTTTTAGTGGCCGAAATGTAATAAGGCGAGGAAGAGTGAGCTTAGTCTTTCTAATATGCAACTCACACGTCAGAAAGGCATCAGCAGCCATTGCTGAGAGTGGGTATATAGGCGACAATTGTGTTTAGTACTGACATGTCGCTACAAATAATATCAAGCAATGTTTCATTATGCTCTATGATATGGGTTGGGTGTTCAACATACTTTTTAAAATTATAATATTGAATAATGTTTATTCCGGAATACTGACACCGTGTTCTCACGAGAGGGAATCGATCGAATATTAGAAGGAGAAAATTAGTCTATTGAAGTAGTCTGTGATGTAATAACATTAAAAAAAAAAAAACAATCGAATAATATTTTGTTGCTTTGCACAAACGAAGTACACCGCGTCGTGCCCCTGTGCTGTGCCGCTGACGTGATCTAATGGAAAACTAATGAAACAAAGTAAGAGCTCTCTCAGTAATTACCGGGCGCTCCTTCACTAACAGCAGCGTGCAACGACTAGGGAAAATAAATAAAGCTTATATTTAATCGTATCAATAAATTAAATTTTATAAACTAACCTAGTAAGTACAGATTTTTTAATAAACGGGTTCGCAAAAAAACCGGGTCAGTTATAAAAAAACCGGCCAAGTGCGAGTCTGGCTCGCGCACCGAGGGTTCTGTGCAAACTTATTATATGTTAAAAATATTTTTATCATATGCAGTAACAAAATATTTATGGTTTTCGCAATTTTACCTTTATCTGTGCTATAAGACATTGCTTGATACCAAATTTCAAGATTCTGAGTTCATGGGACGTACCCTGCAGGTTTTGATTCCCTTGATGATGACGGCATAAACGGCTGTATCTTTTGATTGCGTTGGCTTAGGAGTTTAATTTTTTCACAGCTTCAAGGGACAGTAGACCTGAATATTTGATTTAAATTTTAGCTTTATACCTACACGCGTTCCTAAGAAAAAGGGTCTTGTCCGACTGGTGTCCGAAGGGTCTGTCTGGGACGGACAACGAAGTGATCCTCTAAGCCGGCATTTCACAACCAGTAGGGCGCGCCCCCCTTGGAGGGCGCGACGAGCTTTCAAGGGGGGCGCGAAGCATTTGATAATAAAATAAATACCTATAGCTTCATATAAAAGTTCTAGACGAATTCTACAAGAATTCTTTTTTCCAAAAAGTAGTAATGGTTTTTAGTAAATTAACTAAATTTTAGTAAGGGAGGCGTGAAGATTTTTGCAAGTCGTGAGGGAGGCGCGACTTTAAATAGGTTGAGAAACCCTGCTAAGGGTTCCGTTTATTCCTTTTAGGGTACGGAACCCTAAAAATGCGATAACTTCAAAATACTTATTCGAGCAATCCTTTAATTGCCAAATAAAAACTAAATTAAACTTTGTTTCATTACAAATATACAAAGAAGTAAAGCCTTTTTATTTATTTTTAATGATTGTATTAATAAAAAATAAAGACAGAGACAGAGAAATTTGAAGAAAACATTTAATTGGTTGTATCAAATTGGATTTAACATATGCCACTAACCCTTGCAGGGTATACTAGAATTCTGACAGTGCTTGAAGACAAGAGCAGTCAGCGATATACAGCGAGAACTGTTGTTGTGTTGTTGTGTTGTTGTGTTGTTGTGTTGATACCAACAACCGTTCAAAAAGTGCTCCAGTGATTTTAAGAGACTGGACATTCATAGATATTCATTTATGCTGGAATTTCTTCCAAAACCCGCTACGAGCTATTGGTGGTAAAAAATAATACTTTACCTGCAGAAAGATGCTAAATAGAATCTTAAATGAGGATATTGGCCCATTTTTAGTAAACATGGGTGATAACGCTATTTCTATGCTAGATAAAGCTCGTCCTATACAGCGAGGATAGTGTTTGTCTACCTTGAACAAATTGCTTTCACATGCATGGAGTGGCCAGCGCGCAGCCCAGACTTGAACCCCATCAAGAATGCCTGGGACAAACTGGGATGTCAGTGAAATCCATTCCAAGGAAACACTGAGAGAGGAATGGTACAATATCGCCTTATTGGCACCGGCTCAGAAATCTGGTGGAAAGCGCATGCAAAACTGTATAACAGTTGAATAAACAGCTCGTGTTGGCAACACAAAATACTTAAGGCTGCATATACCGTAATAGAGTCTCCGTTTACGAAAAAATGGATCCACAAAAAGTAATGAAATAAATGAATAATTCAGCATAAATTTTTTAAGATGACTATTTTTATGATTGGAAATACTTTTCTCGATATAAAAAACACCATCAAAAAGCATTCTGGGCTGAAACATCAATATATTTCTAGAAATCATTTACAGATACTGTAAAAAATCTAACAGCTATTTTTTTTACTTTTCAAATAAGTGCTTATATTATTTTAAGTTGTTTTTTTTAGTTTTATTGCAATTTACCCTCAGCATACATTTGTCCTGAGGCTAGTGCGCGACATAAGTAGTATTATATTTTCTTTGAGTGCGCGGGGAAGCGCCTCGCTAAACTGACCTGCCGCCGTTGTTCTTATTACCGCGTCGTAATATTTTACGGAAATTATATTTTCAAAATATATATATCGAACTAAATCATGAAAAAAATTTGTTAATAATATAAATCTATAGAAATTTGTTTTTTTTTTTTTAAATAATAAAAGATTTATGGCCTTTTAACTAATTTGAAAAATCATTTCAATTTTAATTATAATTTTTTATGTGCTTGCGCACCATCTACTTAAATATCAATGACCTAGAATAGAGTCTTGGTATTCAGTCGCTATACAGTGCAACAAACTTTTCTGATTTTCTAAATTTGGATGTTCGGTCGCTTGTGTCGTAGAAAGTTCCAAAAAATTCCAGTCAGCCGCAGACACCTCTTCCACGGTCTTCTCGAACGCTGTTAGCGCGTCTTCCACCGAACTGTATCCTTTTCAGCTGATTTTGTATTTTAGGGAATGAAAAGTCTAAAACGTCACACGGTGGCACAGGACTGTAAGGAGGGTGACTTAAGACTCTGACCGGTGTGGTCTCCAGGAAGTCCCTCGTTTTGAGTGCTAAGTGCGCGGGCGCGTTGTCATGGTGAAGCAGTACCCCGCGTAGCCCGGTGTTCGGTCGCTTGATGCTCATTGCTGACAAAACTTCTGGCAGGCATTTTGTTTATGCTGCTTTGTTCTCGTACTGGAATTGAAACCCGATACCACGTCAAAATGAAGAAACTAGCAATAAAAAATTTCCCTGCGCTTCTCGATCGCTTCACTTTCGTAAGCGTTGGTTCGTTTTAAAGCTAAACTGTCGACTGACGCTTTGTTTCTGGATCTTATTGATAAATCCAGGATTCTTCACCTGTCAAAATGTCGTGAACGCGCCGAGACGAGCTTGCTTCAAGCTTCAGTGAGGTTGTGCGGCACCCAGCGCAAAACCATCCTCCTCACGCGAAGGTGCTCGTGTAGAATCTTGTGAACGCTTCCCGACCCAATCCGCAGTGTATGCTGAATCTCTTCGTATGTGATTCGCCTGTTTTCTTAAATTATTTTTTTTACTGCCAGCACACTTTCTTCCTAGGACGATCACTCCTTTGTTCATCGCCCAAAGTAAGGCGACCGCGCTTGAACTCGCTATGCCAACGGTAGATGGTTGCTTTTGAAGGTCCTTCATCCATAAAAGCCATTTGAAGTCAATCAGGTCAGGCCACTTTTAAAATCGTAGAAAATCATCGCACGAAAATGTTGTCGATGCAGATCCATTTTCAAATTCAATTCAATTTATTTATTTCAGACAACTTAGTCCATATTAATGTTAGTAATACAAAAATTAAATGAGACACGATAATTTATTTGGCTCTCAAAAAAATGTGGACGCAAATTCAAAATTGGAATAATGGTATTTCACTTTTAAATAACTAAATTTTTCAAAATAATTACAAGTGGCCAGTGCCTTATACATACTTTTTTCACAAAACTTTCTGCGTGGCCTGGTAGAAATGGGGTACCAATTAGCGAAGAAAAGCGAACCGCTTACATACATGGATAAAAATTGCAATTTGTATTCATGCAAAAAACTTTATCATAACGCTGACCCTGCTCTTACCCACTATTTAGTTTGTCATAAAGAGCCGCCATCCCATACTAATTAAAGGTAGGACTACTAAACATACGTCTTTGGTTTGAAGAAATTAGGCGATGAACGACCAATATAACACGACTATAGTGTTAATTTATGTAGTTACAGAACAACACCACAAATAAGGGTGACTTTAAAAGGAAGTTTTTACAAAAAATATGGTGCCGCGTCGTAGGCTTATTTTTTTACGTCCATAAAAATCATATGTAAGACAACCCAACAACTCAAAGATTCTGTCTTTAAAACTTATCAAGAAGTCATCATGACTGACATGACAGCTGTGATAAGAATTTTCTTACTTTCCCTATCTATGAATCAATCTTTGGCAACCCACCATTAAGTTGGCCGGCTCAGCGGTTAAATATGGCACGTCCATAGATATCAATAAAAGAAATAGAAACTTCTAGTAAACCCAACAGCCGAAACGTATGGTGCTCCACTAACCCATTCTTTAGAACAACAACTTCACAACAAAAATGTCTTACAAATGTGTAGTAATGCTGTTGCAGTATTACCATTACAATGGTTAGTATTGCCATTACCATGTCCATTACAATGGTACCGGCAATCAATGGAGGAATTTGTGAATAACTCGGACAATCAACCACACGCATTTTCTTACGGCCATAGCCAAAACAAACTATGTTGCGTAAATAAAATAAAAGTTTTCTAAGTAAGAGTAAAATGTGTTAAAAGAGCTAGCACTTGGAGAAGACATATTCATAGCTATGGATGACTCCAGCCATTTACATACATCGAAACTCGATTCAATAATAGATATATCAGATTCGCGTTTCGCGCGATTTCTTCTTAAAACATAAATAATTTCTTTCTCCGACATAGGTGTTTTAAGCGTTCTGCAAAGGGATTGGACTTCAGAAATTAAATCACGCACTATTTTTGTTTCCGAGTCTCGATTTTGTTTCTGATTAATTACTCTGCGTCCGGGATCTCGAAAACTTTAAGAAATGCAATTTCTAACTTACTTCCATTATTCAGATTTTCTTTTTTTTACGGCGCCACTTAAGGGCTGGCGCGCTTAACATTTTAAAAAGCAACCAATATAGCTTGTCGTCTGACACAGATTCATAAGATGCCATTTTATGGACATTTCTTAAAAATTCGACCGAACAAGACTGTCCATCCTATTTGAACTTCTTGTAATCAGACAAAAGAGATCGTTTAATTACGACGATTTTTTCCTTAGTAGGAGACATAGAAATACAAGGTTTACGTTCCACATTTTCGATATCATCTCTACCTAACGAAATGAAGGTTGTAAGAAAGATCAGAGAAGTTTTTTACAAGTGAGTTGTCCTCGTCCTCACTTATATCAATTTTGCAAAAACGCTGCAACAAATGTCGGCAATACGTTTACCTTAGCAATAGAAATCATGTCTAGCCTAGCGATCTGTTCTATATCTTCAAATACATTTAACGGGCTTTGATCACAATCTACCGTATCAGACGGCAATTGTGCGTACTGAGTACGCATCTGATTAATTTTAGAAGCAGGTTTTCTATTTCTTCGTAGCCATGCATAATGTAAAGCCTTTTTAGTAAAATTTTAATTTTTGGAAAACCAAAGTTTTGGACAGACAGAAAGTACTAAAAATTTTCGCTATAGAGAGTTTAGCGATGAAATTTAGAGAATTAAATTCAAGAAAATAAAGAAGTTGGTAACCTAGTTTTTGGTTATAGGCTTGTTAGCATAACGTTCTAAAGAAAATATATACACCTTCCCTAGGGTTGCATTAGCTATGAATGAGTATAAGTAAAATAACACAATAAAGAACTGAAAAAAATGGGATTAGATACACTAACAAAATGTTCCGAACTACACGGGGGCCGCTGAAACACTTAGAGGTATGGTAGGTAGTATCTACGAGATGCCTCTATGATCACTTTGCACCGGCTAGGTGCTCAAAAAGAGGGTTCAGAAAAGAAGCAAGGGGTGGTAAGGGCAAGGTTCAGTTATAATACACTCTAAATCTAATTTATTCAACATTTTTTAATTTATGTTCCTAGGCCTTAACATAAAGAATGATAGAGAAAATATAATACAATCTTTCCCTACCAAGCTAACTAGAAAGATAGAAACCGTAAGCCTACCTTAGCGAATGCGATGGAAATTCATGGAAGACTGCAAATATGCACCCGGTGGCCAAAAAGGGTGATAGATCAGATCCATTTAATTACAGGCTTATCG
Source organism: Apoda limacodes (assembly GCA_946406115.1). Classification (NCBI taxonomy): domain Eukaryota; kingdom Metazoa; phylum Arthropoda; class Insecta; order Lepidoptera; family Limacodidae; genus Apoda; species Apoda limacodes. The sequence continues at coordinate 31,008,711 of OX291549.1, read as the reverse complement.
CTAATACTGCTCCCCTTCATAAGTTGGGGGAGCGTGTTGTCAACACAAACAGCTTCTAAGGTGCCTAGAAATACATGACATGGTCAGGGAACGTCAATATGGCTTTCGCCACGGTCGCTCAACCGATGTTTGGGACATCTACTTCGTCCCTTGTCGGACGAAAGAGGTATGGGGGTCAGGGTAAAGACTGGATGTTTTATCCCATGACCCAGGCGAGTCCCGCTAATGAACGCACCGTCGGTAATTTTTTAGACAGGGCCTACTTTTCAGGCCCCCTGCCACTTTTTAAGGACGGCGAAAGTAGAAATGAAGAAAAAATAAAACAAAAATGAAAATAAAAACCGAAGTAAGATAAAATAAAAATAAAAGTAAAAAAGAAAATAGAATGAAAAACTGAAAAAACAAAATCAAAGGCGATTTTAAATAAAAATAAAACTAAGCAATAAGCTTAGTTTTTTGGGGGATTGAGCTCCTTAGGAAGAGGCCGACCTTCGGGTGGACGGACATGGATAGGAGCAATGCCCCTCAAGTGGAGGTGCGCACTGTTGTCCGCCATGTCAAACAATCGAGTGGCCAGTCTGGCGATAAACGCACCTATCGGCTTTGCCTTTGTGTCCCTAGCAATTGTGTCGTTGCGGACGTAGCGCGGAGCACCCGTTATTATCCTCAGCGATTGGTTATGCACGACTTAAAACTTTCTCTTTTTAGTAGCGGACAGCAAAGCGTACCAAGCCAGCGCGGCATACGTCAAACGGGACCTGACGTAGAGTTTGTTTAGCCGGATTTTGGTTTTAAGCGGCAGGTCAGACGAAAATAATGGCATTAGAGCCACCCTGGCGCCGACTGCTCTGGCCGGAACATACTCAACCATTTTGGGAATGCGCAGTTTGCGGTTGATTACCTACCCGCGAAATACAAGCTCATTAGGTAATAGTCTCTGTTGACCGGTTAAGATGGATGCCGTTTTTGAGGCGTTTACTGCTATCCTCCACTTGTCAAGCCAGCAGCCAGGCGTAAGGGAGGATGTCCAATAATCGCTAAATTTTAGCGGCAGCTAAGTGGGACTTACGGGATAAGCTCATGTACGCGCTGTCATCAGCAAATAATGCTAGGGTGACGTCCTGTACGCCTGGCGATAGACCTTGGTACCTTGGTGGTAATAATGTTAATTATTTAGTTGTGAATAAAGATTATGTAATGTCAATTTCAATTCAATACAGTATATAATAATATAATATAATATTGTTTTATAAAAAGTTGTGATGTAGTGCTTTCAGGAGCCCGGCTAGGCTGTAAGTACTACGATTACATTCAACCCTTGCACTGAGGGTTGTTTTGTTTTATGTTCGCTCTGGGATATTTCCTACGGGGAAAGCAAATGAAAACGAATGGTTCCTATTAATATAAATTCAGCGGTTTATTATTTATCAATCCTTAAGTAACAGTGATTTTTATAAATCTTATCCTATCCTACGGAATCCTTTAATTTCGGGTTCTGTCGCGATCCTAACTTTTAACGCGCCTACTCGGGTTAGGGTTTTCGGTATCTCTCCGAGCGAACCCGACTGATCGTGGTTGCTGTCAAGAGGGATGCTGACCGTGGAGAGGGTTGATTAGGGGTTGATATCTCTCCGAGCAAACCCGACTGATAGTGGTTGCTGTCAAGAGGGATGCTAATCGTGGAAAGGGTTGATTAGGGGTTGGTATCTCTCCGAGCAAACCCGACTGATCGTGGTTGCTATCAAAAGGGATGCCAAACGGATAAGGGTTGATTCGGGGTTGGTATCTCTCCGAGCAAACCCGACTGATCGTGGCTGCTATCAGGAGGGATTGGTTACCAGGGAAGTGGATAGGGCGAGAGCTCTCGGCAGAGTGCTCTCCCGAGATTGGTTGATGGGGCGTTTTATATCATGCGGTGATGGCTTGGCGTAGTGGGGTGCAGCGGTGGGGCGATGACGTCACAGTCGAGCGTGCGTGTGTTGTCGTCGGTGGTATCATGCGCCTTGTGCGTGTGCTCCGGTCGTGGTCGCTCAGCAGGCCACGTTATAAAGTTATAAGTAAACATTGATCCTCTACACCGGATATATCTAAAGATAAAAATGAACTTATCTCGTTCAAGACAACCAAAATACAAAATTGTTTTTTATTTTATTTTAAACGACTACAGTAGCAAACATGCGTACCGTCCCCCTAATGGTAAGCGGTCACCGTAGCCTATGGACGCTTGCAACACCAGGAGTATCACTCGCGCGTTGCCGATCCTTCAGAAATCTAATAACTTATTTCTGGAAAAACCCCATACTGTAGTCCTTGGAGAATACCTAAGCAAGGACCTCGATTCAGAACCCAAGCGTTCGTGGGAGGAAGTTTCTCTGAAACCGCACTGTATGCGACCATTACGGTTCTAAAGTGTGACAATGAATTCCCTGCTGGAAGCCGTGGGCATCATTTCGAACAATTCTTCAGAATACATCCAATTGTACAAGCGGTACTCAGACTTAGGGGCTCGATACGGCAAGTGAGTTTGGAATCGTTGACGATTCTCACAGCCCTTACTTGAACCGAGTCAAAAAGCCAAACTGGTATCCGGGTGCACGCGCCCAGAGATGGCAGCAATGAAGACTTATAAACATACCTTTGCCCCGACGTGAAGTACTGCTTCGCTCTGGTGAGTACCCCAAGTTTTTTGGACGCCAGCTTCACCATGTCTTGCAGATGATCGCAGACTTTAACATCGCTGGAAATTTCAACACCAAGGATCCCAATGCTCTTAGAGATGGAGAGGGGAGTGTTCTGAGATTGTAGGACCACAGTTATGGGGGTTTTCTTAGCGGTGAACGCGTGGACTTGTGTCTTTGTAGGGTTGAATTGGACCATGTTTTTCCGTCCACAGTCAGAGACCTTGGACAGAGTGGAGTCAATTTGAGACACAAGTTCTCCACGCTTTTCCTCCACAACAGAATAAGGGATGCTTGCCCGACCCGTGTAATAAGCGTCTCCGGTACTGTCATCTACATAGCAATGTATGTTGTTGATGTCCAACATGTCATTGATATGCAGTAGAAACAGCGTAGAGACAGTACATAGCCTAGCGGGACACCAGCATCAACGTCCATGCTATCGGAGCAACTACTGTCAACTATGGCTCGTATGCGTATACCGTGGCGAAAGTCATATTAACGGTCGCTGAATAGGTCGTGTTTTTTTAGAAATTTTGTATTGATCACACGCTCCATAATCTTGGAGAGGAGAAATAGCAATAGTCTTTCATAAAGACAGAAATTGCCTAGTATAGTAGGAAAGTGCGAAGAGGCGCGTGAGTTAAGCACATAACTCAGGAGCACACTGCTTATGCACCATTGCTGTACCGTCTGGCCTACTTGACTTTTGAACGTCTAGAGACGTCTAACGTGGTACAGCGCCTTCGTCGTTCATATTCTAGTTGGAGGCAAAGAGACTGCCCAATAGATCGGTTTTCTGTTTTGCACTATGGGCCAAGTCACCATCGGTCTTTCGCAGTAATGGTAACAACGACTGGCGGAAGCTCCCTTAGCAAGCGACCAGAAAGGGATAGCTTGCAAGTCACGCACCTATTATACTAATGAATTGGAATTTAGTTCTCTCAGTTGCTTTCCTTCTGAACCTCGAGGCAGCATTTAATTTGCGTTTTAACTCAGAAATATTCCAGATCATTATTATTACAAGCCGAGGTCCAATCCTTATACGCAGTGTGCTAAGGAATATTAGCTTTTCTGCAAGACCTATTAAGCCACGGTCGTTTTTTGATGCCGGCAGTAACTTGCAGGTTCGGAATAAAACATTCCATACCAGCGAGGATTGTCTCAGTGACTGCGGCTGCGCAGATGTCAGGATCTTCTGAGCTAAAGGAGAGCTGCCTCCACGGGCACGATGCATAAAATTCTCGTGATCCATTCAAGTCTGCCGACTTGTAGTGCCACATACGACGCCAATAAGTTGGCCAGGATGGATCGGGTTGTGTGCATGACATTTGAGTCTGAACGAGACAATGGTCCAAGGAGCCAAGAGGTGCATCCGAACGTGACGTCAGCAGAAGGTTCAGTAACGAGCTCGTATGATCCTCTTTATCTGGTATTTTCATTGGAGAAAGTACCAACTGAGAGAATCCATAGGTCAGAGCAAATTCATGAGCATATATCTCTGCATAGTTATTGGTTTGGTGGGTGATAAAGTTTCCCAAAATAACTAGTTCTGGAGTGAGATATTGCTCTAGAACTTTGTCAATCGTCAAGTTCAGGTGCTTCAAAAGTCGAGTCACGTCCGTATAACCGTGACCGTCTTCAAGGCTATGAAGGTGGCGACAGCAGATATCCTCCTGGAAGACTATACATAAACCGGCAATACTCACAAAATTGTGCTTGAGTTTGTAGCCTGGATAGTGAAGGTATATCGGCCGGGCAGGATATCTGCGTCACCGTTAGAAAGAGGACGGTCAGCTGCGTAGTTTCAATTTGATGGTGAACTGCATTAAAGTTGGCGTAAATACCCCTTATATAACAGAAGTCCACATTAAATGTGGATGGAGTAGCCACTGTAAAAACTGTTTTCTTTTTCATTCCTTTGCCCATTTTTAAAAAAAGTTACTTAGACTAAAAATGAGGATTAACTGCACAGACAGCTTAGAGGACAAAAGGTGCGGTACTAGAACTGCCAAAGCTCGGCTCAGATAATGCGGATGCTGGCACGGCGGGCGGAAGGGCCCCTGACCCCCTCTTTTGTAGTAGCCGGGTCCACTCCGGTCTCCTTCTCCGGCACGACTACTATTTCAGAGACTTTACATAGGTTGGCTGTTCAGCCTCCCAGGACGGACATTAAGTAATCCCTGGGTTCGGGAATCCGTTCAAGTGGTCAGCCGTTTCATCAGGACTCCCTGAACTCCGTACCAGACGCCGTGTCTACGCCGAACAATGTATGCAACGAGCACTGCCGACCCCGATGTCAGCAAATCTTCAAAGAGCTCTGGCAACCTTACTTACCGCAAGGAACACAACACTACTCAATGTTAGTGTTATTATGACCGCGGTTTTCTGTAAGGTGGAGGTACTTCCCAGTTCAGGCTTCTCATTCGAGCAAGTAATCTTTAATCGCACCATTTTTCACAAAACAATTCGCCGGATATACCATTTGACACAATCCTTCCTTCGTCATTTTAAGTGATAACTTAGCTTCGATTACATCAAAACATGCGCAAACGCAAAAAGGTCATATTGCCGTCTCATGTCGGCTTTTTCTGCAGCATTAAGGATAGGACAGCGACCAGAATTGTTGTGACAGTAATCTAAAACTTCACCTTCTTCACCATGTCTTCTGAGCCAGAATCGTACACTATCCCTGGTTTCATTAAGACGACGCGATTTTCGCGAGGGAACTAAGGTATTTTACGTCACTGGTTGAGTGACTCCTGGATTTTAATCATTAATTTTTTGCGATTTTTCAGGCCACTGGCAGAAGCAACTGTGTGAGTAATAACACGATGTACTACGTAGTGTATGTATGTACGAAGTTTTAGATCACTGTCACAACGTAAGTTTTATAATTACAGTAATATATTTGTAACTGTGGAAGCATTTGTGGCTGCAGAAAAGCAGGCCTGTAACGCTCTACAGTATGCTTCCATTGTCCCGGCGAAACATGCAGCAACATTATGGAAATGTCATAGTAATGGAAGAAAAAGAATTCGAAGATGAACTTTCAACTATGACTCCAATTTTAACTTCTGTCATTCCTCGAACTTTCACATTTGACGTTGATTTAGAGATTCTGAGCCACAGCCTAGACCATCGAAGAAAAGCAGATTAGAAGAGCTAGCCAATAAGTGATTAAAAATATTATAATGTCGAGGATTCCCTAATAAGTAAGGTGTCCGAGGAGTAGGCCTACTGGGAATACCAAGTAAAAAAAAACGCTCCTACAGACTCTACCTCATAGGTGGCGGGAAAAAGAGTTAGGAATGAATAATTAAAGTCGTACGAATGTTACAAAAAATTTATTAATAATTAACAATAAAAAAAAATCAAAAATAATTTAAAAATTTCGTTTTGACCAGATATACTCTTGAGCATTGACGAACCCGGTCAACTTTGGAGCGCTGTAACAGTGTTTAAAATCAATGAAATTAAAAAAAAAAACAGAGAAAAATTTTCCTCAAAAGATCGTCTACAAGATTGGTCTGAAGTAAGGTTTTTGTAAAATGTATAAAAAAAAGTTAAAGAGCAAAAAAGAAAATTTTTATAAAAATTTTCTCACTTTTTTGCTCATAACTTCTTTAATTTTTAATTAAGGGCAAAAAGTAATCAAAACATATTTGTAGGCAAAACAATTCGCTACAAATTATGTCTTGACAAATTTTTTGTAAGACGCATAGTTTCCGAGATATCGCGAAAAAAGTGTTTTCACCCCGTTTTCCAAGATGGTGGCCGGATGACAAGGGCTTCTATTGTGTCCCAAAAATAAAATTGCGTCCTTTAACAAATGCAATATTCGGTCCTTAAATTGTAACATTTCAATGGACTAAGTAGTTGAATAATCAGCTTAATAGTAATGAAAATAATTCAGAGCAGAATTTTTTCACTCTACGCAAAGGAGACAAACTTGCAAAAGTATGGCAAGACAGAGCATGTCATACGTACCAAATGTTCTCTATATTTGAAACAACGTCTGTGTACATTGAATTAAGAATGGATGTCTGGAAACTTCCATAGTTTCTTGCATCCTCCGGTCGTTTACCGGAGACGGACAACCTGAAACGGCCGTTCCGTTATATTATAAGGAAAGGAAAGGGACATAGCTACTAAGAAAATCGTCGAGTGTGAGTCGAAGTAGTGCAGAGAAATTAATACAATAGTATGTTTGTACGTTTGTGCTTCTATAACTCAGCAGCAGACCGACGTGCTTTTTATGGAGAGTGAGAGAGAAAGAGAGAGTGACAGGCTTCTGGCTGATTCTGAGTTTCCATTTTTTTGGCACTATATGAATATTTTATTCCTTAGTGCTGTAACCGACCATCAAATGCCTATATTTTCGACACAGACATACTCATACCTGAAAGTACCTTTTTATTACAATTGTGAGTTCGCACGGGAAATTTATATTACTTTTTCATTCCTTAATTTAAATGAAGCAACGATTGGAGTAATTTTTAACCTACAGATACTTATAAGCCCGAGGTTTTATTTATTACCGCGGGCTCCTTTTATTTTTGGCACATAATTAGCCGTAAGAACAGAGAAGAATAGAAAGTGTTTCTACTGATAAAACACTTTTATCTTTGTCCATCAGTAAGTTTCTATAGGAATCCCACCGCGGCCGGCGGTGACCGAATTCCGCAAATATATAATTAATACAAAAATTTGTAAGCGTGTGAGTGTGTTTGTATGATTTCTTAGGGTTTCGTACCCAAAGGGTAATTAGCGGAACCCTATTACTAAGACTTCGCTGTCCGTCCGTCCGTCCGTCTGTCACCAGGCTGTATCTCATGAACCGTGATAGTAAGACAGTTGAAATTTTCTTTTGTTGCCGCTATAACAAAAAAATACTAAAAAACAGAATAAAATAAATATTTAAGGGAGGCTCTCATACTACAAACGTGATTTTTTTTGCCGTTTTCATAGATAATGGTACGGAACTCTTCGTACGCAAGTCCGACTCGCACTTGGCCGTTTTTTCACTTCTACGCCACAACAGCTAAATCAATTTGGCTTAAATTTAAAATGGAGATAGTAGCAGAAGTAACTATAACCAAATGGAGATAGTAGCAGAAGTTACTATAAACAAATGGAGATAGTAGCAGAAGTAACTCTAACCAAATGGAGATAGTAGCAGAAGTAACTATAACCAAATGGAGATAGCAGAAGTAACTTTAACCAAATGGAGATAGTCGCGGAAGTAACTATAACCAAATGGAGATAGCAGAAGTAACTTTAACCAAATGGAGATAGTCGCAGAAGTTACTATAACCAAATGGAGATAGTAGCAGAAGTTACTATAACCAAATGGAGATAGTAGCAGAAGTAACTCTAACCAAATGGAGATAGTAGCAGAAGTAACTATAACCAAATGGAGATAGCAGAAGTAACTTTAACCAAATGGAGATAGTCGCAGAAGTAACTATAACCAAATGGAGATAGCAGAAGTAACTTTAACCAAATGGAGATAGTCGCAGAAGTAACTATAACCAAATGGAGATAGTCGCAGACGTTACTATAACCAAATGGAAATAGTCGCAGAAGTAACTATAACCAAATGGAGATAGTCGCAGAAGTAACTATAACCAAATGGAGATAGTCGCAGAAGTAACTATAACCAAATGGAGATAGCAGAAGTAACTATAACCAAATGGAGATAGTCGCAGAAGTTACTATAACCAAATGGAGATAGTAGCAGAAGTAACTATAACCAAATATCTATAGCTATAGAAAACTTTCTTACTATAATCAAGGAGTTGCGGTACAAATTCCTCGCTGGTCACCGAATTTAGCTCGAGCGGAGATATAATATATGATAACCCTCATACTGCTTGGCACCGCCCCCTTATTGCTCTTAAAAATTTAACTACCACATGAATTACTTCTCGCTCTTTATGTAAAGTATTCCAATTCGTTGCACTCAAAAACCCAACAGAAACTTGTTTTATATAAATAAAAAATATTATAAACAAAAACCGGTCAAGTGCGACTCGGACTCACGCACTGAGGGTTCCGTAAAAGGTAAACTGTATTGAGGGACAAACTCAACTTTGCCGTTGAAAAACTGTTGACCCCATACATCGTCATAGGTCGCGGTTAGTTTACCAACTGCAAATAAGTTTATAGTCGCAACAAAAATATTTGTGATGTAACAAAAAAATAACGGTTTTCAGATTTTTCCCTTTATATGTGCTACATGGCACTGCTTCTTGCTAAAGTTCATGATTCTACGACTACTAGAAACATTATTTGTGTCACAATATGCGACAAAAATAATGGTATTTTGGGATTTTTTTATTTGCATTGACTTGGAGGCTTGACTTCTTTACAACTAAGTAGCTTTTTTAGCAATTTTGAAGACACCGAATGAAGTGACATCTTCATTTATAGGTACCTACATAAACTAACAATACATGCTTATATGGAACATAATAACCATCAGTCCGGTTTATTATTAGATTTATTATAAATTATCTTTTCTGCTCTCCCACTTTATATACTTTACATATATTTATTTTTACTCGTATTTACATTATTCATTAAACAAACAACAAAAATATATATTTAAAAAAAATATGTTACATGCCATAAGCCTGGCAATTTTCTTGTTAAATACACGTACACATAATGTGACGTGCAGTGAAACCTAACTTCGTCTACCAATATTTGAAAAAAACGAGATGGAAATGTACATTATTTCCATTTCAGTTATTTGGATTATACTTGAAATGGATATATATAAAGTCTAACTTTCGTTGGTCGAACATAACGTTTCCAAATTAGTCCATTTAAATGAGAATACACAGAATTTGCTTCACATTTTACTATTTAATTTTTCACTTACTAAATTTTCACCTGTGAATCAATTATGATGAAAATTGACACCCACATGTAGTTCAGGATGTAGTTCAACATAATGGAGACCTGTAGTTGATCTGATGATGGAGACATAAGATAATCGAGGGAACTCCTCAGGCAAAGGTCTACCTCGAATTTAGGAAAAGTTATTAGATACTTTTTTTGCAGGCAAGTTAAAAATTAAACCGACCAAACAATTAACTGAAAACGGCGGCAAACAAACAAACAAATAACGGAGGTAATTTACTTATTTATTGATTTACTAGCTTATTCCCGCAACTTCGTCTGCGTAAACTTTTTTTAAAAAAACAGCTTTGGACTGTTTACTGTTTCACATACAATAACATCGGAATTCTCATACACATTTTCATCCTCTATTTTCCCATCTAGAGAATAATTTTTCAAAAACGGTGATTCACGTGAATCTTAATTTTTAACGTTTAAGCCAAGTTTTAGTCATTTCCATGCAAACTAACAACCCATATTTTACCCCCTTAGGGGATTAATTTCCAAAAATCCCTTCTTAGGGCACACTTATGTCATTTAAGGAACGTTTGTGCAAAATGTCATGCTTCTAGACATTCTCTAGTCAGCAAGTCTATCTTCTAGTCAGCAAGTCAATTTCTTCTTTTATATAAATGTAGCTGAACCGGCGAACGTTGTTTCTTTTTTTAAAACAACCCAATAGGGTTGTACTAATTCAGAAACCTTCCCCGGTGTGCATAACAACTTGCCAAAATTTTATTACAATCAGTTTACCCCTATTGCGCGAGTCCGACTTGCACTTGACCATTTTTTCTTTCTCAGAAACATTTCCCGGCGTGTGCATAAAAACTTACCAAAATTTCATTACAATCAGTTTACCCCTATTGCGCGAGTCCAACTTGCACTTGACCATTTTTTCTTTCTCAGAAACATTTCCCGGCGTGTGCATAAAAACTTACTAAAATTTCATTACAATCGGTTTACCCTTATTACGCAAGTCCGACTCGCACTTGACCCTGTCTCACTCGCACTTGACCCTTTTTTCTTTTTCAGAAACATTCCCCGGCGTGTGTATAACAAATTACCAAAATTTCATTACAATCGGTTTACTCTTATTGCGTGAATCCGACTCGCACTTCACCCTTTCAGTAAAACCTTATCTTATCGGATGCCTACGTCATACAAAGAACACACCCTCCAAGTTTCAGGTCTCTACGATCAGTGGTTTAGTCTGTGCGTTGATCAATCATTTAAAGTCATTCAGGACAAAGCCTTTTATATGTATAGATTACTGTTATTTTAATTCAATGTCGAATGAGGTGTCGACGCAAAATATGAAGGTTTGTTTAATTTTTCGCTTTTCAGTAACTTTTTTAGTAAAAAGTTACTTTTTTATTAAAAAGTAATTTTTTATTTTTCACGCATGACATAAGGTCCCATAATATGATAAATATTGCGGATATCTAAAGGAGCTGATAATAAGAGGTTTATACATAATATGCGATTTTTTGCGAAAAACCATTGATAGTGTATGTATTGATATCATTGACGGTACCCTAAAACCTGTTAACAACTAACAGATTGTACTTAAAAGTTTTTTTTTTATTTTATTTATGAAGTTCTTTTGTTGTGATTTTTTTGGCTTAATTGTAATTTATTTAGATTTTCTAGAGAACAGTGTTGGAAAGTTACAGGAGATATTATATTTCAAAACCTGCAAAATATACATCTGGCAGAAAATGACATTCAAGGACTTCAATTCAATTTTGGGGGACTTATCCAGCTACCGTCAAAATGATTATCTCGCACACCAATGGACACTAGCTATTGAGAGTCAGGGGGAGGCATTGACATAGGACATTACGGAGTGTTCGAGGGTTTGTGCAAATGGGTGGCTAGCTTTTTGTCCGGCCGACCATAGAGGTATTAAAGAAACCTCACGGACGCGCAACAGGATGAGCCTCAACATTCAAAGGTCACATTGGAATCAAACAATCAACCATTCAAGTCAACAAGTTTTGATCTAAACTCTAAGGAACCCCGTTATATTTTTATTTTGATTTACAACTGTACGTTCTCTTAATAAAAAAAGTTTAAATTGATCTATATCTCAATCACGTAATTATTTCCAGAAAACAATGGAATTACTATTCCTATCTTCGTTTACAAAACGAGACATTCAGCTATTACTGACAATTCTAGGCAATACGAAAAGATGAGTAATGCATTTATCTGTTGAAAATTAATCAAAAGACTTTGTTTTTAATTGTTAAAATCTATAAGCTTATAATCCAAAACGTAACTTTTGTAAAAAACAAAAAAGCGGAAACCTGTCCAATTTAGTGTCGACCCGAGGGATCCATATCCAATCTATGTCGGTCGCTCCAAGGCCGATACGAAAAACCAATGAATCTTTAATTTGTTGTTTCAGTCACTAAAAGAAAAAGTATGCACAAATAGGTAATAAATATTAAATAACTCCTAGACCTAACAGAATGTAAACGTCAGATCAAATATTCGATACCCAAATAAAGGCGAGGCCTGAAAATAATGTTAACTCTAAAACCAAAATGTTTCGGTGTTTTGAAACATACATGCAAACTTCTAAGGGATAAATATCAAATGTTAAAACTAAAAATTAAAAAAGTTCGAATTAAGTACACTATTTAGGAACTTACAATGCGATTAGGTATAACAACTTTGTTCTGTAGACAATAATACCCGCGCTGCCGAGGTGACCGGGATGTCGACTTTAAAACAGATTGACTGGCTTTGTAAAAAAATATGTAATTTTACATAAATATAATAATAGTAAGGGTTTTTGGAAGTACTAGTCAGTACTACTCAGTTACAACAAGTTGACTACACTCTCATATTTTCGATAGAAATCGAAAAATCGCAAAACTTTTAAAAACACCTGTGGTGCTCCACCTTCACGAACCACCACTTCTCCTCACGAAGTTCATGTTCATGTTACCACTGCCTTACTAATTGCCCATTATTACTTGTAATTTAGCGGCAACAGAGGTAATCTTTTCATTTATAATAACCCAGTCACAAAGAAACAAAGCGTTTCTGATTCAACATGCATATTTTAACAGTTTCCTACTGTATGAGATTTCGTACCCAAAGGGTGCCTACAGAACCCTAAACTCCAACGCGGTCTAATTGTCCATGTGTCCGACCTTAAAGGAGCTCTCTTTTTCAGAACGTAACACGATTATATGTTTTTACCGCGGAGACAACCGCAACACCAGCCTTCACTCGTCCCACTTACGGGCCCTGTGTGGGTTGTGGAATTACATAGGACTTACCTAGGTTTGTCGTTTTGACTTTTGCTAATAATTTTTTCTTTTCCGAAAAGCCAGTGTTTCCAATACTAGGAAAAAGACTGATTGGTACGCGCTGGGCTCACACCTGTTTCTCTCAATGCCTCAAAACGCGAGGCAGTCATCGGAATCACTAGGCTACTACCGGTCTACGGGTTATGAGGGATATCCTTATACAAATAATCATAAAAATAAAAAGTAAAAACCTAAGCGAGGTCAAACAAGAATTTTTTTACGTGTTCTTTTGCTTTATTGTAAAAAAGTATTATATTAAATACGCACAAACTTTAAACTTGAATGATTATGTTGTAGGATCCGTGTGCCGCGGGATGTGCCCAATTGCTTTTGGGAAATATTACTTATTTGTGCTATAAGAGCTCCTATCAGATATTTGACACAGGAGTGTCCGATATTGACTCTACTGGCTACACAGAGCCATTCTATAATACCTTAGGGTTTCCTGGTAAAATACAAATTCATGAGACTTTCCGGGTCTATATTTTACCCTTGAATATCATCTTATGGAAAAAAGGAACAATCCCGGCGTCCCGATTGTTGTTATTCCAAAAACTATCTGACACTGTCTTTTATAGCTCCGTAATATCACCATGACGTATTTACTGCGATAAGACGTTCGCTAGGATTTTTACTTCCTTTCAACCTAACGAGAGGTCGTAACCCCTACAGTACCAGATCTTAAAGATGGCCTACTGTTAGTTGTGGTTTGTGGACGTAAACTACGAGTATGTGGTACGGACTCTCGGTGCACGAGTCCGATTCGCACTTGACTAATAGCCACCGGCTCAAAACGCCTTATGTCGTTTTGATAATGTCCGTTGATAAGAGCTGTGCGAGCTCGTGCCGTAGTCGTCCGAAGGAAGGCCTTCATCCCTATAGTGGGATTTGAAAAGGATGGAACTTAACTTTAGTTAACAATGCAACATGTTGTTAATATTGGCGTGTTTAAACTCAATTGTTTTTTTGACTTCATCAGCCAAATGGGTTCAACCTTATCACCTATAATGTATTTTGTTCGTTCTCGCTATTCTGTTGTTAACACAAAGTCGTTAACGTTAATTTTAGAGAACACGTCCCGACGGGGCTTAACGAGGGGTTCTCATTAAAAATCCTCGCTCGGCCGAGTCACATACCTACCGCGTGCCTCAGCAGGAATAGTCAAGCAATATTTTACATTTTTATTTGTATTTATGATAGATTTATCTGTAATTATATTCTAAAAAGATACATTTGTTTGTTTGCTTTTGGTTAGCTTTGAGACTATAGTACATATTCTACAAATATTTTAATACTATAAATCTTCACCTTCCCAAACTTACAAGGTACAAAGCTATATTTTGTTTTGACTTAAATTAGTTATTAGTTTGAAACATGAACGTAAGCAAATCGAGTCCTACGAAAAATCGCTGTTCCTTCACGTTGCAACGAAAAAACCAGGTGACCCATGTCCATGCAAAGGAATAGCAGAGAGCATCTATATCGATACGAGCGCTACAGAACACCATTAGAATTCCTCAAAGGTGATAATATAAAAAAAATAGTTTTTTCCGATACAAGCGCAACAACAAAATTATTATATGCGAGTAGTTCGTCGCGAGTAACAAATGTACCAAAGAGAGTAAACTGCTATATGACCCGACCCGGCTTCGCTCGGCCGCAATTAGAATATTCACTTATTTTTTTTAATATGTTGAAAAAATAAATACTCTTCTTTTTCTTTTATTTTGAATATCAGAAAAGCAAATATGATATAGAACATTACTAATCAGCAAATATGATATAGAACATTACTAACGAGCAAATATGATATAGAACATTACTAACGAGGCGGCGAAAGTAAGCCTTTGCTGGATAAGTGGAGTTTGACGGCCGTACTTTTTTTGTTGCCAACACTGAAAATGTATATGTTGTTGATTTAATTAATTTTTTGTTGTTTTTAGTTAAGTTTATAGAGCAAAATAATTTATAATGTAAATAAAATACATAAATATTGTGTACAATTGTTTGTGAGCTGAATTCGTGTGTCAAAGAAGTCAAAAAGACAAAAGTCAAACAAGCAAACATTCGATTCCAATCTCGACGGCAGCGTATGTCGACTTTTCCCGGGGAGTACTTTTGTTTTATCACACATACAAAAATGTGTAATACAAAATAACACATTCTACATAATTAAGCACTTTTATATACTTAGCGTTTTTAGCATTTTCTTTTTTTTTTCGCATTCGCAGACTCTGTTTGTTATAGATAAAAGCAAATTTGATGTCGGGAATTTGTCGCGGTACACCATATATAACTAATTACTTGCATACAATTTATACACAAACCTGGCCCTTTGGTGTCCTTTTGCTTAGTAGGATTTTACTTAAAAGTGTAAATGAGGCTTTCTACAATTTGGTTATCAAATTAAAATCTAGGTAGGCTCACATAGTACAGTAGTTGTACAGTTACTCTTCTCGTTCATTGCTATTTCAGTTGCTGTGAAAATGATGATGATTGAAAACTCAATACACGGGACTTAGAAAAAAGACTTCAAATAGCATTAAAAGAGTTAAAGGAATCAAAAGAGCGATGTAAGAAACTCATTCAAGAAAGAGAAGATAGCGAAATTGAAATAAAAAATACCACTCTGAAAAATTCACTTGCTGAGCTAGACACACAATATGAGCATCTACGGGATCATCGAGATCAATTGCAATTAATTGTCAATTCATTTGATCAATGTCAGCATGAATATGAAAGTGCCTTAAACAAGATTCAAGAGCTTGAAAAACAGTTAGCTGAGGCATGTCACCACATTCAGTCCATAGAAGAAACGCAGCTGGATAGTGAGAAAAATAAAACTCTTAGTTAATATGACGAGCTGATATGTGCCAAATCAGTAATAAAGCCAATGGTCACTATTGACCTAACATCTTTAAGTCACAGTGAAAGTTTGTTGTATCCATGTATTATAAAAGGAGCAAATAAAATAAATATACATAAAAACAAAACGGATTATACGTAGAACAAAACTTATAATAAAAAAGCGTTTTTCAAACAAAGAGAAAAGAAGTATTGCGAAGCAAATTGAAGTATGAAACCGAGAACTCTTTACTTCAGGAACAAATAGAACAGCTACAAAAATCTTTAGAAATAGTTAGTAAAAGTTATAATTCTGCTAAATTAGAAATAAATGAGCATATTTTGGCCATGAATAAATTAATTGAAGTGAGTAATTATAACTATGAACGATTTGAATCCTTAACACGTCAATCAACATGGAACATAAAACTACAGAAACCTAGTTTGACAATAGGCAATCAATCATGTGCATTGCAACCTTTGTCACCAAATAAATAGCAGACTCAAGCTAGTATTGTGCATACCAGTATAACTCCTGTACATCCCTCTCAACTTCAGGGAAGTGTTTTTGTGGATCAGGACTACCCTCAGTGTAACAATGAAGATGAAAAAACTATGATGTTTTCCGATAGAGTTGGTATAGGGTTAGGTCATATTTTAAAGAAAAATTCCTTTTGTTCTAAACATATGTACCCCCAATGCTATATACAGGCGAATTGTGAACTCAATAGCTAGCAGAAAAAATGATAAAGACTGTACTATTATATTATTTGTAGGCAATAGTTTTGGAGTTGCAAAGCGGGACTTAATTAAATCTTATGTTTTACACTCAAATTTAGGAGTCAAAAAACTGTTATTTGCACTTTTCCTTTTCCAAAAAGACTGTCACATAAACAAAACTAGCATATTCATAAATTAAAAAATGTCTTGTACAATTTGACATGTAAAAATGATAATTTTTATTTGTTTGACATAAATAAGTTTATATCTAGTTTTATATTGACTAAAGGTACATTGTATCTATCTTATTATTGTAAGCAACAACTGGCTACTTTGTTAGCACATAATATTTTTAACTCTTCTGTAGATATCTACTTGGACAACACTGTGTCACGTATATGAGAATAATTCTCATATCCGTGCTTATTTATTAGTATTTATTTATTATTTTTTTTTATAAAGTATTTATTAAATTATTATATTAACACTTACAAACTCCACAAACTCATACTTACCTACTATCCAAAATTATCCTTATTTTAAGCATAGCATTTAGCTATTGCCACACTTTAGTTTTACACATCATACTACGTCATCCACTCACATAAGCATAATTTCATTCCTTTTTTAACTTCCTCATTACCTTATATGGTAGCGAGCGCCGCAAATCGTCTAACCTCGACTTTCTTCGGCACTCACACTAGTAAGACATATTTTTTTTTCGTGCCTCGTCTCCCTTATTAAATATTCAAAAGTCTACGCCTTTACATCTGTTACCCACGCCACGCATTCGCGCCACGTGGACCACATCATCTACACCAGGATCATCCCCTTTCTAGTACCGACAACGCGTACACCTTCAAGAACGAGAGTCCAGAGGGAAGTTGGAGAACACACGCACCGCTACGCCCCGGATCTGGACTCAAGTTAAGGAAAACATTACTCTTTACCAGAAAGGGTAGAATTTACCAAACTCACTGATTGCTTCCTTTTTTTTAAATTATCTCTTTTTTATTTTATTTTTATCAATATATATAATTGGTCAATTCTGCTTTCTTTTTCTTGCTTTTGTCTTTTATACTGGTTTTTTTTTCCTTCAGGCAAAGTAGATTGTGCTAGCCTAGACTCAATTTTTTTTTTTATTTTACATATTTTTCTGCATTATTTCTCTCCGTTATGGCATGCCGCGCTAATTCCTAGTCCAGTGATTATAATCTAGTCAGTTATAAGCCTCGGCATAGACAGACCACTCATTCCATTTTCCCTCCGAGTAATCTCTTTCCTCCCTGTTTTTCCCCCCCATTACCAAATTTCCCACACAATTTTTAATCCTATACCCAATATCCTAAATATTTATATTATGTCCAAATTTTTTTTTTTTTTTAAATTCAATTTCCCCTTTTACAAATATATTACTAAGCACAATCTAGCTTAGTTACAACATTCCAATTATCATCATTATTGTGTGTTGTGTGTGTCGTACAAACCAGTGATCTTTTTTATCTAGAACTAAATAGTAGGTAGTGCGAATTAAATTCAATCCTTGTGACCAAGTGTCTTTTGCCTCGATCAGTCTAAGTGTTTTTTCTTGTAGTTGTTTACGTAAAATCGGTTTCCTTTTACGAGTGTTTTTTGTGATATTTAAAAGTGTTTTTTTTTAATTTTATAATAATGGAGTTCAGTGTAAAGTTCCTTTCGTTGCAAAAATCTGAGCTTGAATACGAAGTGACCTTAAGAGGTGACACACCGGCGGACAACGTCCCCGTTTTGAGGTCACAAATTTCGAAATTGTGCAGAGGTAAGGGTTGTACTTCTGAAGAAATTTTAGAATCCCACTTAGAAACTTCTGTAGATCTTATAGGAGTTCAAAGTAGCCTAAAGAAGTGCAATGTTAACATATCCTCTTTGGAGAAAAATCTTGATAAAAGTCTTTTACCGCGTACAGAAAACCTACTACATCATATATATTATAGATTGTCCCGTATTTCACCTACTTATAGTGAACATTCAAAGTTGTTTAACGAGTTAAACCTTACATTTAATAATTATTATTCAAAAATAAAGTCATTATTACTTAAACTAAAACCCGACTCCGTCACTACTTTGGATAGTACAGAACCCAGTCCAAACCCTCCGTCCGCCTCACAGACAGTCCTTTCGGTCTCATGTGACAGGAGCATAGTCTGCGATCTTCACAAAATTAAGTATGACGGGAAATCCTGTCCGCGCGCGTTCACACAAAGGGCAGACGAATTTATGCAATCTAGGAGCACAAGTCCAATAAAAATGCTTTCCTATGGTACGGATATTTTTACTGACAACGCCTTGCATTGGTTCCGTAGCGTTAGAGATTGCGTTTCTTCGTGGTCTGATTTAATACAGTTGCTTAAAAGTGATTTCGAAGCTGACGATTACGATTACCGGTTATTAGCGGAAATTAGGGCTCGCACACAGGGCGAAAGTGAATCCATCAATATTTACTTAGCAATCATGCACGGTTCATTTTCCAGACTATCATCCACACTTTCCGAAGAAAGCAAATTAGAAATTATTTTGCATAATATCAGACCAATGTATGCTAACGTTTTAGCTTGCATACCAGAAATCAAAACAATAGAATCGCTCAGATCGGCTTGCCGTAATTACGAGTCCGTTCAAGCCAGACTCTCTCGCTCCCGAATTAGCTTATAAACACACACAGTTTTTGTAAATCCACAAATAGTACTATAAAAAATAATTATTTTCCTAACAAGTATAGATTTAACTCAACAAACAATAGCATTAAACAACCATACTCAGATGGTCAAATAGATAAAATAAGTGTTATTACTAGCAAAAATAGCCATTTATATTGTGTTCGTTGCCGAGTCAACGGACATTCCTTAATTAACTGCACTAGCCAACAAATAGGCGTTATTTGTTTTAAGTTTGGTTCACCCCCGCTATGTTAGTACATGGCCGAGAACTGGTTACGTGTGGTTCACATTACGTTGATAACGAAATACCTAACGAACTCATCTTTGTTCCTCGAGACTCGTATGCGGAAAATTAAGGAAAGTTAGCTCTTATCTTCGATAAGGTGCAGGTCGAGCCACCAGAAAAATACCCAGCGTTACAACTTGCGTAGGAAACACGTTGAATTTCAGTTAGGTGATATAGTATGGAAAAGATGTTATCAACAAAGCGATAAGGATGCGTTCTTTAGTAAAAAATTAGCGCCGAAGTTTGTTTCTTGCCGCATAAAAGACAAACGATCTCCGCTGGTTTATATTCTTGAGTACATGTCTGGCAAAGACTTAGAAGCTAGCATGTCAAGGACTTTAAATTAATAACTAATAAAAAATAATCCTTAATATTAGAACTTTAGTTATAGTATAGTTATAGGAATTAGTATAAGACTCAATAAGCATTAGGAATAAGTTTTTGTAGCTTAGTAATTAAATCCCGTACAACCACTCTTTTCCATCCTTACGTTCCTTATTATTATAAAGTGCCGAATTTTTTTTATAACTTAGTTTTAATTAGTTAAGTCTAGTTGGTTATATTATTTTATTTCTTTTATTTTGTGTTAACACTACACTACGCTGCGGTTACGGAAACAGCCTAAATAAGCCTTATCCAGTTATTAACAATATATTATATTATTATTTTTTTCTCTTTTATTTTGTGTTAACACTACACTACGCTGCGGTTATGGAAACAGCCAAAATAAGCCTTATCCAGTTATTAACAATTCATTGTAGTTTTTTTTATTACGCAAAAGTTTTTTCTTTTCCTCATTTTTATTTTTTATCCCTGCGTATAATTTTTCTATGCGCGTTATACAGCGGTTGGAAACTGTTTAAAAAAGCCTTCATTCCATCATCATAGCGTAATAATTTTAATTGCGCACAAATAGTGCGTTCACTGCGGTTATTCGGAAAACAGTATAAACAAGCCTATTTCCGCCAACACATACTTTACTTATATCACTATAGTTCATGTATTTATTTTATACCTTAAACCTTTACTACTGCCTAACGCATGGGCGAGTACAAATTGATGAACTTTTTGTTATTCAACCTAAATATTTCTGCCAACTTGCATGGGGAAGGATGTCAGGCCGCGTGTTAACATATATATATACATAATTTTTCTCAATTTTATAATTATTTAGTTTTAAGTCATTTCTGTTTGAGATGTATGAATTTATGCATGTAAGTATGTTTATGGAAGTATGTTAGTTTTTTTTGTGCGTAAGTAGGGCAAATATTTTGTTTGGGGTGGTTTTTGTTTTAAAGGTTTCCACTCTTACCTAGCGAAAACCTTTCACTATGTGAGGGAGGTGCCACGTATATGAATTATACGAATAATTCTCATATCTGTGCTTATTTATTAGTATTTATTTATTATTTTTTTTATAAAGTATTTATTAAATTATTATATTAACACTTACAAACACCACAAACTCATACTTACCTACTATCCAAAATTATCCTTATTTTAAGCATAGCATTTAGCTATTGCCACACTTTAGTTTTACACATCATACTACGTCATCCACTCACATAAGCATAATTTCATTCCTTTTTTAACTTCCTCATTACCTTATATGGTAGCGAGCGCCGCAAATCGTCTAACCTCGACTTTCTTCGGCACTCACACTAGTAAGACATATTTTTTTGCTACAAGGCGTCACCGGTCCAAAAAAACCAGTTGCGCTCCCTGATTCGAAAAATTAGTTGGAAGCGAGCACGTCGCTCCAAAAATATTTTAATCTTTATAAATTCTTGAACCCCAAATCTGGGTAAGTTCTACATACACACACACTCCGCCTTTTGCTTCTTATCCTTATTTTTATATTTTTTTGTGTGCAAATTTATTTTTCAGCTTCCTTTTGTCTCAACCTTTGCTCACTTTCTGCTTTTCCTGGAGGCCAGTGTTTTAGGCAGGGCAAAAGAAGGAAAGCAGATCGTGGCAAAGGTCGAGATTAGTTTCCTACGGGATTCTAATACCGACCTTTGTTCTACGTTCTGGATCCTTCATCAAGGTTCTTCGTGCCTCGTCTCCATTATTAAATAGTTTTCTTAGCGGTGAACGCGCACACTTGTGTGTTTGTAGGGTTGAATCGGACCAAGTTTACCCGTCCCCAGTCAGAGACCTGGGACAGTGTGGTCTCGATTTGAGACACAATCTCTCTGCGGTTTTCCTCCACAACGGAACGAGGGATGTTTGCACTACCCGTGTACAAAGCGTCTCCAGTACTATCATCTGCATAGCAATGTATGTTGTTGATGTCCAACATGTCATTGATATGCAGTAAGAACAGCGTAGGAGACAGCACAGAGCTTTGGGACACCAGCCTTAATGTCCATGCTATCAGAGCAACTACCGTCAACTACGGTTCGTATGCGTCTGCCGGACAAAAAGCTAGCCACCCATTTGCACAAACCCTCGGGCACTCCGTAAGATGGCAACTTCGATAGAAGACCCCGGTGCCAGACCCGATCGAACGCCTTCGCTATGTCCAGGCTACATGCCAATGCCTCCCCCTGACTCTCAATGGCTAGTGCCCATCGGTGTGTGAGATACACTAGAAGGTCACCAGTCGAGCGACCGTGGCGAAAGCCATATTGACGGTCACTGACCAGATCGTGTACTTCTAGGTATCTTAGAAGCTGTGTGTTGATCACACGCTCCATCACCTTAGAGAGGAGAGAGATAATAGTGATAGGCCTGTAATTCGATGGATCTGATCTATCGCCCTTTTTGGGCACCGGGTGCACATTCGAAGTCTTCCATGAAGACGGAAATTGCTAGTGTGGTAGGAAAGTGCGAAGAGGCGCGTGAGTACAGGACATAACTCAGGAGCACACTGCTTAAGCACCACTGCTGGTATACCGTCTGGCCCACTCGACTTATGAATGTCTAGAGAAAGCAACGCCCGCCTGACCTCCCGCTGCGTTATGGAGATTTCCGGCATGGTCTTACAGCACCACGGTATAGTAGGTGGTACAGCGCCTTCATCGTTCATGTTCGAGTTCGAGGCAAAAAGACTGCCCAGTAGATCGGCTTTCTCTTTAGCACTATGGGCCAAGTCACCATCGGTCTTTCACAGTGGTGGTAACGACGACTGGCAAAAGTTCCCTTCGGCAGCTTTGGCAAGCGACCAGAAAGCACGACTCCCAGAAGGATAGCTCGCAAGTCGCCCACCTATTTTGCCGATGTATTGGAATTTTGCTCTTTACTTACTTTACTACACACATTGTAACTAATACAATCGAAGTTTAATTGGAGTTGCTTGAGTGTGTCATGCTCTCTCAAAGTCTCTGCCACCAGGCACGTACGTCGGGTCGTTACGTTCCCTAACACATGGTTGAGCGAAGCGATGGCTGATTCATGTGTTATACTTATGAACGGGTGTCGGTGTAGGTTTTCAACGGCAACTCCTCAATCACTAAACGAATAATACTTGACAAGTAGCTTATGTCCTTTTGCGGGACTCAAAACCATCTGCATGCCAAATTTCATCTTGATCGGTACGGTGGTTTCACCGTGAAAAGGTAACAGACAGATTTACTTTCGCATTTATAATATTTATTATTATATTATTTACCTGGAAGAAATCTTTATTGATTTGTCCTCAATAGAAGGACAATACTAACTGACAATAATTGACGCTTGTAGTAAAATCAGACAAGCATTCCAAATTTCTAACCGTTCTACCCCAGAAGTCGTTAGAGCTCTTATTAAGTACTTTTCTATTTACGGTGTACCGCTGAAAATAAGCTCCGACCCAGGCTCTGAATTTCACAATACTCTTTTAAAAGAGCTCCTCACCTTTTACAAAATAGATCTCCACATAGGTACCTCCAACAATCCAAACCCATTGGGCCTTATAGAAAGATTCCACTCTACAATCCTTGAAATTTATAGGCTTGCCAAATACGAACACAAACACACAGATGCCGCCTCGGTAATGACCTACGCAATAATGTCATACAACCATAGCATCCACAGTGCTACTGGTTTAATACCTCTGGAAGTTTTATTAGGACACACTGAGTCAATACATGCATTTGACGTAAACTTTGAGAAACAGTACATGCAACAATTAGTTAAGGAACACGCGAGAAGGACTAAACACCTGTATAGACATTTGACAGAACAGACAATAGAATGTAAAGAAAAGGTAATTGAAAAGAAAGGCAGAGAAATAGATTTTCAAATTAGACTCGGAGTAACGATCTTTACCAAAGATATCAACGAAATAGTAAAGATAAGCCACGTCTCCAAAAAGCTGTAGTCTCTGATTTGACAAACAGAAATATAATTCCCGTCCAAGTAAAAAATCGTTATACCAAAGTACCAATTAAGAATGTGAAACGCCCTCCACAGACACCTCTTGCTCGCCGTGGCAGCAGCCATGACAATGCAACTCCAAGCCCTTCAAACTTCAAGAGCTAAATAGGAACCCTGGTATCCTGCCCGTGAAAAATGGTGTTGCAGTCATTAGTAATGATAAGTGGATTATAGTTAAACTATTAGATTTAAAACCTATTATCGATGACCTCGAGCTTAAAGTAGTTCAGTCTCTCGAATTAAATAAGTTAGTTAGGAATTTTGATAAAAACTTTACACATAATTTTATAGATATAAAAACACAGCTAGAATATATAAGGAATGTAACAGTAGCAAAATTCGAACAAGTAACCCCATCATTAAGGGTCAAGCGTGGATTACTAAACCCTCTTGGTTCAATAGTTAAAATTATTACAGGAAATCTTGATAATTATGACGCCATCAGATATGACAGACTGATCGATGAAACAAAAACAAAACAAAGTGATAGCAACAAATAACTGACATTGATCACTGAAATGGTGCAAACTCTATCAAACTGTACATTTAAGTTAAATGATAATCTCATTGAAATAGATAAGGAAATTGTAAAAATAGCTCACAACTTGAGCCAAATTCTAAAAGAAGAACACCTTAACCATGCGGAAACCCAAATTATAAATACGTATCACTTACTTATCCATAACTTTCAAGCAATCCATATCCGACTGAATGAGATTGAGACTAGCTTAGCATTAAGTAGGTTAGGAGTTTTACATCAATCTGTAATAGAATCAAGTGAGTTGTTACAACTGCTTAAGAACATCAATGAAATAGGAAAGTTATTGTATGCACTCAATTTGGAAAATTTAATTAAGATAGAACAGTCAATAGTACTAAAAGCTTATTTTAAGAAAAATGTTATTACGTACCTTTTGGAAATACCGCTTATCGAGAATTTCACCTATATTTACTATAAACTGTTCCCATTACCTTTATTATCCCAAAATCGCACCCTTGTTATTCTACCCAAATACCCCTACCTGTTAGTAAAAGGGACGAAGATAAGCCTACATGCCTCAGTACATCAAAGACCCTTGCATAACCGAGTTGATGACGTATGAGAATAACGTGACCTCGTGCATCCAGATTCCCATTATCATAGAGACCGTAAAAGCTCAACTGATACAGCCCAATAGATGGATTATCTACAGTAAAGAGCAAACACTGCTCTCCAGAACCTGTATTAATGAAATATTTCGGCAACAGATCCATGGTTCTTACGTAATTACGATAGATGACCCTTGTGAAGTAAAAATACAGGACATCCCTCTAAAAAGGCATTCCATGAATACCGAAAATACTATGTACTCTAAACTACCTATTGTAAACTTACCTACAATAACCTCAACTCCAGAAACAACATCCCTGAAACCAACGAACCTGGAAGGCATCGATTTAACTGACCTGAAACTCCTGTCGTTTGCTCTTAAGAAAAGTGTCAGCATTAAAGAAAACCCTGAAAACGAAAAGGCGATCATTAATATCAAAGGAATCGGTATCGGAACTTTAGGATTGTATATAACACTTTTTATAATACTGTGTGTGTTAGTGTATAAGCGTCGTTTCTCCCTAGTTAAGTTATGTCTTCAAAGTTCCCCTATAGACGAGAACTTTGAACTTAAGGAGGGAGGAGTTAAGTCTGTCGACTCTACCGAAGAGCCTCGCCCACGCACTATCTTCAACTAGCCCAGACGGTGACTCGGCAATCGGATACAGATAAGCTGGTCACCTACGGTGGCTGAGAAGATAGTTATTAAGTTAAATATAAGTTAGTCTTAGGTGATCAATTGAAGCGAATACACGCTCTCTTTATTAAAATTTGTATTTTTAAAACGTCCTCCGGCACGTCCAGAACTTAATTAGGTTGTTTGGTGTTTTTATTTAGCTATTAAGTTAGGTACGGTCAGTACGTAGGTAGACATTTTATTTCTGTCGTTGCGGATTTGTTACTTTGGGTGCTTGTGTTAACAAGTTTGTTTAGTGTTTTTATTAAATTTCGTTGCTGAAAAAATAATATACAGGCCAATATTAATATTCAAGAGAGGATGCGTATTATAGAACTATATAATCATGTAAGTAAATATCAAAAAAAAAAAAAAATTGGTAGTTTGAAAATGTTTATTTTTATCAGGCTATTTAGTTTTTAGTGGATTACCGTATAGCGTTGGGTCTCGCGTTACCAAGAGGAGGGAAATTTATCAATTCGACCTCGAAGTGGACGCCCGTGGCACATTGATGCGACTCAAAAAAGATTTATGGTAGAACAATACCAGAACAATGGTTTCATACCAACTGCTGTGTTTGGGAACATGTTTAATACATCCACACACACTGTTTGTCGAGCTCTGCATATTGAAGGATTGCATCATAGATAGCCAGCTAAAAAACCCTTTTTAACTTATACCTATAAACAAAATAGATTGTTTTTTGACTGGGAACACACCTTATTCACCAATGAGAAGTCGTTTGTATCATCTAAAAAGGGAGGCTTCATTTTTGGCGCAGAAATGGAACCCGTTATACAGAAAAAAATGTCCAAAATATGGAAATTGGACGGATATCACTTAATATGTGGGGGTGGATGACTGCGGATGGTCCTGGTGAATTAATTTCGATAGCAGGGCGCGCTAGAGCTTCACATTATGTGGAAGTGTTAGACGAGATCATGTTGCCAACAGCGCGGTGTGTTTATCCATTAGCAGATATGCCACAAATACAGCTTATGCATGATAACTATCCTGTGAATCGTTCGCATATAGTACAGGATTGGTTTACTCAACATCCGGACATTACTATTATTCCTTGGCCTGCAAAATCACCAAATTTTAAATCCCATAAAAAACCTATGGGGTTTAATGGTTTAAAGATGTCGGATCTATGCGGCGGCGGTTGCTTGCTGTAATTGAAAATAATGAAGGTTATATTAAATACTAAAAAATAAAGTACTATTTTTCTTACAGATATTATTTTAAAACATATTTTTTTTTTACTTTGTAGTTTTTCAAAATATAGCAGCGTTACCGAATGAATGGTGACTTGTATTTTTTTTAATGCTTATGGTTCAGTTTCAATTTTGTTTTCATTACGAAAACGAATACTTAAGCTATAACCATAGGAAATATATGTATAAAATATATAAAAGAGACATTTATCAAAAACATTATTTATGATTTATAAAATTTTAATAAAAACCTATTTTATTTGATTGCATGTGTTTTAATTTTTGCAAACAAAACAAAAAGTTCTCATACCATCAGATTCTTTTCAGAGAGAACTAGATTTCAAAACATAAAAAAAGTTATTCCTAGCAAAAATACTCAAAACGGAAGTAGCTTGATTCAAACCATAGGCTTGCCAATTAATTTCGCATCGCCTGTGAATCACACCACCGGGTAGATAAAATTTGATGCGAAATAAACAATATATATGTAGAACGACAATGCTGTTTACACCTAATCAATTTGGTAGGTTAAGAAACCAAAAGATATATGAACGGCTTAAATAAACTGGTTCCAGTATTTAGTATAAAGAAAACTAAACCTAATTTTGTCGACTTAAGGTTAATATTATTGACAGTTCTGATAACGTTAATGTGTGAGTGCGAGATTCACAGAATGGATCCACGCAATTTTAACCTTTACACTATGTATGGACTTTTGCTAATTACCGTACATACCGATGTATCTACCTCCTCACATATTGCCTCATATGTACATACTGATGTATCTACCTACTCACGTATAGCCTCATATATACATACTGATGTATCTACCTAATCACGTATAGCATCATATGTACATAATGATGTATCTACCTAATCACGTATAGCCACATATGAACATAATGATGTACCTACTCACTCATAACCTCATGTGTACATACTGAATATTATTTAGTAACATTCCAGTTACCTATTTTAAACCGATTTAAAAAAACACAGTTATGTTAGGTTCTCTACTTTAAATACAGTTATATACCTACTATTTAATTGAAAAAAAAATAATTTAAGTTATACGTCTGTTAAAGAAGTTTTGCTTTATATTTTGTTATACGTCTTGTTACTAACATATTACTAAACGTCTAGATCTTGTTATGAAAAAATATGTGCTCGCATAATCATAAAATATTTTATGTACGGAGTTATGAGTTCGGCGCAGAGTATTGTCATAAAGTTTTTCTATTACGCCTACGAAAAGTGTCGCTTCATGTACTGTACGTACATACGAGTAGGAGATAGGGGCTAGATGTGACAGGGGTAGGTTGTTACAGTGGCAATTTTAGAGAGGTAGGGCACTGCATAGAGAGGAGGACACTGCAAGTACTCACTCGAATAAGCCATAGCGAGTACTTGCTCGAATAAACGGCCCGAACTGGGAAAGTACCTCCACCTTACAGAAAACTGTGACCATAATAACACTAACATTGAGTAGTGTTGTGTTCCTGGCGGTAAGTAAGGTTGCCAGAGCTCTTTGAGGATTCGCTGCGCGGACAGCGGAGGACCGGCGGTGCTCGTTGCTGTCATTGCTCGGCGTAGACACGGCGTGCTGGTTCGGCGGTCAGGGAGACCTGATGAAACGGCTGACCGCTGACCGCCCGCAGGTTGAACGGGTTCCCGAACCCAGGGATCACTTAATCTCCGCCCTGGGAGGCTGATCCGCCAACCGGTGTTAAGTCTCTGAAGTAGTTCGTGCTGGAGAAGGAGACCGAAGTGGACCCGGCTACTACAACAGAGGGGGAATAGGGGCCCTTTCGCCCGCCGTGCCAGCAACCGTATCATCTGTGGCGAGCTTCGGCAGTCTTAGTACCGCACCTTTTGTCTTCTAAGCTGTCTGTGCAGTGAATCCTCATCCTTAGTCTTAGTAACTTTTTTTTTATATATAATGGCCATGAGAACGAAAAGGAAAAGAGTATTAACAGCGGCTACTCCATCCACATATAATGTGGATTTTTGTAACATCAGGGGTATTCAAGCAAATCTTAACGCAGTTTACCACCATCCAGAGACTGCGCAGCCGACCATTCTTTTTCTAACGGAGACGCAGATATCCTGCCCGGCCATCATACCTTCACTATCCCGGCTACAAACTTGAACACAATTTTATGAGTCGTGCCGGTGTATGTATGTTCGTCCGGGAGGATATCTGCTGTCGCCGCCTTCATAGCCTTGAAGACAGGGACCTGTCGATATTGTGGGTGCGCGTAGATTACGGCGGCCACACTCGTATCTATGCGTGCCTATACAGGTCTCATAGCGGTGACACGGACGTTACTCGACTCTTCACGCACCTGAGTTTGACGACTGACAAAGTTCTAGAGCAATATCCCACAACAGAACTAGTTATTTGGGAGACTTTAACGCCCACCATCGCGAGTGGCTCAGTTCTCGAACCAATAACTATGCTGGGATATCTGCTCATGAATTTGCTCTGACCTATGGATTCTCTCAGCTGGTACTTTCTCCAACGAGAATACCAGATATAAAGGACCATACGAGCTCCTTACTGGACCTTCTGCTGACTACTCGTCCGGACGGATACTCCGTCTCAGTGGATGAGCCTCTTGGCTCCTCGAACCACTGTCTCGTTCGGACTCAAATGTCATGCATACAACCCTATCCATCTGGGCTAACTAATTGGCATCGTGTGTGGCATTATACGTCGGCATGCGAGAATTTCATGCATTGTACCCGTGGATGCAGATCTGCTTTAACTCAGAAGATCCTGACGTCTGCGCAGCTGTAGTCACTGAGACAATGAGAAAACATGTAATGCTATATTCCTAACCTGCGAGTAGTTGCCGGAGTCAAAAAACGACCGTGGTTTAATAGGTCTTGCAGATAAGCTAAAATTTTTAAGCAAACTGCGTATGGGTTTAGACCACTGCTCGTTATAATAAGGATCCGAATATTTCTGAGTTAAAACTCAAATTAAATGCTGCCTCGAGGTTCAGTAAGAAAGCAACTGCCAGAGCAAAATTCCAATTCATCGGCAAAATAGGTAGGCGACTTGCGAGCTATCCTTTTGGGAGTCGTGCTTGCTGGTCGCTTGCCAAAGCTGCCGAAGGGAACTTTTGCCAGTCGTTGTTACCACCACTGCAAAAGACCGATGGTGACTTGGCCCATAGTGCTAAAGATAAAGCCGATCTACTAGGCAGTCTCTTTGCCTTGAACTCGAACATGAACGATGAAGGCGCCGTACCACCTGTCATCAACGCTTGTGACTTGTTTGACAGTGCACTGTGTGACTCTTTGTTTATTAAAATAAAATTAAATAGGTGAAGTTCTTTATTTAGAAATTATAAAATATTAATGACTAAGTTACTTACTAGCATATATAGTGTTTTCTTCGACAAGTGTCGTAATTGTGGGAACTTATAAGTACATAAAATAATTTTCATTGCTAGTTCAGTGGAAATTATCTACCTTCAATACATATCAATCGTAATTTTTAGAAGCACCTACGTGAAATATTTGTAAACAGTGTCATCTGGTGTCCGGTAGCTTACTCTGTACAGAATCATGCCTAAGTGTGGTGCATGTGGCAAATTTGTTTCGCCGACAGAGGGCGTTAAGTGCATTAAATGCACAATATTATATGATCGACCGTGCGTTGCTCTGCCTGCAACCGGTCGAATCACTACTGCCCGGCCTGCACTAGCAAAGTTTCGCGGGACAATAATGCAGACACACCTGTAAAAGGGGTAAGTTTGAAAACGGGTGTAACTGAAGACAATACAGTGTCTGAGACATCCTCCTCTGAGGATGCATTTAATTTAGCCTTGCAGATGAAATTGCTGAGAGAGGAAATAGTTGACTTCCGGGGAGAAATTGGGAGATTGCGTGCTAGTATCTCGGTATGTGAGAATCGTCTGGACAACCTGGAGAAAAAAATATAAAAGACTCATCTGGAGACGAGTGCAATGCCCAAACCTCAGAGTTGGTAGCTGCCGTATCAAAACTTCAAGCCGAGCTTAATGACCGCGACCAAGAGCTATTGCAGAATGACATCGAATTAGCAAATCTGCCAGAAGAAAAGGGGGAAATTCGGTACATCTTGTTACTCTAGTTGCGGCAAAAGGAGTTGTCGTAGAAGAGCGGGACATCGTTTGCGCGGTACGTATGGGCCCACAAAAGATGGGAGGTGAAGGTGGTGGGGACGACTACTCGGGACGCACGCGCCCCAGCCGCACCCTTCGCGATGAGCTTTTACGCAGCGCTCGCGTGCGGCGGGGTGCGACCACTGCAGAGATGAGTCTTAAACAGGAGGCAAGACGGTTCTATGTCAATGAACGGCTGACAAGACATAATAGGCAATTATCTTATAAGCCTAGAGAAGGGGGACGAGCCAGTTGGAAATACGTCTGGACTAGGGATGGTAGAATATTTGCGCGACAAGATAATGGCAAGCAGGCACACATAATTCGTTCAGATTCCGACCTAGGTCGTATTTTTAGGGCTGCTGTCGTTTGATCACAGAGTAATTAAAGTACTGCAGTTAGAAATTTATATACTCTATTTACACTTCAATGTTGATCTTATTTTGAGCTTAACAAGTAATAGTAATCAGTACATTGTTACAAAGTACATACTGATAAATAATTGTTTTTGTTACCTATATCTATTAACCAGAAAATATCTCTATTTTACACAAAAATATAAATTGCTACTTGTCCATGCTTACGTGTGTATGTATATAACAAATTTACTAAATCTTAAATATATTTACAATGCCTTTTGAAAGCAACTAAAAATATCTGACTGTATGGATATAAATTGTAATTTTTTAGAAAGCTATCTGTTAACCTTTTATGCAAAATCATTTTTTGTTGTCTATGCCTTCCTGTTTACTTGTATAACTACTACAATAATAATTGAATACTTCTACATAATCATAATGACTAAAATGTTTAGGCAGATACATATGTTTATAACATTTTTATATACAACAACATTTTTTATACAGTCATATATATGTTTAGGTATCATATTTATAATACGTAGACAATTATATCTTAACAGTAGAATACAAGGCTAAATACTTAAGAGTCAGTTTGTTCAATGCAGGCTCATTAGGTACACAACAAAATGAACTCATAGTGGCAATAGAGAACCTATCTCCAGATCTGCTTGCAATTAACGAGACCTGGATAAAGAGGGGGAGGAAGATCGTGCTGCTGTAGTCCCTAGGTATCGTCTGCGGCATATACCACGTCCAAAAAATATTCGATGTTGCCGGGGTGGTGGAGTTGGTTTTTATATCAAAAAAGGGATATATACCCGTACTTGTCCCCACCCGGTTACTGCCAATATTGAGCAAATGTGGATATAAACTAAGGTTAACTTTGAAGGTTATAATTGGCACAGCATATCGCCCTCCCTGGTTAGATGTGAACATTTTTTTCGAAGCCATCACCATGTCTGTAGCTTATTTTGCAGATTATGTAATATTATTAGAAGATTTTAATATTAATATATTAAACAGTGGTGGTAATAAAAACAAACTTTTACAGGAATTTTGTCAGACACTCAACTTGACTCAATATGCTGATAAACCGACTCATTTTACACCAAACAGCGAGACATTAATTGATCTTATCTGTACTAATGCTTCGGTACACCAATTATGTGTCACACATATACCCGATCTTGAAAATCATGCAATGGTGTCCATGGATCTTAATCTCAAAAAACCAAAATTTATAGCACATAAAATTCATTATATAAAATTAGACTTAAAGGACATAAAATTAGACAATTTTACTTATGATTGAAACCATATAAGCTGGGACAATATTAAAGAATTAGAACATGTGAATGAGATGGTTATAGTATTTACAAATATTTTGTTAGCATTATTTGATCTCCATGCTCCAATAAAATCTATAATCGTCAAAGAACACACATATCCTTGGCTAACCCCCACTATAAAGGAAATGATTAAAATCCGAAACAGAAGTTATACCCGTTATCAAGCTACTGAATCAGAATCACACAAAAAGTTCTATAAGGACATGAAAGCTGTAGTTAATTCTGCTATTCACAATGAAAAAAAGGCTTATTTTAAGCAGCACATTAATTCAAAAATGAATGATCCAAAAAAGTTATGGAAAAATCTCAAAAACAATTTTTTTACTGAAAAAAGCTCAAACGTGAATATTCATTGTATATGTTCAGATCCTAACACTCTAGACAATCACTTTTTGAATATACCGGGAAGAGTACATGCAGACATTTCATCCCTGTCATTCTATGAAATTAACAGGTTTAGTTCTACAACATT
This sequence comes from Apoda limacodes, assembly GCA_946406115.1. Taxonomy (NCBI): domain Eukaryota; kingdom Metazoa; phylum Arthropoda; class Insecta; order Lepidoptera; family Limacodidae; genus Apoda; species Apoda limacodes. The sequence continues at coordinate 30,975,576 of OX291549.1, read as the reverse complement.
CCAACTAAGCCCAGTAGGCACAGAGGTAGTTGCAAATATTATTAAGGGGTTGCATTCTAATGCTGAAGGAAATGACATGTCGTTACAGATGTTGATCATGACTCTCCCTGAAACCTTAGACATTATTACTGCTATAGTAAATAAGTCATTAAAAGCTCTGTTTACCCTGATTTGTGGAAGGTGGCAGTAGTAAAACCTATTCCTAAATAGCCTAATCCAATGAGCGAAAAAGACCTACGGTCAATAAATATTTTGTCTTGTGCTTCGAAGGTTCTGGAAAAAGTAGTTAGTATGCAACTTTCAGGTTACTTAGAGCAAAATGATATACTTCCGAAGGCCCAGTCAGGTTTACGGAAAGGATTTAGCACAGCAACTGCCCTTACTGATGTTATTGACAATATATTGCATTCACAGGATAAGAGCATGGGCTCAATATTAGTGCTGCTAGTTTTTCTCGAGCATTTGACTCAATAAATATTCCACTTCTATTGTCCAAACTGTCATGGTCAGGTTTTGCAATGAATCTACGTTTATACAGCTATGTCTATTGACGTTTTTACTGCATAAACTTAAAAAGTCAAATTTGGCGTTGGGGCTAAAAGTTACATTTGCTACATTAGGTTGTTACATTAGGTAGTGACAAATCACAACCTGCCCCGTAGTGCTTTTTGCCGAATGACATAATGTGTTCTACATTTTATTTGTCAAGTTTTTGTCTTTTTTATGTAGGATGAGGACGTATATAAGAAAAACTGAGTAGGGTAAAATAACTTAAGGCATTTACGAACAAGCAGCAGCTGTTTCGTAGAGGAAAAAACTAAAAAAAAAACGTGGCATCGCAAAAGGATTCGGATTATGTCATATGTCGCTAACAAGATATTTAAAGATGACAAAAGAAGCGAAAGAGAAGGGTACACATGTGAAATCTCTCACAGTCGGCTACCAAAAGAATAAACAAGTTTTTAACGATGAGCAAGAGGCCGTTTTGGTTTTTTTTTTTTTTTTTATACCACTAAGGTGGCAAACAAGCTTACGGTCCGCCTGATGGTCAGCGGTCACCGTAGCCTATGGACGCTTGCAACACCAGGGGTATCACTTGCGCGTTGCCGACCCTTCAGAAATCTAATAACTTCTTTCTTGAAGAATTCCATACTGTAGTCCTTGCAGAAAACCTTGGCAGGGAGCTCATTCCACAACTTCAGCGTTCGCGGGAGGAAGTTTCTCTGAAACCGCACTGTACGCGACCATTTAGTTTCTAAAGTGTGAGAATGAATTCCCTGCCGATGGTAGAAAGTAGCCGTGGGCATCATTTCGAACAATTCCTCAGAACACAACCTATTGTACAAGCGGTAGAACACACACAGTGAGGCAAAGTCTCTCCTCAGACTTAAGGGCTCGATACTTAATTAAATGCAGCCAAATTTACTACAGATTGACGCCGAAGGATGTCAAGCAACTGATATTTTCTTTTGCACGTAAGCACAACATTGTAATGCCGCAATCGTGGCTTGACAAATAGGAAGCAGGGTCTGATTAGCTAGCATCATTTTTTAAACGCAACCTGTATATTATCGATAAGAACACCAGAGGCTACTCTAGCTCCTAGATTGAGCAGAACCACATCATTTAATAAAGCGAATGTTGGTAATTTCTTTTCTAATTTGGCTGACGTGTTGTATAGATTGGCTTGGTCACGCATATGGAATGTAGACGAAACAGGTCACACTACTGAAACCTACAAAAATTTTAGCTCCTAAAGGATCTAAACAAGTTGGTTCCATTACACCAGCAGAGAAAGTGACTCTTGTAACTCTCTGCGTAGTAGTAAATGTAGCAGGGAACTCAGTGCCATGTATGTTTATCTTACCTCGAATTAAATACAGTGACTAATTTGTTCGCAAATGACCTACAGGCTGCATTGGTGCAGTAGAAGACCAAATATTAATTTTGTAATTTTGCTTCATTTTCGATTATTATGTTTTCGATGTAATGAGGCAAAAACTGCTTTATACACATAATGTTATGTTATTAAAATAAGAAAAGTAACTGATTGTGATTATTGTTTCTAGTAACAATTTGCCCCATCTAGTGTAACAACCAGCCCCCGAGCACGGGGTTGAAAGCTACACGGTTTTTTCTTTAGAATTCATACATTTATATCATTACTATACACATACATAAAAATTATTTAAAATGTAGATCCTGAATAATTACTTAATCAAACAAACTTATTCTCATGTTAAACAATAAAATAAATATGACAGTTTGTAAAAAATGTCACAACCAGCCCCGGTCTCCCTACGTTAAAGTTCTGTACGTACATATGTTAAAGTACTCTTAGTATCAGGCACGTCATTTTCCCCTTGTCAAATATGTCACGAAAAGAAGTTTAATGTTGTTGAAGGTAAAATCTGTACGGTAAATTTGTCTTTGACGATAGGTACCGATCAAAATTTTTAAATGAAGTTCCCTTAACTACTAAAAGTAGTACTAGAACTACACGCCGTGTTTGAATTACACTTGGCTGCCCTGGTAATAGCAGTCTGATCTGTATAATGGATTAGCTTTTCACTCAAATTAGTAATCACTCAGCTAAATTCGCGTTTGAAGTCATTGCCCAAGTATCCTTTTCAATTTCGTTTGAATTTATTATGCGTACGGTTCGATTCTATTTTGTATTTTATTCGTTAAGCTTTTCGTATTTCATTTTCCTCTTTAGGTTACTTTTTTTGCATTTAAAAATCGAATAACTTTTTTAATAGTTATAATAGTTATTTATAGTCGCAGTATCTTTTGCCAAAACAATTCTTATCAGAGGTTTCGCAAACTGTTTCTAACCTCGTTAAAAATTTATTGAATAGAAAAAGATCGATAAAAGTAAACTTGGAACTCTTTATCACATATAAATTACCGAAAAATGATTCTCCATCTTTGAAATCTTTTAATAAAAAGTATACTACAGTATTTCAAAACACTAATATATCCGAGTTTTATTATGAACTATCGAATCTTCTGTCATGTAAATGAACAGAATTCGAACAAGCAGAATAAGGATGGACGATAGAGTCAATAAGTCACTTGGAAATTTATATTGCTAAATTTAGCCCTCTGAAAGCTGGATCATAAATACCTCTCCCAAAGCGAATTCCAAACTCTAAATCTTGTATAAATATTCGAAACAAAGATGAATTTTGTTTTTTTGGTGTATAATTGCACATATTTATCCTGAAAAACAAAATCCAAACAGAATAACTTCATATCCTCATTTCTCTGATTTTTTTAATATTTGTAACATGAAATTTTCCCCTTACTTCAATGATATAAAATGTTTTGAAAAAAATAATCCCACCGTAAGTGTTAACATTTATGGTTTAGATGAAAAAAATAAAGTGACTGGACCTTTGTACAAAACACTTAAGCGGCAACATGAACATGTCAATTTATTATTTTTGCATAAAAATAGTAAAAATAATTTTTGTTTGATTAAAAATATTGGAAAACTTTTGCATAAGCAACTTACAAAACATAAATCTAAAATTCACTTGTGTGAAGAGTGTTTTATGTATTTTAGCACCGAGAATCAATTATTAAAACATAAGTGTGCTAGAATGCAAACTGCGCTGCCTGAGGAAGGCTCTAAGCTTTGTTTTTCCAATTTTGAAAGAACTCAAAGAAAACCTATAGTAATCTATGGTGACTTTGAAAATTTACTTAAAGAGTACTCTGATAAGAGTAAGTCTCAACATGTAGAGAAAGTACAAATTCATGAAGCTACTTGTTTTGGATATTATATTTGTTGTAAAACTGATAATAGCTTAAATGATTATGTATCTTATCGCGGCCCAAACGCTTCTCAGAAATTTGTAGAAACGATTTGTAATGACATATTGAGATTGTTTGAAATTTTATCTGTACAAAGAGATATATTACCTTTAGCAAAAGAAGGGCAAACGAGTGTAGAAAATGCGACTCATTGTCATATTTGTAATATTGTTATGATTATATGAACTCTTGGGAAAGATATGCAGAGACAAAATTGACCGACAAAAACTGTTTTTTCAATCAATTAACTTTTGAGTCAATTTCTAATGAAGATTATAATCATGTTTTAAATGTGTGGGAGACATTTGGTTTTAAAAATTTAGGCGAATATACCGATTTTTATTTAAAATGTGATGTACTAATATTAGCTGATGTGTTCGAAAAATTTAGGTCTATGAGTCTAAATTTTTACAATCTTGACCCTTGTTTTTATGTTTTATGTTTCATCACCATCATTGAGCTGGGATGCTATGCTATTATTCACTAAAATACAGCTAGATTTAATATCTGAGATGTATCAAATGTTAGAACAATGTATACGCGGCGGCTTGGCTCAATGCTCTTTAACGCTATGCGAAAGCAAATAATAAATATCTGCCTGATTACGATCCATTATCTCCTACAACATTTTTAGCATATTTAGATTGTGTAAATTTGTATGGATATGCTATGATGTTTAAACTGCCTACGAGAAATTTAAAATTTCTTGAACATCAATACTTACAAAACTTTGATGTTCAAAAGATCATACTCATACTCATACTCATACTCATTTATTCATAATAAAATTATATGTCAAATGTTACAAATATTTCATTATTATAAGTTTTTATTTTTACATTTTAATTGTTATTTAAATAAATTCTTTTATGTTATAAAATGCGTTTTTAATAAGCCATTTTTTTAATCCAGAAAAGAAGATTGTGTCAGATGTCATATTTTTTATGTCCTGAGGGATTTTGTTATAAATTTTTGGGCCCATTGCGTACATGGTTTTGCTTGTTTTTGTGAGTCTGCCTTGAACGGTTTTTAGATTTTTGCTCTGTCTTGTTTTATATCGTTTGTCAGTAGAATTGTCAGGAAATAAATTAGGATTATGTCGAACAAATTTTGCTATGTCAAAAATGTATTGAGAGGTCAATGTCATTATGCTTTGTTCTTTGAAAATGTTTCTAGCTGGTGTGTCAGGTGGATTGTGTGTTATTATTCGTAAAGCGCGTTTTTGTAGAATGAAAGCGCGCTGTGACTGTGCTGCTGTACCCCAAAATTCAAGACCATAGCATAACTTGGAATGAAATAAGGAGAAGTAGTAGGTTCTCAGTTGCTTAGTAGGCAGTACTTGTGCCAGCCTTCTCAAGGCGAAACAGGCACCGGATAGTTTTCGGCATAGTTTATCTATGTGAGTTTCCCATTTAAGTGCAGCGTCTAAAGTTACACCTAAGAAATTTGCATGTTGTGTGTGGCACAGTTGTTCGTCTTCTGTCTGTACTAACAAGGATCTCGGTGGTTTACCGCCCAAGTGGAAGTGCATGACTTGTGTTTTAGATACGTTTAAAACAAGTCCATTTGAAGTTAACCACTTTTGAAGTTGTTTCACTTCGTTGGTCAGTTGTTGTTCATGATCGTCAGCTGATGAGGACGTTACAATGTCACAAGAGTCATCTGCGAACAAATATAGATCTCCGCTTACTGCTTGAGGGAGATCGTTTACTTGTATAGGGAGCATAGGTTTGCCAGAGAAGATCCCTGAGGAACGCCAAGATTTATGCTCCCTTTGCTGGATCGTGTTTGTCCGTTGTGAAGTGATACAACTTGTTGTCGATTTGTTAAAAAAATTGACATCAGTTTTAACGCAGGACCTCTTATACCTATGTGGTTTAATTTTTCAACAAGAACGTTGTGATCACATAAATCGAAAGCCCGTGTCATGTCGCATAGAAAAATTGCGACGTGATTTGCTGACTCTTTGGACTGCATGATTTTAAAGATTAATTCACGTATGACCGCTACACATGATCGGTTTTTTCTGTATGCGTACTGTTTATCACTGAGAAGCTGTGAAGTTTCTAAAAAGGTATAAATCCTTTGTGTCAAACCTGTCTCGAAAAGTTTTGCAATCGATGGGATTATGCTAATGGGCCTGTACCCTTTTAATTCTTCTACGGAACCCTTACCTTTAAAAATAGGTATTACCTTTACATTTTTTAGGATTTCTGGATATAGACCTTTTTTGATTTAAAAGTTAAAAATGTTAGTTAACTGGCCTAAAATGGCCGGAATGGTTAATTTTAGTATTTTTGTTGACAGTTCGTAGAAGTCACAATTATTTTTGCACGCTATGTGATGAGTCATTAAATAATAAATTTCCCTTTCACTAAAAGGTTTTAGGTAAATGGAGACATTGCTGGGTGAGGTAGCATTGCATAACAGTTCTCTCGTTTGCTCTGTGCTTGCCGTCGGTGCATTTACCGTAAGTGCAGCTGAGAGAAAAAAGTTTTTGATGTCATCTGCTAATTCGATATCGGAGTTATAATAATTACCAGTGTCGTTTTTAACTAGGTCAAGATAAGACCGGTGTTTGGAACTATTTCTACTCTTTAGATAGTGAAAAAGGTTACATTCTTGAAGTTGATTTACACTATCCATCAGATATTCACGACTCGCACTCTGATTTACCATTTGCTGCAGAGCTATTAGAAGTACCAATACCATTGGGTAAAAAAAAAGTAGGTTGCTAATTTATATGACTAACATAAATTTATTATAAATTACATTCACTTACAAGAATGTTTAAAAAATGGCTTAATATTGCTTAAAACTTACAGAATACTTTCTTTTGATCAGGAGGCATTTTTAGCACCATTCATTTCTTTAAATACCAGTCTCAGACAAAAAGCCTGTAGTACATTTGAAAAAGATTTCTTTAAAAAACAAAATAACTCTGTATTTCGAAAGATAATAGAAAACAGAAGAAATCAGGTAGATGTAAAGCTTGCTGATGTGTGGAGTGACAATTACAATAAAACAAATAAATTCGTCGGAGCTGAAAAATATATAAATGCTCCTAATTTAAAAAAATTATCAATTATATCTGAAAACTTAATAGTTGTTCAGTTAGAGCAAACAACTATTCTGGAACTTGCAAAAACTCACTTATATAAATTTCATTATTCCATCATGAAACGGATTTATAGTGAAAATTTACAGCTGTGTTACACAGATACTTGTTACAAACTGAAAATTTCTATAAAGATTTAAAAAAGTATGGACAATAATAAATATAACTTGCCGCAACTTAAAAAACAAATTCCTGGTATATTAAGGATGAAATGGGGGAAAGGGTCATATCAGAGTTTGTGGGTTTGCTTGCTAAATTGTATTGTATACACTCAGAGAGGTTTTTGATTAAGAAAGTCAGGTGTTAAAAAATGTGTTATTAACAAATTAGATGTCAATAAATTTAAAAATGCTTTGTTATGTAATGAAAGTTTCAGAGATCCAATTTATATAATAAAATCTTAAAATCATAGAGTATTTACTCAGAAACTTAATAAACTAGTGTTAAATGCAAGCGATGACAAAAGACAATTGAAAAAAGCCAGCTTTTCAACTTTACCATGGGGTCATTATTCTACAATGTTTTAATTTTTCTTTGTGCTTACTATTTAATTCTTTTAAAACTGATTTTATATAAAAAAAATACTAACTTTAAACAGGCATGCTTAGGATTACTTTATTTTGATTTTTTGTACTTATTTGTTATGAATATTTATATGTTATTGATAAATAATAAAATTATTTACCTATATGTCGACAAAATATCATGTGGTTTAATTTAATTTCCCTCAAATTCATAAAACTGTTGGTACGAGTATTATCTGGGTCATAGGCTACCATGCGTGGCCCAGTTCTGATTGATGGACCTTACATAATTCCTAGAATTTTTATTAATATATAGGATGCTTTCCTTCACCGATAAGCCGATGGGGTAATGTACTTGAGTATTGTAAAACACTCTGAGGTTAATGTCGGATTTGGACTCCTGCCCTTTGAATGATAGGAAGACGTCATAACCACTTGACCATTATGGTATGCTTATAGGTTAGATGCAAATTAATTCAAATTCAATCTAAGTCAAATTCAATCTTAATCGCCCCGTATATGCACCCTATTTTATTTAGTTTAATAACAAATGAAGATGATTTAGCAGATAGTACAAACCAAATATTATTTATGTAACACAGGATTCATAAGAATTGTCTTTAAAACTATTAAAAAAATAAGGACGGTATTTTTTTAAATCAATTTAGGTTATATCATAGACTTCGAGTTCTGTAACCTGTGCTATGGACTGCGCAATAAGCTTCCTAAGGGCCTGTTTTTGTAGCTTGCAATTTCTCGCAAATTTAGCAAATTTCGCAACTGACAGCAGGACAGCAAATAGATTTTTCAACTTAACAGTAAGAGACAGCACGAAAGCAATTGCAATCGTAACAGCTAAAAAATAACGCCCTAAACATGACCACCACTCTTTAGGAAGAGATAAAGGTAATCTGCGATCCTATGTCGCTTTTAACAAAGAAAAAAACAACAATTGGTCAGAACAGAACAGATTGCAAATTAATCTTCGTCTCTGTCACACTTGTAAGCCCGTTTTACAGCTGGTTAGGAAATGCACGGTCAACTCTCTATGTCTTAGGGTTATACTTTATAAATTTAACCAGCTATTGGTTTCAAAAACTGTAACATAACTTCTATATTAAAACGTAAAGGGAAATAACAAATAGAAAAAGAACAAAAATATCTTATATAATTTATTTTATTAAAAGATACGAATTAACATTGAGTAAAGCAATTTTTTTTTAGAAATTTTTTGAATATTTTTTTCTGTATTATCTAATATTTCGTCGTACGGGTCCATCACTGCATACTGGGCACTTTCAGCTCGATCTCTATCGCTTTCGCCGATGGCTTCAATGTCAATTTTGGATATATATCTTCCCTTTCTTTTATCACCAATTTTATAAATAAATGAACTTGATTCATCGTTTCCTTTCCTCTTCTTCTAGTCTTCGTTTTTCAACTTTTTCAAGCCAGGAGTTCACATTTTGAGCATCAGTTTCAACTTTAAAATCCTGGCTAACATTATAGATGTCAAATTCGGGAGTCTGCATGATCTAAAACAAAACAAATAAAAATTAGACGCAGCTATAATATAGTTAAAAAGAAAAAAATATATATTTCTTTAAACAATAAACTCACTACTTCAAAATTATTTTAAATAATCAAATAAAAATTACAATATTTTTAGTGTTATTACTTACCAGTTACTAATATTCGAAGTTACAAGAGTAAAATTAAACAACTATTCAGCTTGAAAGTTAATGCAGAATTAAAACAATTCACAATAAACATACGTAAATTGAAACCAATCTAATACGTTTATGTGTACTAGGTAGTTTCAATTTACTTCTGTTTAAGGGTTTATGACGTTGCTAAGATAATAATCAACTACACTCTCACATAAGTATTTAAAAAAAACATGTTATAACTTGTTTAGTAGGTCAAATCAATTAATTATAACAAAAAAAAGTAGGAATTGGAAGTAATACTCATCTAATGTTTTTATATTTAATAAATTAATATTACAATCCAGTGTTAGACGGAAAGATGAAGTTAGTCAAGCAACCCGTTTCTTTGGGAATAGATAAGATATGCGTTGAACCGAATCATAATAAAATTAAACATAGCATTCTTTTACCAAATTCTATTCGGTGTATTATCTGCGGTCCATCTAATTGCGGAAAAACCTATATAATGATCAGTTTCTTACTTCATAAAAATTGATCAAAGGTCAAAAATGTCTACATTTATTCTAAAACAACATTTCAGCCTAAATATCGTTTTTTACAGAATGACCTCAATAAAATACCTGCAATAAATTTATTCCTGTTCCAAGATGATAGAGACATTATAATGCCTAGTGAAGCCTTAAACAAATCCATATTTATTTTTGATGATGGTACTTGTGAAAATCAGATTAATATCCGTAATTATTTTTCTATGGGTAGACATAAAGAGATAGATTGTTTTTATCTATCACAAACTTACTCTAAGATACCTAAACAACTAATACGAGATAATGCAAACCTTTTAATTATTTTTAAACAAGATGCAATCAATGTAAACCATATTTATGAAGAACATGTTAATTCAGATATGAGCTGGAATAATTTCAAATCATTAGCATCACAAATATGGTCAGACCCTTACACATGTTTGATTATAAATAAAGATTGTGAATTAAATAATGGTAGAAATCGAAAATCATTTGATATATTTGCTAAATTTTGATTAACACCGTATCTTACAAATACTAATAACGATATAAGCCTAAGCCATTCTGTCTTATCCTACAACTATCACCAGATTTAAGGTAGTTATCATGGAGCCAAATATAAAAAAAAACAGTTAATACAGTCGGTTAAAAACATTAAAAATAAATTAAAGCAAATGCGACAAGTAGATGATGACATGCAAACAATAAGTTCTAAAACGTTCAAACCAATAACAGATCCATTAGGAGCTATGGTTACCTTTAATAAAATATGTAGAGATAATAAAATAAAGAAGGAGTCAGATACTGCTAGTATTTATGAATATGATTCTTTTTCAAGTGATGTAAATAACAGTTTAAATGATTATGATGATGATAAAATAAGAGACGACGTTAATCAGGAACTTAAAACTGTTGAAACACAAGATGATGTGGCAAAAATAGTAACTTCCACTTCAAAGCAAGAACATGGTGAATTCAAAGCTTTGAATGTTGCTTTTGGTGTGAGATGCGAAGGTGATAATTTAATGATAGGGAATGCTCCCATTAAATTCCAACTTGAAGAAGATTCATCAAACAAAATATCATTGATGACAGTTAATGGTAAAAGTTATAAGGTTACTCGAGGACTATCGGAATTACTGTTTCAAAGTAAACCTAATACACAGTTAATTTCAGAAAAAGATAAACTAGTGTACAAAAGTATACTTATTAGTACAAATGCTCATAAAAGAGGATTCTGTTCATCAGATCACATACAAGGAAATTCGGGCATGAAATACTGTAAAATTATAAAACCACTGTTTAATGAATTCGAAACTAAAAACATAAAAGAAGGAGGCAGTTTACAAACACTAAAAAAATATAAATCAAATACAGATTTAGTATACTGGGACGATCCTAACGAACTAATAGATAGGTTGAAAGTTTTAATTGCTTCTAAAGACACTGGTAATACAAGTCATGATAATGAAATTATCTCCATTATAGAAGAATTAAAAGAAGCTCGAATTATTAAGGAATAAATAACATGCAAAAATATTTTTTAACTCAGTCGCATAAAAGAAGTCAAATATGAATGTTGACAAATTTGGAACACATGTGTTCAAAAAACTGAAAATTAGACAATATGACGAACCAACTATTGTTTTGTCAGAAGATCGTACTTTAAATGCTAGGAATAAGGTTATCAGAAATATAGGAAAACCTATCGATTTAGGGGACTGTGCTACAAAACAATATGTTGACAATGTTATTGAAGATATTTAAAAAAAAATCAATTAATCAAACTTTGAATTAATTAGGGGCGGAAGTTAAAAATAGATTCACTATCTCAAAAATCAGAAAAAAATGAGTGAAGATAAAGAGTAAATGAAATACACAAACAAACAAGAAAAAACTTTATTCGTAGGCATGTAGTGATGAAAGATGTAGATGATTTATGGCAAGCTGATCTTATTGATATGCAGTCAATTAGTAAAGGAAATTCGGATTACAAATATATTTTAGCTATAATAGATACATTTTCAAAATATGCATGGGTATATCCAATCAAACAAAAAAGTAAAGAATGTCTTTGGAAGACCTTTAAAGACTTGTTACAAAAAGGTCGTATTCCTAAAAATTTGCAAACTGATTAGGAACCGAATTCTATAATAAAAAAATTAAACATTTATTAGATTTACATAAAATAACTCATTATTCAACATTTTCAACGAAAAAAGCATCAATAGTAGAAAGCTTTATAAGAACACTTAAAACTAAATTGTATAAGCAATCTAGCCTACAGGGAAAATAGAAATGAATAAATAGCACACTATTTAATTTAATAAATACATATAACAACACAAAACATAGAACTATTGGTATAAAACCGAACAAAGTCAATAAGAAACAAATTTTACAAAGATATAAAGCAATTTCAAACAAAAAAATTAAAAACTAAAAACGCTTAATAAAAAGCTGGAGACTATGTTCGAATTAGTAAGTATATAGGGACATTTGAGAAAGGATATACACCAAATTGGTCAACTGAAATATTTTCAATAGTTAAAGTGCAGAACACCAGCCCTGTCACATATATTATCCAAGGTGAGAGACATGGTGTAGGTCAAGTATCAAGGGCTCTTTTTACTCAGAAGAATTACAAAAAACCAAAAATCCAAATATTTACCTAGTTGAAAAAATTATTAAGAGAAAGGGAAGAAAGTTATTTGTAAAATGGTTGGGTTTTCCTTCAGAAGAAAATAGTTGGATAGATAAGTTGGAAGTTTTATAAGCAATTCTATTATTAATTTACTAACATTCTTAGTCTGTATTTCATTCGAGAAACAGTGTTTTTAACCAGCCTTTTGTTTTTTATTTTTATTTTTATAGATATAGATAATGAGGTGTGATAAAAAATTAGTGAGGAAATCTAAGAAGCAATGTGAAAGGAGAACAAAACAAGGAAAAGTTAAGATCGGGGCTGGCTTAAAAAAAACTTTTAGAAACATTGTCTCCATTACAAAGGATCATCTGAAAAAATTTAAGCCAATATGCAAAAAGGCTGCAATAGATTTAGCTATTGCTGTTGTAAAAGAATTAAGAACAGATTCAAATGCATCTGTGTGTGTTTTATAGTTTCTGATTTTAAAACTGTACTATTAAATAATGTAAATAAACATAAATACTATTATGATATGCGATCAAAGACTAGAACTGATAAATGTACTGTGGGACAATATGTTTATTACAAGGAGGATGAAGATTCTAAAATATGGAAACCTGCTAAGATTCATAAGATTCTGGATAATCCTCGGTCTCTTGTTTTATTAGACAGTAATGGTGTGTTAAAAACTAGAAATACATGGTTTGTAAAATCTTATAAAGAAAAAGAAGTTGAGTCTCCCCATCCTATTGTTGGTAGTAATCTTAATCAATATAAAAAAAATTACTGGGCTCGTAGAAGTCAAGTTCTTGCTGAAAATCCTCAAATCATTCAACAGCAGAACTTACAAAGTTCAGAACCAATAATAAGAAGATCTGGTAGGGAGACCCGACCTCCTCAATATCTTAATAATTACTGTTGTAATTGATGTTAAAAGAAGTGCTTTATGTTTTAACTATTCAAGTTGTCATTGTGAAGAAAGGAGATGTGATATAATTTATTCTAAGATTTATAACTTAATCTGAATGCGATGTTTATTATTCTGTCTATGGTATAACTATGGTCTAGGTTAGGTAATCTATGATAGTAAAAAGTAAATAAAAGAAGAGAATAAAACAAAAATTACAAAAACTAGTTTCATTAAAATAATTAATCATATTAACACACTGTGAACTTACCTCGTGTAATACCAGTTCCTTAAGTTGGAGGAATCTTGCCCTTAATACCAATATTTGCGGGGTTATCTGCAGCAGGAGGTATAGCTGGAGCGGTTAACGCTATTAAATCTGCAAAACAACGCTTACAAGAACTTAAAAGGCATAATAAGAAAGTGGAAGAATTATGTATCGGAAAAAGGATATGTCTTAGAGAACACAAGGACGGATTAGGCATTTTCAAAACGAACAAAAAACTAATGAAGAGGCTACCTAAAAGAGCATTGACAAACATCGATATTCTTAATTTCAGTGATGATGTCCCACTTTTCAGAAGGGGTTTTTATGAGAGATACACTTCCAAAACGCCCGTTTAAAAAGGAATGCGGTATTATTAACCTCGATAGTTTTTATAGCCCTGGAACTCATTGGGCAGCCTATGCTAAAATTAATAATTATGTTGAATACTTTGATAGTCACGGTAAACCACCTGACCAATTTATTAAATACATTGGATTTGATATATTTTATAACTATGATAATAAACAAAAAACTAATCCATATATATGCGGGCATTTATGTATAAATTTTTTTTAAATTTTTTTCATGGTCTGTAAAAACTGCCTCACAATTAGAAAAACCGAGATATGTAATATTAGGACTACAAACAAATAGAAAAAATAAAGAAAGAGATAATACTTTATTTGATCATTGTAATGTTAAAAATGTCACCTTATTTCTTAATTCACTCTATTACCCCTATGATGCACTTAATTTAAAATTTGAAGAGGATAAGTTTAGTATATTATGTATATTATATGTATATTATGTATATTTAGTATATACGACTTGTATGCAAGATTTCGACAGTCTTTCTACAACCTTCCAGTAGATCCATTACTTGATCTTCATGAATTTAAAGAAAAGGCGCCATTGTTTGTAATCAGGACCTGTTGATGTTCGCTTGGAAATAGAAACTTTAAAAGATATTCCTGATAATACCAGCGCCTACTGTTTAATTATAAACGAGCGTCTGATAGCATACCGACCTCTAAGCAACATTGTACGAAAACTAATATAATAATTATCTATAATGAAATCAGTCATTGTTGATGTGCAAGGGTTTAAGATCGAAAATAATGAGTTTATTGTAAAAGAAATTGCAATCTTTTCTGATGATCAAATGTTGGTTCATCTTGTTCAACCTCCATTCGCTTTGTGTGATATATTGCAAAGGTGTTGAAAAAGCACGATGGATTAAAAATATTTGTAATACTGACAATGTGATGAATTTAGAAAATATTTATATGAAGAATATCGTAATTCTAGTGTTATTTTTAATTGTATTTATCATCCTACAATATGTGCTCTAAGAAATGTAACTTGTTTGAAAAAATGGTGTGTAGATAATAAAATTTTTACCTCATAAACTGACTTTAACTTAACCTTAACCCAAAATACAAACCTGGCTAAAATATTATTTATATGATGACCTACCGAAGCATCATTTAGAATCTGCATTAGCAATTGCCTTATCAACCTATAGTAAAGGTATAGTGTTTGGAATAATTGGAATATCAGCGAACTGAATCATGACTGGGGTGAATAAAATTGGCGATTTTAATTTTTAATTCTAACCTACTGCTGTTACTGTAGCAACGACGAAATACACTTTTGTGACAGCTGCTGTTACTGGAGCAACGACGAAATACACTGTTGTGATAGCTGCTGTTATTGGAGCAATGACGAATTTCACTTTTGCGACAGCTGCTGTTACTGGAACAACGACGAAATACACTTATGTCGTGTCGTAACCTCTACAGCGCATAAAATTACTAGATTAGTCTCAGAAATTGCCAAAATTCCAATACAATAAATTAATTGTGTTGTGTGTATAAAAGGCAGGCATGATCGTAAACCTTCCGTCGAGCTTCAGTTTCATTCACCAATATTATAACTGGATTAAGAGTAGAGAATGAGCACAATAATAATAAATAAACGTATGAATCAATAAAAAAACAGTTAATTTTCAATAATTATTTGTATTTTATTTTATTTATATTTGAATGTATGTGTATATGTAATTATATTGTTATTAAATTTCATATGCTATTAAATTAGTATTCTGTAGATACAACTTTGTTGTACAAGCCCTTGCCATCTTTTTTTTGAAAATTTATTCTTTCTCTGGGTTTGCGGGAAGAAATCTTTGGAAGACATACGTACGCCCTTTGTACTATTTTTCTAGAATTATAATTCCTTTTGATGTTTTTTTTTTTGTACAATAGAGGATTAAAATAAACAAACAGATAAAATTTTGCCTGTGGTACAGATAAAGGTTCGCCCACGCTGAATTCAGATATCGACGTAGGATTTTTAAAATAATTATAGTAAAGTATTATGCTGTAGGAATCTATAGGAATTCAGTTATGGTTTTTTAACATGTTAATGTTTTGAATAAACCTGTGTGTTTATTCAGTGTATCTCTTGTCTCCATTCCGAATCACAGACCATAGTACCCTCTGCTAAAAAATTTAAAATAAAATTTCGAAAAGCAACAGTTAAAAAATGCAAATAATAATAAAAAACTTTGGAAAATAATTAATCATATAATGTATAAAACTAAAGTAAGAAATCAACCGTCGGAATTAATTGATTTAGAATATCCGGCTAGTTCTGTAAATAGAGTAAACAATTTCTTTGCCGATTTTAGAGTAAATTTAGCTAAAAAATTAACAACTAATACTAAGCAGGCACAGATTAAACACAGTCCGAAATCATGTCCATTTTCGTTTGTTCTTTTAAAAACTGAATGTGAAGAAATAGGAACTATTATAAAAAACCTTAGCAGTGATTGCGCAGCAGGCTTAGATATGATTTCAGCAAATATTTTGAAAACTTTTAATAAAATTTTAACACCATAATGTGTATATATGTAACCTAGCGTTTTCAACTGGAGTGTTCCATATAGCCCTATAAAAATCTAGAATACAACCTGTTTTCAAGATCGGAGATTGAGAATGTGTTAATAATTACAGGCCTATATCCATTTTACCGATTCTGTCCTAAATCCTTGAACGGATAATGAACAAGAGACTAGTTAATTATTTAGAAACTAATGAACTATTAGCCTCTGTTCAATACGGTTTCAGATCAGGAAAATTCACTGCTAACGCGGTACAAAAAATAACAAATTAAATAGTAACAAATCTGAATAACAAAAAAAAAACTATAGAATTATTTCTTGACCTTGGAAAGGCATTTGACACAGTCTCTATCCCACTTTTGATCAAAAAACTTGAACTTTTTGGCATAAGGGATCTCCAGTTGAACCTTTTCAAAGATTACTTAACGGATCGGACGCAATGAGTGAAAATTAAAAATTACATTAGTGATGAAATATCTATTAAATTTGGTGTGCCGCAGGGTAGCATTTTCGGTCCGACGCTATTTCTCATTTACATAAACGATCTGTGCGAATTAAAACTTCCAAATAGTAAAATTATAACTTTTGCGGAGATTCATGTGGAAATGTGTTTACACAAGCACAAAGAGGTTTCAACATAGTAAGTAGGTGGTTATATGAAAATGTCGTTACTCTTAATATTATAAAAACTTAATTTCTGACTTTTTCACTGCGGAATATATTCTCAGAGGCAAATGCGTATGACATAAAATCGCATAGATGCGGTGATGATAGTTCTGTGGCCTGCAACTGTCCTACGATTCAGCATGACACCGAAATTAAATATCGTGGGGTAGTAATAGACAACAGACTTAACTTCTACAAACACATTGATTTACTGGCAGCAAAAATACGTAAACTAATCGTCATTTTTAAGAACTTCAGAAATATTGCTGATAAAGAAGTGATAAAAACCGTCTTTTTCGCTCTATGTCATTCACTATTGACATATTGCATTACCTCTTGGAGGACCTACTTTGGTAGTCGCAGTTTTTAAAAAATTGAGAGAGCCTAAAGATCCCTTTTAAAAGTTGCTTTTCGTTTACTACCCAACTACTGATGTATACAAAAATTTGAAGTGCTGACAGTCCGTCAATTATTCGTGCTGTATACAGTTCTGAAACAACACACCATGCTTATCTATGACCCCACAAAATTCGCGAAGTCACCCAGAAAAGATAGAATTTGTAAAGTGAAAAAATGTAATACAAGTTTTTCACACCGCTATTTCTGTTACCAAGGCAGTAATTTTTATATAAAAAAATAAACAAATTACTCTCGATATAATTTACACAAACTTGCAAACTTTGATACTTTAAGCCGGGATAAACTTTGTTATTTGTATAGTATAATAAACTAACTGATTAATAATAATAATTGTATTATGATAAATTGTTACTGTATCAAAATAGCAACCATAGAACAGCAAATCAAATAATATAATAATGACCCGCTTCCGCTTCTCGCTTAAGACGCATGGCGATTCGACATAGGGACCAGTCGAACAGATATGTCACAAAACTTGCTCAGCTGAATTGCGCACGCACTGTTGTTGCCGTTATAGCTATTTTGTTGTAGGGTAGTTGTTACATTTGAATGTTATACCTACACAAAGACTGTATCTTGCCATATAAGTAATCTAAAAAGATTAGTTGGAATGTGAAATCCTGTACCAAACTAGGCAAGTGTCTGTGTTTTATTTATTTTCAAAAGTAAACAATAGTACTTAGGTACGATAAATTACAAAAAGAAATTGATATATGTGTACTTATAGGTGAGGTGTGTCTTTAAATGGTTCCGAGGGGTGAGGACCTGGTGAATCTGTAATACAGGTATATACCTAATTCAGACACCAGTTCCTTACACATCGTTAGACTACTTAATCTAATTTTATATACTAAGCATATACCTATTCTAAGTCTAAAATTGTGAGGAGAAATAAAGAAATTATTATTATCGATTCAGTAGTTGTGGCGTGAAGGAGTAAAACACACATACACACACACACACACTCATTAATTTTCACATTTATAATATTTAACTAGCTTTTGCCTTCGCTAGCGCTAAATTTGGGTATGGCCGTGGGATGTCTAGCGCAACTCCTTGATTATAATAAGGTAGTTTTCTTTAGCAAGATATAGCTATTAGCAATCCGGTTAAATTTATGGGAAAGCGAGAAATTTATATTGTCCAGAATAAAATTTGGTCTATGTGCTTCATAGAAATAGGAAATATATGATAAATAATTATACATAAAAATAATCGTTCATTGTTTAGAAATCCCTGGAGGTTAAATATCTTATTAGTTTATCTGCGACTGCATCGAATAATACTTCATTTCAGTGTACTGCATCGTAATGAAAACACTAGGCCAATACATACTATCGTACAGCCAATACATCTACATGCATTGAGAAACTTCACAAAAAAAGGCGCGGTAGGCACCAATGGTCCTATCTGTTGTAATTCTCGTTAGGCCACCCAAGGGTCCGAACTCGAGCGGGTGCATCACACAAACACGCACACACATATGTGTGTATGTACACACATTCAGATAGATATCGTACACCTAGAAGTAGCTCAGGTCACACAAAAAAGCCTGCCAACAAACGCACATCATTTAAACTATCATCAAACAAGCAGACAAGAAACTCCCGGATGTACACCAATCTACCAATCAGCCCATGCAGGAACCAGTCATGAAGTCGACATCTATCCAAATATGTATACATACACATACACGTACGTATCTGGACTTTTCTAAACTATATATGAAAATGTTACGAAGATTTTTGATTTTGTTATAAGTGGCGGGAATTTAGTAATTTGCCAAAAGCTTCTCTCTCAGAGAATTTTGCACTAACTTCTCTTAAGGGAAGTTATAATAATAGGTCCGAAAATCGAAATCGCTAAAAGGAAATGCGTAAAATGGGTTGAAGGTTGGCGCCGTTTTTGATCACGAATACGATTGCGACAATTTTATTTTGATAGTACATATTTTAGTCAACAAAAGTTGCTATGGCACCTCAGCTCCAAGTGTATCCATCTCCATCTCGAGATTTTCGTGGGTTACTTTTTGTATTTTTTTTTTAACCACTAAGGTGGAAAACAAGCTACGGGTCCGTCTGATGGTGAGTGGTTACCGAAGCCTATGGACGCTTGCAACACCTGCAGCATCACTTGCGCGTTGCCGACCCGTCAAAAATCTAATAACTTTTATCTTGAAGAACCCTATATTGTAGTGCTTGGAGAAAACCTTGGTAGGGAGCTCATTCCACAACCTGAGCAATCGCGGGAGGAAGTTCCTTTGATACTGCACTGTACGTGTGCAGTCTGGTTCTAAGGTATAAAAATAAATTATCTGCCAATGGCGAGAGGTTCTATGTTAGAAAGTAGCTGTGGGAAATATTTCGAACAATTTCTAAAAAAACGCATCCCATTATACACGCGGAAGAACAACTGTGTGTACACGGGGAGGAAAACTCATTCTTTAGACTTAAGGGATTGATACACTTATACGTTTGGGGTCAATGATGACTGTCTCAGCCCGTCGTTGAACCGATTCAAAAGGGCAAAGCTCGCTTATCGTTATCAAGTACAGACCGTGCAGATGACATATTATGCATACACTAAGAATAAGGCAAGTACTAAGTATGTCTTTGAATATAAATATAAATATGTATAAATATTAAAGAAAAGACATATAAAAAAAGACTAGATGGAGATAGGTATTCTAACAATGATACAATTTACTTGAATGAGCACACTAATAATAATAATTCATATTAGGTTGTTACATACGCTATTATACAACTAAGATTATCTGTAGGATTTTATTTTATTTCAAATTCAAAATTCCAAATTCATTTATTTCAGGTAAACAAGAAACCCATATTATACATTGATATTTAGAAATAGAATTAGAAATAAATAAATAATACGTAATTAAATAAATTAATCCAATCAAAGAAAAAATAAAAATGTCAAAACATTATATAAAATAAAATCAATTTAAATAATACATACATATATATGCAGTCATTTAGTACTTCCTTTCCGGCATTGGCACCGCCACATGTCTGTTACAGCAATTCCTAAGGAAATTTTATACCAATAAGGTGGCAAACAAGCTTACGGTCCGCCTGATGGTAAGCGATCACCGATGCCTATGGACGCTTGTAACACCCGGGGGTATCACTCGCGCGTTGAGAAATCTAATAACTTCTTTCTTGAAGCCCTTGAACCCCATACTGTAGTCCTAGGAGAAACCTTGACAGGGAGCTCATTTCACAACCCAAGCGTTCGCGGGAGGAAGTTTCTTTGAAACTTAAAACGAACCACTGTACGCGACCATTTCGGTTCCAAAGTGTGAGAATGAATTCCCTGCCAATGGCGAGCGGTGCAATGGTAGAAAGTAGCCGTGGGCCTCATTTCGAACGGTTCCTCAGAACACATACTATTGTACAAGCAGTTGAACACACACAGTGAGGCAAGTTCTCTCCTCAGCCTTAAGGGCTCGATACGGCATGTGAGTTTGGGATCGTCGACAAATCTCACAGCCCGTTGTTGAACCAAGTCAAACAGGCCAAGCTGGTATGCGGGTGCACCCACCCAAAGATGGCAGCAGTACTCCATATGGGGCCGGACTTGCGACTTTTTGCCTTTGCCCCGACTTGAAGTACTGCTTCGCTCTTTTGAGTACACCAAGTTTTTTGGAAGCCAGCTTCACCTTGTCTTGCAGATGACCTCGAAACTGAACATCACTGGAGATGTCAACACCCAGGATCCCAATACTCTTGGAGAAGGAGAGGGGAGTGTTCTGGAATTGTGGGACTACAGTAAATGGAGTTTTCATAGCGGTGAACGCGCAAACTTGTGTCTTTGTCGGGTTGAATTGGACCAAGTTTACCCGTCCCCAGTCTAAGACTTTAGACAGTGCGGTCTCGATTTGAGACAATAGTTTTTACGTTGTCACTCAACTCATTTATACTCATCAACTTATGAATTAAATTTAGCGCTGGCAGTTGCTCTCTTACTCACGGTTCACGTAACTAACAAATATTACACAATATAACGAATTTAGCAGATCATCGTTAACATGTACCGCGTAGAATTTGTTCTGTCATTTTATTGATAATATACAATTGAGTAGGTTCTCGTAGTACAATATTTACTCGAACTAACTTGTTCTCAGAAATGTTAGCCAACATCGTTGATCTTATGATCTGCATGACACAAAATAATGTCAACTAACACATACCTACATTATTAGTAACAGATTTAAAGATGACTTATGATATATGAATTTTAATGCATATACTTACAGATAAACTTATTACCTACTTATATATCTATTTACTTCACCCTAGTCTAAATTCGAGTTGCTGAACAATTTTATAAAATACTAATAACTGCAAACTATTTGTAAGATATTCCGATGTTTTTATTAAGTTTGTTAATTCCCTCAGACTGGCGGGCGAGTGCCTGCGTTTTGTTATATCGGCTACGGATAGGTACGTAGGTACCTACCTCTCATATAAGATGAGCTGATTTCATAAGTGTTTTAAAATCAATACTAGGTAATTACGCATTTAAATTGTGTAGTTTTAGTCTGATTTATAAAGTAACAAGAAAATAGAAAAATAAAAACTATGTTTATGTATCCACGTAACAATAAATATTAATATTTATTTTAAACAGTGTTTTATTTTTAGATGGTGTTAGTTGTTTGTTAGTTTGTTGTATATCGTAGGTACTACAGCGCCTTCGTTGTTTATCCGACTGTTGACTTGTTATACTACATAAGCTGCGGTGAACGTTTACCACCAGGAGGACCGTAAGCTTGCTTACCACCATAGGGGTATATAAAAAAACACGACGACAATTAGTTTGCCCAGATGGATAGGGTTGTGTGCATAATACTTGAGTCTGAACGAGATAGTGGTCCGAAGAGCCAAGAGGCGCATCCACTGAGACAAAATATCCGTCCGGACGTGTAGTCAGCAGGTGATGTCTGTGGGATATTGCTCTAGAACTTTGTCACTCGTCAAACTCAGGTACCTGCAAGTAGAGTCAAGTCTGTGTCACTGCTGTGAAACCTATAAGTCGAAGTTAAACTAAAGCATAGGTACGTGTGTGGCCTCCGAGATCTACGCATACCCACATCATTAACAAATCCCTGACTTGAAGGCTATAAAGCCGGCGACAGCAGATATCCTCCCGGACATACACTGGCACGACTTACAAAAGGTGCTTGAGTTTGTAGCCGGTATAATGTAGATATGATGTAGATATGATGTAGATATGATGTAGATATGATGTAGATATGATGTAGATATGATGTAGATATGATGTAGATATGATGTAGATATGATGAATTGACCGAGCAGGATATCAAAATCTACGATAGAAAAATAATGACCGGCTGCGCAGACCCTAGGTGACAGGCTGCGTTCAGGTTGGCGTAAATACCTCTTAAATTGTTGCTGAATATAATCTTTTTATTTTTGAAATAGTTTTTTAGATTAAGTTGCGAATTCAATGCGCAGACAGCTGACAGCTGAAAGTACAAAAAGTGCGGTACTAGAACCGCCAAAGCTCAACACAGGAAGTACGGTTGCTGTCGCGGCGGGCAAAGGGCCCCTGGTGGGTCTGTTGCAGTAGCAGGTTCCACTCCGATCTCCTCCTTCAGCACGACTACCACTTCAAAGACAACGTTGTTGACAAAAAAAGGTGGCTGTTCAGCCAGAGCTTGAAGTAATCCCTGGGTTCGGGAACACGTCCAACCTGCGAACTTCCCCAGTTCGGGCTGCTCATTCGAGCGAGCACTTGCTTTGCCCTACCTTTACTGTTGATGTTTGTTACGTATAAACGTATATATAAATAAGTAGGTATATATTATATAATGCATGTATTTATATAATATATATATGTATATTATTTATGAGACTTTGCCTCCCTGTGTGTGTTCTACCGCTTGTTTGAATTGATGTCCACGTCTACTTTCTACCGTCGCACCGCTCCCTGTAGGCAGAGTAGTAGTATATAAAATTTAAATTGATATTTTAACACTTGTTACTTAGTCACAAGTAAAAATTACCTATATTTTGTGACACTTGTTATTACTCATGTAGTAAATTTTACGATTTATGAATGGAGGTTATCCTCGGGGATGGGGGTGCCAGTGTCAACGTCGTAAATGTTCAGATACTGTAACTAGAAGGGTGGTGGTGGTTATTGTATTGTATTTGTCATAAAAGTTTTATTATGTTCGTCAATTTCGTAAACGACTGCCGACTGACACCTGAGACTGAGACTGCTTTTATGACAAGTAGTTGTGATGTTTTATTTTTTATTATTTGCGGCCCGTGACTCTGCTCGCGTCGGCGTCGCTCTTAACATCGATAAATCCTATAAAGTCCGAAGTTATAACTACGATAACGTTCTTGAAATGTTCGTAGAGTTCTATAAGTACTACATTATCATTGGCTTATATTTCATTTAAAGTTATTAAACATTTGATTAATTAGGATACGCTTAAAACAAAATCTTAAAATAAAATAATGAAACCTTAGTCTCACTTACGTAACGATAATATTACTAGTGGTGCCCCGCGGTTTTACTCCCTAGCTTGTAGAAGAATTTTATCAGTAAAGTTGCCGTTCTAAATTTACAAACAATATTATAGAAGAACCTATCCATGATCAACACTCACGTTAGTTTGTTGGTTTATCCTTCTTCAACGGAGCAAATGGATCGACGTCATTTTTGGATCGATTTTTGTTTATTTATTTATTTTATTATTGTTAATATCGAGTGACTCATGTGTTCGTAAAACTTATAATATATGTACATGGTTAGTATAATTATCATTATTACATTTTTCTATAATTATTATTAACATAAACATACATAAAAACACAAATAGCTTAAACTATCTATTACTCCATTCGAGATTGCGCGGCTGCGGTTTAAGTACACTGCCGTTGGCCCTGGCCGCACCCTGCGCACCAGTGATGCACACCGTTTTCGCATAGTGGCGAAGAAGCAGTCGACTCGCGTCTCAGCAGACATACCTGATGCGCTGCAGAAACGAGGCAGCCCCAACAGCACCCTGAATACGTTATTATATTGCACTCTGAGAGCGTTATAGGACTTTTGAGTTTATGAAGCCTGACAGACTGCACGTATAAAAGGAAGTGCAGTAAGCTCGAAATAAAGTGACTTTCACTTTGGGAGAGCTATGTTGCAGACCTGCGAGCTAACATGTTCGCTCTCTTTAAAATAATCTTTTTTAGTTAAGTTTTAGTAGTTAGGTAATTCGTAATTCCAATCACATTTACTGAGTTTTTCACTTTTAAATACCTAAGGTCGAACAAATAAGAACACAAGACACTAGTTCGTGTACTTACCTATTCAACAGAAAGCTAGCAATGTAACAGCTGATTGTGAACGCTCTATTGGTTGGTTGGTTGGTGTTGTAGGTAGGTAATTCTTTTTGTCACTGGGAAATACTTATGGATAGAAATGCATCCATAATCACGTAGGCTGTAGATATATCGCTTTCAACTCCTGGACTGGTAATATGGTAGGGATTAAACCCTCCACCGAAAAGAACACGTACAAGTCACTGACGCCAAACACAATAGATGCTTCCTTTTTAGGGTTCCGTACCTGCAGAGTAATTAGCGGAACCCTATTACTAAGACTCCGCTGTTCGTCCGTCTGTCACCAGGCTGTATCTCATGAACCATGATAGTTAGACAGTTTAAATTTTCACAGAAAATGTATTTCTGTTGCCGCTATAACAACAAATACTAAAAAACAGAATAAAATAAATATTTAAGTGGGCTTCCATACAACAAACGTGGTTTTTTTACTCGTTTTTGCTCGATACTGATTACGGCAACAGGTGGACGCTTAAAATATTCACAGAATATTATATAGTCACTTTAAAAATAAATAATTAAATTAAAATAAAACAAATATTTAAGGGGGGCTCCCATACAACAAACGTGTTTTTTTGCCTTTTTTATAGATAATGGTACGGAACCCTTCGTACGCGAGTCCGACTTGCATTTGGCCGTTTTTTTCTTCTGTCCTTCCGTTTTGATCATACCGCATGCCATATCTCTCCCGGTAAAGTTCTGCTGCAGCTCTGAAATTACAGATGGTTACTTGTTCAACCGATAATAAGACGTGTTTGAGATGAGAAAGCTAGATTAAAGATAAAAACTATCTAAATAATTTGCGTAGGTACTATCTAGTTAAAGTAATGACGAATACAAAAATGCGCTGGCGGGCGGGGTGCGGTGCGGGCGGGGTGCGGTACGGGCGGGGTGCGGTACGGATAGAGGCAGGCGGGGTGCGGTACGGATAGAGGCAGGCGGGGTGCGGTACGGATAGAGGCAGGCGGGGTGCGGTACGGATAGAGGCAGAAAAGCTGCGCAGGAATATCTTTGCTACGTTTGATTGGTTGAATCGCAGAATACATGATTAAAGGGCTGTCAACGCAAAAGTGATCAAGTAACTTTTATAGTTGTTATTTTTTGCTTTAATTTTATAGTTAGTATTTTTATTATTTATTGAAATTATAAAAAAAAAAACATTGAGACATAATGTTTTTTTTTATTGCAAATGAATACTAAACACTTACACTACTGTTACACGAAGGCTTCTGCATAAGAACGGTTGGACCTTGTATAATAAAATACCAAAAATTATTAAGCAAACCAAAAGGGTACCGAGTTTTGAATACTTCGGCTAATTAAGATCCTAATCCTAATATCCTTAATTATCGTCCTAATTATTTTTCTTTTTATATTTAATTTAATATTTTACGTTTATCATAATTTAAATTACCATTTGCTGCTTATAAACGAAAGGGCCACAAATCAAAATTGTATAAAATCACTTTTAATTAAGCAATTTGTCCAAAATCACCCTTGGCTTCATAACACGACGACCACCCGTGAAAATTGGCCTCTTGATCACAAAATGTATGCATGCGCCCTTTAGACATTTTCACGCAGTTAAGTTTAGAGCAAAGCGGCCATCTTTTTAGTCGGCGCCAGCGCAGTTCAGTTTTGTGATAAAGGGCATATCACGAAGAGTTGCCTGTGTTGTGTGTCTTTTGATGTGACTGATGATGTAAATTTTGTGGACAATAGGGCCAAATTTGGAAATGTATCCGTTTAAGTAAACACATATTTTAAGACAATGGTGCAAGTTTTTGAGAAGTATCCGTTTATCCTTGGTGTTGACAACTCCAGCGATGTTCAGTTCCGAGATCATTTACAAGATCAGGTGAAGCTGGCGTCCAAAAAACTAGGTATACTCAACAGAGCGAGGCAGTACTTCACATCGGGGCAGACGTTGCTGCTTTACAAGTCGCAAGTTCGGCCCCATGGAGTACTGCTGCCATCTCTCGGCGGGTGCACCCGGATACCACCTTGGACCTTTTGACTCGGTTCAACGACAGGCTGTAAGAATTGTAGACGATCCCAAACTCACTTGCCGTATCGAACCTTTAAGTCTGAGGAGAGACTTTGCCTCCCTGTTTGTTGTAGCTAACACCTCCAAAAGAAACAAGATATACTACCTACCTCCTAACGTACACCTACCTAACTAACAAGTATGGACATAGAAGACTGAAGATTATATAAACACGATACTTGAATATTGAAGTATAAGAGTTTCGAAGGTTTGGCTATGTGATCGTCTAAGTGGTAGGACTTAATTGTGTAACGTAGAACGCAGATTCATTAAGAGAAAGACTAAAACACCGTTCTAGTAATGAAAAAAGTATCCTCTACCCCTATGCGCTTTTTATTTTTCTAAAAAACCCAGCGCTTCCCATGGTACGTGTCTATACCGAGGCTAACTTAGCGCACATCCCCCGAAAGAGTAGAGGTGTGAAGTCATAAATGGTATAACCATTAAATTATCGTTGCAGCCGAAGCTGAAGACCGAAGTCCTATTGTGTAATTTCAGGAACAAATCCTTGCGTGCGTGTATAGTACAAACACTTAGCCATAGAGCGTGACATCCATTCACACAGACACAGCCATGACATTGTCAAGAGAGCACGCCTCGTGTTAAGCACTCGTGTTAAGGGGCGCTCCTTCATTTCTATACATGTATTTTGTTGCCACGAACGCGATAGTAGAGTTAAAAACTCACACTAGGCACACTGATGGTGCTACAGCGCATCAACTTTAAGGGCAGAACAACGTCTGCCGGGCCACTTAGTACTATATAATAATCAGTACACTACAGAATTGTTACCAGCTACTGTATGTTATTTATTTTATTATATTTATAATATAAGAGACATATTCGATACCAAACCTATTTGAAAAATATACCTATATATAAAAACCTTACCCCATTCGCGAAAAGCTATAAAAAAGTAATTTAGGTGGTTCTAATTTTTACTAATATTCAGACTTTCAAAAGTGGACCGACACGACACAATCGAAGTGGACCGCATCGATTTCTTTTTTAATTTTTTCTTAACTTATCCCTGGTGATATGATTTGTATCTAATATCCATCTTCATGTGGTATTTTTTTTAATTTCTGTGTTAAGCATATTTACATATTTTAATAAAAAAAAAATTGTCAGCGAGAAAACATACTCTTATATGAGCTGAACCGGCTTTTACTGCGGATGTTCGTTTGCGGTTTTCAGGAGCGTAACTACATGTTAACTTCTTAAATACATCTGTTACGCTTTTCACAACTGTAATTAAATGAAACAAAGTCAGTCAAAACTTTGAAAACATTTTTTCTAGAATATATTGTATAAGCGTAAAAACGTATTTTTCCGCTTTATTCTGTGGATGAAAAGAATATGATTTGTATTTTCGCCCTTTCGTACCGGAAAGTGTCGATTTACAAAACAAAATGAACACTAATTTTCTTTATTTATGGGAATGAAAAGGCAATCACAGTTCTAAACCAGAACGCGACGTCAAGCGAGCTTTCCCTCTAAATCGTTATTATTGTGATAGTTACTCGTATCGTCACTCTTGTGCTCGTATATATATATACCGTACTTGAGCGTCGCGAGTTATATGAGCTATAAACATAAGAATACAACAGCTGTCATACACTTAATGTTTCCATAAAAGTCATTCTATTCTATTGTTGAGCTTATCTTTACGGCTTACGTGATTTTTATTTTCAAAAAGTTCTCAAACATAAGTTGGTGAAGTTATATTTTATAGAGTATATAGTTGTAGCTTTAACCTCGATGAAATGGAATCGTGATTCAAGGAGGTAAATGAAATTAACATTCATTTGACGTGACTTGCATGGAAGCTGTCACACGTCGTAGCCGCAAGCTAAGCTATATGATTGCTATAACCAAGCCCCAAAAACATTCTTCGCTGGACTGGACATCAGTATAAAAGTTTGACGTTTGAATGGATTTTCTGTACCAACCCAATCCGTTCGTACAGATACAAGAAAATACGTTCCAGATATTTTATGTTCCAGTTAATCGAACACTTCCAAGTTTGACGTCATGGCTCATATCGGGTTGGATTAGGCGTTGATAGAAATGCATCACTTTTGACCTCTTTAAAATTTTCAATCTAGCTTTCGCCAGCAGCTTAAACCGATCTAACTTCGGTTATCATTGTGGAATTCCTTCTATGTAGTACGTCCATGTGACATTTAGTTATTGTTCTTATGTACATGTGTCGCAGGAAAATTGTATAATTTGCTATTTTACAATATGAATAGGCAGATTGTATTCCATGGAATAAAAAATTGTGTATAAGTTTTTAGATTATTATATAAAATTTGATTTGGTCGCTTCACTCGCTTTGCTCGTTCCGCATCTATGTGATCCCTAACGTAACCCAATCGACATAACATACAGTGCGATTTCTGCCCTTTTTTTGTTTCATAGGCATATTGTAAAATGGCAAATTTATACGAATTGCCTGCGACATATGCAGTTCTCCGACTGTTTAACTATCTCCGTGCCAAATTTAATTCCATACCGAAAATGTTCCGTTGTGACAAACTCACATTTTTTTACCGTTTTGTTGTTTTAAGAAAATAATGATTTTTTTACATGTCTTGGTTTTTTTGTTTTGGAGCGTTCTTTATATTTCCGTTATTTTATTATCCATATTCTGCTATACTTAATAGAATAACAAAAAATAATATTTCCAATTTAATTGTTTACTAACTAAACAATTTGTCATTAACAAAATCTAATTTGCATTTTTTTTTTAAAATACAAAATATTACAAAAACTACCATATGAAATTAAATGCTAAAAAATACTTTCTATTATTTACAGATTATTTTTAATATAACGATAAACCGAAGTCCAAACAGCGCATGGTGACTTGATTTTCCAACTAACAAACTACTGTAAGTTTTAGTTAGTTTAGACTATTTATAGCATTTTCTTATATAACGATAAACCGAAGTCCAAGTAGCGCATGGTGACTTGATTTTACAACTAACTAACTGCTGTAAGTTTTAGACTATTTATAGCATTTTCTTATATAACGATAAACCGAAATCCAAGTAGCGCATGGTGACTTGATTTTCCAACTAACAAACTACTGTAAGTTTTAGACTATTTATAGCATTTTCTTATATAACGATGAACCGAAGTCCAAGCGGTACGCGGTGACTTGATTTGTCAACTAACAAACTGCTGTAAGTTTTAGACTATTTATAGCATTTTCTTATATAACGATGAACCGAAGTCCAAGCGGTACGCGGTGACTTGATTTGTCAACTAACAAACTGCTGTAAGTTTTAGACTATTTATAGCATTTTCTTATATAACAATAAACCGAAGTCCAATCGGAACGAGGTGACTTGATTTGTCAACTTACAAACTGCTGTTAGTTTTAGACTATTTATAGCATTTTCTTATATAATGATAAACCGAAGTTCAAGCAGCGCGTGGTAATTTGATTTTTCAACTAATAAACTGCTGTAAGTTTTAGACTACATGCAGCATTTTCTAATTTTACAATATACCGCAGTCCAGACGGCGTGTGGTGACTTGATTTGTCAACTAAAAAATTGTTGTAAGTTTTTGAATATTCATAGCATTTTCTAATATAATGAGATACAAGTCCAAGCGGCGCGTGGTGACTTGATTTGTCAACTAACAAACTGCTGTTAGTTTTAGACTATTTATAGTATTTTCTAATATAACGATAAACCGAAGTCCAGATGGATTGTGGTGACTTGATTTGTCAACTAACAAACTGTCGTCGGGTTTCATCTTACTTTCCTATCTAATAAAATAGGACTGTGGGGAATAAGTTCCTAGTCTTTGTGACTAATACTTATGTTAAAACGAGTCAGGTCTTTGGGTTGACTTTTGTCGTTGTCTGATATTATGCGAGTGCCTTCTTTTGGAAGGCGGCTCCTCGTTTTCTAATGTCGACATCTTGGGTAGAAGATTCCACTTTCTTTTCTTGTCTGGTGGTCTCGCGTAGAGTGGTGCCAACTCTCTAACATGGGTATGTTGGGACGTCTCGTCACGTTCGAACATATTTTCCCTAAGCCTGGAGGTAAAGTTATCCAGGGATTCGGGAAGGATGCTTTTAGCGATAGTAGAGTTTCGTACGTATCTCGGAGCTTTAACGATGCAGCGTAACGACAGATTTTCTTGGGCTCTGAGTCCCTCTCTGTTTCTGTCTCATATCAGATGATGCCACGCTGGGTCTGCATAGGTAAGTCGGGATCTGATGTATGTTTTATACACTCCGACTTTGGTCCTAATTGGGAGTTTTGAAGCCAAAACTGATTGAAGCTTACCTCTAGCTACCTTTGCTTTGCACACGGTATCGCTCACATGGGCGTTCATCGCTCACATGGGAGTCCGCGATTGATAGTGACTCCTAAGTATTTGACACTCGGGAGCCATTTTAGAGGTTGGCCTAAGAGAATGAGTTGAGGTGGTACATGCTTCCTGCCGGTTAGGATTGCTTGCGTCTTTCCTACGTTGATTGAGAGCCGCCATTTGGCAAGCCATTCTGGGAGGGCATCAATGTTCTTTGCATTTTCCTTACGGCGTATTTTAGGTTTCGACCAGCAACATAGTATGCTGCATCGTCCGCAAAAAGGGCTAGTTGGACACCAGCCAGTGCGGGGATGTCGGCCGTATACCTAACGTAGCATGCTGGTGACAGACAGCTGCCTTGGGGTACACCACCTTGAGCTTGTCGTTCATGCGGAGGGATCCTTCTACTGCTACCTTAAATTTGCGATCCTTTAGAAGGAAGCCACTACCTTGACAAGTTGTCTCGGAGCGCTGGACGTCGACAGTTTGTATATCAATCCCTCATGCCACACCCTGTGTAACGCCTTCTCCATGTCCAAAAGGACCGCAATGGTGGCTTTTTTATGAAGGCGGTTTCTCCCAATGTCACCCAACACTCTAGTAAGTTGCAGAGTTGTTGAGTGGCCTGATCTGAAACCGTATTGCTCCGGTCTTGGCGTAATGTACGGTTGCAATTTGTCTAAAAATAACGTTTCAAATGCCTTGGAAATGGTGCTTAGTAAAGTTATGGGTCTGTTACTTTCAGGTTTTTTGGGGTCCTTCCCTGGCTTGTGCATAACAATCACTTTACCATTTTTCATCAGGGTTTCATCTTTTGTATTACCCTGCGTACTTGGCCAGGGCTGAAAAAGATGATGGACTCATTATCTGTATTGGTTGCAGAGAAGTATTCTTCTAGGTGACGTGTAACCATCTATTTATGGCTCCGGTATTGTGATGGATTCGGAGTGAACTGTTTTTCGAGGCTGTGGCCAGAATCTCCGCATGGTCCTCGGCTTTGAATTTTAAGACTCCGTTAGTGTCTAAGAGTGGACGGGACCCCTAGTCTTCACATTAGACATATTTTGGCACAGTCGGTGAAAGGAGGGAATTTCGTCACCTTTGTCTTCAATGTGACGGTCCCATTCTTCTGCCGCTATTGAGTTCAGTGCCTTTGTAACCTTAGCGGTAGCCGCATTTAGATTTGATTTAGTAGTTGGGCAACGTGTTCGTTGCAAGAGTTTTCTTAGATTACGTTTCTTTACTATTAAATTTTGTACCCAGAGAGGTAGAGGTTGTTTTTTTAACCTTGTCGGAGTGATCTGGGAGGAGGCCTCAATCGCGGACTGGATGTCAGTAGTCAATTCCTTGACTGCTTCCTCTACATCAGCCGCCGTGATGATGGGCTTAAGATATGTTTTAACATTGAGAGCAGTAGTAAATTTTTCCCAGTCGTATCCTTTCCTTGGCTTGTGTGGGAGGATTCTAGATGGTGACTCCTGTGGTGGTTTGACGGTAAGTTGGGCAACACCTGTTGTGCAGGTGGTGTGTTGAGGCCTCGGTGGACAACTATGTCCATCACGTCACTGGTCTATGCTGACAATAGTGCGTTGGTTCTTCCGGTCCCGTCACACTTTAATCATGTATTAACGAGTCCTCGAAGAGGCGGCGACCGTGTTTGTTTGTCACCGAAGCGTTCCAGGCTATATGCTTTGAGTTAAGGTCGCCAGCTATTATTGTGGCTTCGTTCTGCGGCATGAGATCCCAGAGTTCAGCCATGTCGATGGCGGATTCTTGTGGTCTATAAGTGGCAAATAGCCTCAAGTAGCTATCTGTGCTATAATACCTAGAGCTTGAAAACTTTTTGGCTCTGTGTCTTCTAGAAGTTGCTGTACTAATGATCTCTTTACGAGTACTGCTAGGCCTCTGTAGGTCTTTCCTTGGCTGCTTTTTTCGGCTTTGCGGTAGGTTATACAGCTAGGGAAGTTGAATGCTGTTTGCTCATTTAGCATAGTTTCACTAATAAGCGTTACATCCACTTTCCACTCCCGCAAGTATAATTGAATTAGCTTCTATTTCTTCACTACACAATTCCATCCAGGATGACTGGCACTGGGTCGGTATTATCCAGCAGCGCTCTCAGTATGTCCTGTAATATACCAATGGATAGCTCGATAGTGGCAAATTTATTGTTGTCTATACCAGCTGTGCCCTCGGGGTTGTTAGTTGTTTGTGTTTGTATCTGTTTCTCTTTTCCTTTCTCTTTAGTAGTGGATGCCTGTTGAATTGGAGCTTTCTCCTGTAGCGATGAGGGGACCACTTTCTTTTTCCGGGATCCTCTCTTTTTCTTATTTCTAAGTAGTTCGGCTCTTGGGGTGGGATCATTAGCTTTGGCCATTAGGGTTGCGGAGGCCTGGTCCTCTGTTAGGGTCATTACCGCCCCAGAGGTGGAATAGTGGTAACATTTTTAGCAATTTTCTCGGACGCTGTAGTGAGAGCGCCGGTACTTGCTTTTTTGTTTCTTGCTTCTCTTTTATAGACTGTACAAGCTGCACTGTTGGCTGTGCGAGCGTCTCTGCTATTAGCACACGTTAGAGGCTCGTCTTTGGGACGTTGGCATTCCTTTGCAGTGTGGCATCCACCGCATTTTACACATGCCAACTTTCTGTGGCACCCGTATGAAGAGTGTCGAAATTGTTGGCAACGGTGATATTGGGCATGTCCTTTTTTGCCACGCCAGGCTTCGATTTTGACTCCTGGCATGCACATGAGCTCATTTCCATTGTAAATCCTCAACTGCGCAAAGAAGATGCGACCCTGCCGGTCGCGTCTTGCCCTGATTTGCCGAACATATTCAGGGTCAAAGCCCAACTTGCAAAGTTCCCCCTGAATATCAACCGTCTGCGAGTAGTCCGCGAATGGCTACTTTTAGGCACTTTTCTGCCGGGAGTTAGTAAAAAAACCACGAAACTCGAGCTCAGTTAGGTAGCTTTGGATTGTTCTATATTCTTCATCTGAAGAAGGGGTGAAGCGAAACCCTTTAACACAAGGTCTAGCACTAGGAGCGTGTTTGAGTTTCTTCTTTAGGACTTTAAAATGTCTATCCCAATCGGGCAGAACTTCCCCCACTAGAGGGGGGTACCTGGGGCTTTTTGGTATAATCGCTTTACTAGTGGTGGTTTTAGTAACACTAGTGGGAGGGTCTGGTTTTATATTTGAGGTAGAAGGAAGTAGCTGGGGCCGAAGGTTAGGTTTGCGGAAGCACAACCTGTGGGGTGGGGATTTGAGAGTTTCTCCGTAGTCTCGGGTCTCGTTGGGACAAGTGTGCTAATGGCACATTTAGTGCGCTTTTAGCATTTTCAGAATGCGTCGGAGTGGCCACTGGTGTAGCCGACGTTGAGTCTTCAGTGGTGGCTGAGAACATGGTGTCCCCGGCTCCCTCTTCCAAAGATGACTCAGAGTCAGAGTCAGACTCGACGTCAGTCATGACGGAGCGCTTGACATCTGAAACTTCGCTTCTCAATGGGGCTGGTCAGCGCTGGCCAGATGTTGATTACTCACGCCGGTCCCCCGCCGCCCAGCTGCAGGCCAGGTGCGAAAAAACGACGCAAACAACAACACCAGGTGCAGATTTTTTTGCAAGGTTTCGGTCGCCGCAGGTAGATAATCCCTTGCAGGTGCAACTTTGTTTTTGTAATCGTCACGATTGCAAAACAAGTTCGCAGTGTAGTCGATTGGCAATCCTAACAAACCGCTGTTAGTTTTAGACTATTTATAGCATTTTCTAATATAATGATATACCGAAGTTTAGGCAGCACGCGGTGACTTGATTTGTCAAGTAACTAACTGCTGTAACTATTAATTATTGCTTAAGGGTATGGCATACCCTAGCAATAGAGGACCGTTTCGACCAGTGTACGGAGAAATATTACACTATTGAAGCAGAAAAAGCGACACAGTTACACGTACGATAGGCGCTAGCACGTGACTGCACGTTGAAAATCTAGATTTTTTTGGTGTTCGATATAAAATTCAAATATTTATTTAGAAATATCAAATAAGCAAATTCGCTTCGTAATATTAATATTTATTTTATGAAATATGTATAAAGAGAAAACTATTACTAGTTTTCTAAACAATTTCAGTTCAAGCCCAAAACTAGATTGTCAGTTCTAAATTTTTTAATAAGTAAATTATTATAATATCAGCAAATCGACTTAACTAAGGTTTGAACTATAACATATATTTTTTCACGACTGAAAGTGTACACAGGACTGTAACAAAATTAATTAAATTTCTGCAAACTTAACTCGTATGGGTATCTGGTGTGCTATCCTTAAACTTAAGCTTAAACTATTGAAGATACGGAAATTGATATTCAAGTTGATATTCAAGTTTATATTATATTACAGAGCTGCCCTGTGTGCTACAGCACTCTCTAGTGGCGAGATTTAGGAAATTCGTCAGCAACAAGCCTTGTCGATGAAAAAAGACTTCGGTGTGCCAAGTTTCATGGTGATCGGTGGACCGGTATAAGTGTTCATATAAGATCTATAAATAAATAAACTCACCAAAAGACAATTGAAATGGCGGAAATAGAAAAAGAGAAAACAACACCACCACCAGATGGATATTGAGATATCTAGAGAATTTATCAAAAAGTTTCGGCTGATGTTAAAACCTGTAATTTCTCGTTTGTAGTGAGCGCTTAGTTCATTATTTGAATAGACAGCTTGTTTTATAGACACTTGATAGAATAGGCGCGTCATTACCGCTCGTGAGTTCTATCATCGCGCGCTTTGCTTGGAGAAAAGTATTTACTAGAAACCCGTGGTAGTAAATAAGGTCTTGACACGCGCTTTGCCCGGACGTTAACGAGTAAGTGTTTGCAATCTCGAAGTGTTCTAGGAAAAGTATCTAAAATTTTATTTACATTGTTGTACAATGCTGAAGCAAAATAATAGTAATATCGTTTGGATACATCTAACCTGCTAAATTCTATTTTACAAACCTTGTGGCCTTTGCGTTTGGCAGAAAGTAAAGGGTTGTAAGGCAATTGTGGTTGTTTTCGAAGCAATAAGTGAAGAATGAACAGTTGTCTGACTGTTAAAACGCTAGTTAAGGTATAAAGCTCTGTCGTAGGAAAACGGATACGCTTCAAAGTCATCACTTTTAGAAATGAGTTTTTGTTGAGTTACCCCACGCCGTAATGCAGTATGTCAGAACTGATTGTCCTAGTGAGTAATATACAGTTTTTAGGCTAGGAAAATCTATGACTGTTTTTAGGTTTTAAAAACATAAATAAGTTTTCTGACCCTTGAAATGGTGACTTTGATGTGTTCATTCCAAGATAATTTGCTGTCTAACCAAACCCTAGGGTATTTCAAAGTAAGTTTTTGTTCAAATTTAATACAGATACAAAGTAAACTAACGTTGGTGCAGTTATGAGCATAGATAGTGTAAGGGATAGGGGCATTGAGGCCTGGTTCGGAGAAAAAGGGATAAATTTAGTTTTACCGATGTTCAAGGTCAACAAATTAGATGAAAACCATGTCATTACATAACGTAATGCGGATTCTGCGTATTCTCGAGTCTCTATCCAGATTCGCCCCGTACAAGCAAAACTGTGTCATCGGCGTATGTAATAATTTTGCAAGATGCTAGAGATAGTTTACATAGGTCATTAATAAATATTAAGAAGAGGGTAGGCACAAGGACACAGCCCTGCGGCACTCCAAAATTGAGAAGTTCATCTTTACTAATGTATTCATCAATCTTGACACACTGTAAACGATCAGAAAGATGGTTTTTAACAAGTGCACCGCCCCTGACACCTATGTATCTTCTGTCGATATACCAATTCTAAAACCAAATTGGTTCTCTGCAATTATTTTGTAAGTATTAAGGTAGTTCTTAAGTCTAACATTTAGGATTTTCTCTAGAATTTTCGAGAGTGTGCTCAATACTGAGATAGGCCTATAATTACTAACACTATCTCTGCTTCCATTTTTGTAAATTGGGTGTACCAAAGCTTTCTTATATGCTTTGGGAAATATGCCGGATATACATAACATCACGCCTGTTCCCCAGAGGGGTAGGCAGAGACCAAAGACTGCCACTTGCTACGATCCTGGCATACCTCTCTTGCCTCATTTATACGCATCAATGCTTTCATACATTTCCTACGGCTCCGAATACTCCTGACCTGGCATTTTCTGAGAACGTACTCAATTTGATCTACATACGTTTGCCGAGGTCTACCTCTACCGCCCCTACCAATTGCTTCAGATTCACAAATCTGTTTTGTGCTTCTATTTTCGTTCATTGTTTCAACATGTCCAAACCACCGTAACATACCTTTCTCAATCTTTGTCACCACACTTTCTTTCACACCGCAACGTTCTTGTATCCCACTATTTTTTATCCTGTCATTTAGAGAGTCAAATCACACATACTTTTCAATGCTCTCATCTCCACGGCATTAATTCTACTTTCGTGCTTCTTTTGCCATTCCCAATATTCACTTCCATACATAAGTGTTGGAACCATCACACCCTCATGTGCCTTTTCCGACAATTTTTGACTGCTCATAAAGATGTGCATCGCCCCATTTACCTGATTTCTCGCGTTTACTCTTATTTCAATGTCACCTTCACATTTTCCATCTCTGGTAAACAAAGATCCTAAGTATACGAATTCTGGCACTTGTTCTCCTTTCTTCCCCTCTACCGTACAATATTGCATTCTGTTACACTATCATTCCTTTCAAAAACCATAACTTTCGTTTTATTTACATAAACATTCATTCCATTCTTTTTAATCTCTACGATTTCCTGTAACTCCTCTGCTGCCGATGCAAGAATGACCTGATCATCGGCATAGAGGAGGCACTTTATTAGTAACTGATTCATTCTTATACCACATTCTTTCTCTTTCAAATCTCCAAGACAGTTATCCATGAAAAGATTGAACAACCAAGGTGACTCCACACATCCCTGTCTAACACCTTTTTCGATGTTAAACCACTTTGTATGGGCCCCATTTATCCTGACACAAACACTAGAATCCCTGTAAAGAGATTTCAGTGCTCGAATCAAGTTGCTGCTCACCCCATACATGGACAATGCTGACCACAACTCATTCCTCTTCACTCTATCATAGGCTTTTTTCAGGTCCACGAAAGCGCAGTAGACTTTTTGACTTTATGCCAATCATTTTTATACTACGTTTCGCAAGGAAAATACCTGATCCATGCACCCCATTCTTTTTCTAAAACCTGCTTGCACATTCCATATTTTATCTTCCGTTTCTTCCCTAACTCTATCAATCAAAACTTTCGCATATAATTTACCAACGACGCTGAGGAGACTTATCCCTCGGTAGTTTTTGCAATCTTGTTGCGACCCTTTTCCTTTATATAACGGTAAGATTATGGCTTTGCACCAGTCTTTAGGCACATTACCGCTCCTCCAACAAAGGTCAAAAAGGACGTGCAGCTGACTCACAACTACTCCCTGACCTGCTTTTAGTATCTCAGTATAAATCTTGGCATATCCTTTCCTGATTTTATACCCTTCAATGCTTTCACTATCTCTTCTATGCTTATTTCCTCTTCATCCATGAATCCACTAGTATCCACCGTTAGTAATTGTGCATCGTCTTTTTCAAACAAACTTTCAAAATAATCTTTCCATTCTTTCAGCACACTCTTCTCCTTTTACAATACTGCCATCCAGATTTTTATTGAGTTCAGTTCAGAGGTTCCGGATTTTCCTCGAGCTGCTCTAATGGACTTCCAGAAAACTTTTTTATTTTTCTGGAAATCATGAGATAACCGTATGTCAAAAACATCTTTCTATTCCTCTTTCTTTCGGTTAAAAACTTCTTTCACTATACTGTTTAATTTCTTATATTCTTTTCGAGCCTTTTTCACTTCTTCATTCGTTGTATTTTGCATTTTTTCGTCAGCTTAAGCAGAAAACCAATCTTTCCATGCTTTTTTCTTTGCACACACTGCTTTTTGCACTTCATCATCCAACGACACATTTTTAACCCTTTTTTACATTTCCTCTTTTAGCCACTCCGCATACTTCAGTTGCCACACTTACAATAATATTCTTAAATCCACTCCACATTTCTTCAATTTCACTTACTTCATTCAAATTCCTGAACCTTTTATTTAGTTTACCTACAAACTCGTCTTTTGTATAAGTCTATTTGACTTAAGCTTTCGACTCTGATTCTATCCACGACACTTGTAGGCTCATGTTTCCGATGGCGCCAACACTTAAACAAACCACCAATTCCGTGGTCCGTGTCGATACCAATTCCTCTGTAGACCCTTGTGTCTTGTACTTTTCGTCTCAATCTTTCATCCATTATTAAAAATCTATCATGCTACTTGCATTACCTTCTTCTCGTGTAAAAATATGGTGTAAAAAAAAAAAAAAAAAAGTGGGTAGGGTGTACAACTGTTTTTACAAATTATTTAATATAAATTTATTTACACATTTATTCACATTTTTTTCTACATAATATGCAAGATTGAGATACTGTATCCACCAGCTGTTATTATCTCCAGTTACCAAGCACTCTTCGCTGCACTACAAGTTGTTTGAAGGTATCAACTAAATATTATTTGTACAATGGAATCCATCAAGCATGGCAAAAATGTTTACTACACAAATGACACAATTCCAAGCTGAGCTCAGAGAAAACCCAGCTCCATCTTCAGATCTGGCCGCTAACTTCGCTAGCTTTAAAACCTTTGTTCTGTTTTCTCTAAATAATTTGCAAGCACAAGCACAACACTTGGCCAAGGAAGTTGACAGGATTGAAATGAGGAGTCGCCGCAAAATTCTCCTAGTGCATGGTGTTCCCGAAAATAAGTCTGAAGACACTGTTGTGTCTGCTACAAAAACTGCAGTGGAACACTTAAAAATATCTTCTTTTAACAAAGATTCGATAACCCACTGTTATCGCATGGGAAAGGCTTCAAAGGAAAAGCCAAGGCCTATTTTGGTAAAATTTCATGAAATATCAGTTCGTACTAGGTTGTGGTTTGCCAAAACTGGTTTACAGAGTACCGGCATAACTTTATCCGAATTCCTCACAAAGTGTCGGCATGAGGCGTTTATGGCTGCCCGAGAACGCTTCGGTATAACCAAATATTGGACTCGAGGAGGTTCTATTGTTATCCTAACGCCTGACGGTAAGCGGCATAGTGTTATCAGTTGTGATGAAGTCGACCTGATCTCCACTGAGACCACATCCACTACAGTGACATCCGTGACCTCTGTTGCTGCAGCTTCCATGGAGACGAAAGCTAACAAGTCGAGGAGGACAACCAAAAAATAGCCGGTGTCGCTATCTCTAGTGCAAGTCACGAAACTCATTGCAATGACGTTGGCAAATAACTGGTCGCACGCCACTCAATTTTTCACTACACGAACATATCACTTTTAATGTAACCTTCGTTTTTAAAAATGTTTTGTATTAGTCAGGTTATTTTCTGTTTTGTTATCTTTTTTAATTGACATTTCATTTTTTTTTTTGCGGTCTGGATACACACTATTCAGCCGTTTGGATTTGTTACTTTATTTTTTGTAAGAATGAGTGTAGGTACTTGTTTGTTGCTTTATTTTTTGTAAGAATGAGTGTAGGTAATTCTAATAATTTTCTTTCTTTAGACAGCTGGCAGGTAAAGTATTTAGTTATACGCCTTGTTTATATATTTTATTGTTGGTTAAGTATATCGTGTAGTTAGTATTTATATAATATTGTTTATATTTAAATATATGTATAACATAGGTGTTGATGATGATTATAATAGTGATGAGTTTTGTCCTGTTCTTTAGACGGATTGAACAGTGACATTAGTTTCCAAAGTTTTAGTGCTTCTCTCAGCGCCACCTTGACTTCAACCTTCTCAGATTCACTAAAAATTTTAATGTCGTTCACTTCAACGCCCAGAGTATCCCAGCTCATTACTCTGATATGCTAGCATCCTTTGATAACAAAGATATTCATGCCATCCTTGTTTCAGAATCGTGCCTGAAACCCTGTCTACCTTCTACTTCTTATTCCTTACCTGGTTTTCAGTTAATACGTAACGATAGAAAAGACAGAGGTGGTGGTGGGGTAGCTATTTATCTCCGTTCCCATATTCCATATTCTATTATTGCGACGTCTCCTCAAGTTTTCTCTTTGAATACTGCCGAGTACCTTTTTATCGAAATAGTTATTTCTAATACGAAAATTCTACTCGGCGTACACTATAGTCCTAATCTTCATAGTAACTACTTCTATAATTTTGAAAATATCCTAGAAACCCTAACCACACTATTATTATGGGTGACTTCAACACTTGTCTGTTAAAAAAAAACAGCCGTGCTCATCAACTAAGGACAGTTGTGGATGATGCAACTTGCACATATTACCTCTCACTGCTACACACTTTTTTCCCAATAGCACTCCTTCTTTACTGGACTTAATGATAGTTTCTTCTCCCACACACGTTTTTAAACATGGTCAGTGCGCTGCTGACGCTTTTTCATACCATGACTTGGTTTACTTATCATACAAGATTCGTCCTCCCAAATCCAAATCGAGAATGCTTCAGCAACGCA
Organism: Apoda limacodes; assembly: GCA_946406115.1. Lineage (NCBI taxonomy): Eukaryota > Metazoa > Arthropoda > Insecta > Lepidoptera > Limacodidae > Apoda > Apoda limacodes. The sequence goes on along the minus strand of OX291549.1, from coordinate 30,933,713 downwards.
ATTTTAGTGGGATGGATATTAAACTCCTGTCTGATGATGCTTGCAACATCGATTGGTCTATGGTCATTAATGCGCCTACTGTTGATGAAAAAATAAGATTATTTAACTCATTTATTATCGATTTGTATAACATTCATGCTCCTATACATACCGTTAAAATCAGACATGTTCCGGCACCCTGGCTTACGGTCGAAAAAAATCTTTGATGACGAAACGAAATCGTGCCAAGGCCAAATACAAGGTTAATCCTAGCGACAGTAATCGAACAAAATACACACTCTTGAGGAATCGCTGCAATAGGATGTGTAGCGATGCACAAAGACGCCATATTCACAAATCCGTTGAAAACGGTGATCCAGCAAAAGTCTGGAAATTTCTTAAGTCGTTAGGAGTTGGGAAAACGAAACTTCCTTCTATTTCAAATAATACTGATATCAATCTCCTTAATCAACACTTTATTTCTAACGTTGATATTGACAGCAACAAAAAAAATAAAACATTAAACTCACTTTCTTCATTGCCAACTCCTGACTTTCCTCCTTTTTTTCTTAATCAATTTTCTGATTGCGATGTTAAGAAAAACATACTCGCCATTTCATCCAATGCTGTCGGTGAATATTGCATTAGTCGTAATATGATAGTTCCCATCCTTGATATTATAACTCCTGTCATTACCAATATCCTGAATCATTCCATTTCCACAGGTGTTTTTCCTGAATCCTGGAAGGATGCTAATGCAATTCCCTCACCAAAGAAATATAATCCATCCTCCTTTTCTGATTTTCGTCCTATATCCATTCTTCCTTTCTTGTCAAAAGTTTTGGAACGGCTTGTATATCAACAGTTGTCCCATTTTCTTACAAGAAACAACCTTTTTAATCCCTTACAATCTGGTTTCCGTCCCGGTCATAGTACGACTACTGCACTTGTCAAAATAACTGACGATATACGTTTTGGCATGAAAAATAAAGAGGTCACGGTTCTGACACTCTTAGATTTTAGCAACGCTTTTAACACCGTGGATCTGGACATTCTGCTACTCATTCTTAGTTCTCTTAACATTTCTCCAATCGTTATCGATTGGTTTCATAGTTACTTGCGTGGACGCCAGCAGCGCATAAAAGTCGATGATACTCTATCTGACTGGTAGAACACAGCCGCTGGTGTTCCGCAAGGTGGCGTTTTGTCTCCTCTCCTGTTTGCTATTTTCATTAATTCTATAACATCTCAATTATCTTCTCTCTACCATCTCTATCGATATTCAGATTTACACACAAACTCCTATTAGTGAATTGACAAACGCTATCTCAATAATTAATCGAGACCTTGAACAAATTGTTAAACGGAGTGAATCCTATGGCCTCATTGTTAATCCTACGAAAACACAAGCAATCATCGTAGGCAGTTCGAGACTTATATCCAAGGTTGACTGGAACGAACTCCCATTAGTAACTGTGAACGGAGTTTCTATCCCTTACAAAGATACAGTTAAAAGCCTGGGTATATTTATCGATCGAACACTATCTTGGGGTTCGCAAATAAAGGAAGTTAGCAAGAAAATATTTGCTTCAGCTAAATCTTTAGGCAGATTGCGCAATTTTTTACCAGTTCCCACTAAAATTGCTCTTGCGAAATCTCTTCTTCTGCCTATTCTCGATTATGCTGATGCTAGTTATATTGACCTTACCGAGGAGCAGCTTAATAAACTTGAGCGACTTCAAAACTTCTGCATTAGACTCATATTTGGTCAAAGCTCAAGTGGCTCCCAATTCGACTTCGCCGGGATGCTCATGTTCTCTTTCTTCTGTATAACGTCCTGTTCAATCCAAACACACCAGTATACTTAAAGAAACGTTTTAATTTTATCGAAAATACTTCTCTTCGAGAGACTACACGCTGGATGCTAAAAATTCCTTTGCATTCCTCACAATTTTATAATGATTCTTTTACTGTAAAGGCTGTTAGATTATGGAACGCTTTACCTTTAGAAATATAAAGAGCAAAATCGAAGGCAATATTTAAAAAATTTACTTGAAGAACTAAAATAACATCACTACCTATATTTGTTTATATATATTTACTTATACGTAGTACTATTATAATTATATTTATTATACATGTGTATTTATATATGTACTTCTATTTATGTATATTTATACATACATTATTCATATATGTTACTTACGTGTAATTATTTATTTTATATGCATTATTGTATTATATATATATACTTCTTAATAACTGTATCGAAACACACCTACTATACTTTGTTTAACTTTATTATTTCCTCTACCCAAAGGTTGGTCTGGAAGAGATCGCTTTAAAGCGATAAGACCGCCTTTTGTTTTTCTCTCGGGCCAAACCCGGCCATCGGCATAGCGCGCAGTCACGGGTACAGTTGTAATTTTATTAGTAACATTTTTAAAAGATGGTACTTTATTGTGCGCTTTGTAAAAGCGAATTTAATGACTCTCCCAAAATCATTGGGTGTGCCCCGATCCAATTTGACCCTTGGCAACAAGCGCACAATACACGAAGACGTCACCCACTAGCTGGCTACCGGGAACTGCCTTCGCCAAGCCAGACCAGTGGCACAATAAACACTTTTTTTCATTAAATATCGCAAGCTGTACTTTGCAGCTTTATATAAAAATAAAATAAAAGCATGCCAATGCAATTACTAGGTTTAAACATGTTTAAATGCAAAATACTGAGAATCAATTACAGATTTAAAACTTGTGATTAGTAAGAGGGTAGAAACGAGAGAGAAAAAAAAATATAACACGTGGCCGGGATTAACGAGAACTTTGTTCTTAAAAAGAAACAATTCCCACTTCTGAGTAGTAAGAGAACTACATGACTGCTTAAAGAAAACTTTGAATTTAATTCTCAGACATTTATTGGTGACTAGACTTTGCCCGCGGCTCCGCCCGCCCTAAATTTGGTTAACGGCGTAGGGTTCTTACGGCAACTCCTTGATTATACTAAAGAAATTTAGTATAGCAAGCTATAGCTGCAGCTATGGTTCGTTTGTGGAATTCGGTTATAGTTACTCCCGCGAGAACTTTTGAATTTCCCGGGATAAAAAGTAGCCTTTGTCCTTTTCCGTATCATGAACTATCTCTGTGTGCAAAATTTCAGCTCATTTAAATGCTCCCAGTGCAGCAGAATTAATTAACAAACGTTATAATTATTCCCGCGGGAACTTTTAAATTGAACTTTGAAAATTGACTTAGTGAAAAATAGCCTATTTCCTTCCCCGGGTCTCAGACAAAATTCAACTAAATCAGTTAAGCGGTTCCCGATCCATCCAGTGGTTGAAGCGTGACAAACAACCAAACATCCAAACTTTCGTATTTATAATATTAATGGGATAGCTAGCAGCCACCCTGCTCTAAATTTGGCTATCGCCGTGGGACTCTTTTATTTAATCTCAGTATTGATACTGTGATTCACTCCTTAATTACCATGGCACGCAATCAATTCGGTAATCGGCGACTGTGATTTACTCTTTAATTACACTAATGCAGTTTGCTATATCAATCTGTAGCTATAGCTATAGTTCGTTTAAGCTCGGCTGTAATTATTCCCGCGGGAATTTTGGGATAAAAAGTAGCCTTATGCTATTCCACGACCTAACCTATATATATACGCCAAGTTTCATTCCGATCCGTCCAGTGGTTGAAGCGTGAAGAAGCAACAAACATACACACTCACAAACTTTCGCCTTTATAATGTTAATGGAACATACAACTTGAACTTATCCATTTTACATTATGATTAATTTAAACACTGTACGAACCTTATTTTATATGAAACTTAGGTATAGTTGAACACTTTCAGCAATGCGCTATTATTAGGTTATTAGAAGTAGTCTTCCGTTCTATTCGATTGTCCTGGCAAGACTGACTGTAATACTATTGTGTCGCCACCGCTACGCCTGCTATCTACAATCAATCTATTGGTATGTCTATGGAAAAGATTTGTGGCGGTAGCGGGGCAGACACGTGTGTAAAGTAAGTGTTGCCGGACGAAAATACAAAAGTATAAAGTTAATAATGTATTAATCTAAGTATTTGTTTAGTTTTTATTTAATGTACTCTTATTAATCCTAAAATATACTTAAATTAACAGACAATAAGCTCAAAATAGTTGCTGCATTAGTATGTTTCCTAACAATGTGCAACAGCAAAAATGACCAGTCGGTCACAGGGAATTTAAGACCTCTTAACGTATTCGTCGCCACGAAAATAGGGTTAAGTAGATCCGAGCTCAGCTGGTTAACCGATGACAGCTGAGTAATCCCTAAAAGGGCAGCTACATGGGTATCTGCAATGCGACAGTTATTTTGATACCGCTTAACTAATATGTCCCCGGCTATGTTGTAATTGACATCGGTGATATCTTAATGTTTTACTTAACCTAGAAGCTCAGAGGTAAAAAGGCAACTTAAATTTGGTGAGTCCGATAAGTCGGTCCGGCGATGCTATCAAAAAGTGTGATGAAGTTTGTCCACTCATTCAAAGATTCGCTGAAATGAGGGATATCCAGGGCTGGAAACCTTTTTGTGTTCCGAAACCTTCTTACTTGCCGGCTGCAAGCTAGCCTCTGACATCGACACAGCCTCGGTAATATCGTCCACTACTGACATACAGTAGTCAGAATCCAAATTGGCTGCCTGTAAAATAGTTTAATCATCCGTGATTGACAAGAGACCTTGATAGGTGGAATCCAACTCGCTAACTCTTGTCGGAAACTGTTCAGCCCTTTGCTTTAAGGCGAAAACCCTATCCTCCCTTTTAATCAACGCAGCCATACAAAAGGACCATCTAACCAGGTTCATTTAGATAGCCTTGAGCTCCTTGATCGATAGAGTATTTTTTTATTATTAAATTTCACACAAAAAAAACGAAAACTAAAAACCAAACGATTCTGTTTGTTATATATATCTACAGCAACAAGTTCGGTAACGTTATAAAGTAGATAAGAACCCGACTACACAATTACACAAATACATACGTTATCTTACAATCCGTTAAACAAAAAACAAAATATTGCACAATAGAATATCCGAGTCTATTTTTATTCCGATATATCCGACGGCAATATCAATTTTAGTACGGAACAAAACAAGATAAGGGTAGGTAATTAACTCTAAGCGTTCGAATGTGTCTGTCGAACGATTAAGATAAGATAAGACCGGTATACCTACCTATCAGCCTGACGTGATCTGAAGTTGTAATGTAATTGTAAACCCGACGCGGCCCAAACGATTTGTAATACGACCCAAATAAAACAAAACAAGAAACGTTACAAAAGTGGTTAATGACGAACCATGCTTGGACGCGAAATAATTACTTTTTCTGTAGTTACGTTTTGATCTATATTTGTCCCCTTTTTAACGAGTTATATGTGAGTATAGATGTGGTGTGTAATCTAGTTACCGTAATTTGTCTGAACTCGTAGTGGATGGGAGGATGCGCCTCTTCTCTTCACTAGTTCTCTTCTAACGGTGACTCCCGCTTGAGCACTGACACTGAACTGAAACCGATAGCTGGCTGGTTCCAGCTGAAAGATTCTAAATCTTCTAATCGCATTGAAACTGTAACGGACCGACTAACGTATACAGTAAGGTGCGACCGAGCTGCGATAACCGTGCGATAACAGTTTTGAGCGACTGACGTGCGCATTGAATGTAGGCGCGATGAATGGTAGCTAACCCGTCACCGGTCCGAAACGAGTGAATCAGCATCCTTTTTCGAACAACAACCCTACGTACAATTTCTACGAAACCCTAACTTAATGCGTGTATACGACACGCACTTGGCCGGTTTTTTAAACGATTTCAAAAAAGGCGGAGGTCTTTAATTCAGTTGTATGTTTTTTATTAATTTTATTAGAACATTTGAAAAAAATCTCTAGCGGAGTGAAATTGTAACGTTTTATCACTTTGCCGAAAAAAAAAATAACGAAATAGAAATCAATAGAAGTGTTACTCCGATCAAAAAACCGAACATGTGTGAGTCTGACTTGGGCACCAAGGGTTCCGTACGAACTTGCATTGTTTACATTCACGAGAGTTGAGTTTCGGAAGATTTGTGCCTGTTTTTTCTGACTATGTTTTTTCTCCAAAATAGGATTAAGGATAAACTTAAACATAACGCCATCTTGTTCCAAACAAAGCAGAGTTTTTACTATGGAAACCAGTCCACGGATACAAATACTAGTATACTTACGTATATGTACATAAAGAAAATTCAGAATCAAGACTAACACAGATGTTTATCACATAACTGATTCTTGTGCGGGAATAGAAGCCGTGCTCCTCGGATCAGCGAGCAGTAGTAGCTACTTCTTAGCCAATAGGGAGGCTGTGCTATATGTTTTAATTTGTTTGAGAGTGTCAAAATATGCAAAAGTATGCCTTTTGGCATTCGACATACTCGTAACGGAGAAAAAAAAACACTTAACTCAGTATTCCACGTGCGTAAGGTTTATTTTTTTCTTTGTAGTAGGTTTTTTAAGGCGGTTTAATTTTATATGTTTTTTTTACCATTTCTTGTGACGTTATTGCGGGGTCGGACCCTGTTGTTTTCAAACGACCGCGTTGTATCTCAGTAAGTATTCTCACTCTAACGCACATTACTAAAAGCCTCATTGTTATTCTTTCGTTTCCTCTTTTGCATTTCTTGCGACTGGTATTTTGATAATGGCACATTTTGAAGATACGCTGAACACGTTACTAAGAATAGCGAGACATTGTTTCTAACGGTATGACGGGGTTGATGCCACAACGCGACTTCTCAAGTGTAATTTTTGCGTAATGTGGGATCAATACTGATCCTGAGCTTAGTTACTGTTACAGCGGGGACCGGAGTCACATTTAAATATTGTGAACTCGCAACGGAAACCAAATTTATTAAACTCTTATATTATAAATCAGTATTTCCTTTGAGGACGTAACTTTTTTGCTAAAATAATGGATATTTTTATGAACAGATAAAATATTTTCATATAAGTACGTTATAGTTAAAATATTTACCACCCTAAACCTATCTCTCAGAAATATCCTAGATTCTAATTTGTAAATAGCACAAATTGCCTTCTTTAAAACACAAAAATATAACACATCAGCAGCATGATGTACTCGTATATACATCTAACTATGAGAATAGCTAAAATATATTAACTTTGTAGTTTAAGCATCGTTAATTAAACTTTCGCGTTGTTCACTCATTTTTGATAATGATCATTCCTTTTTTGAGTACCGACGTTTCGATGAAAATTGCACTTCCTCGTGGTCACGGCATTACTGACTGCGTGGCGTCGCCTTCTGGCCACTCGTGCAGTTTCTTCCACTACTCTCACAGTATCTAAATGTTCCACACACTATGCTGACGGAGTCCATTTTGCGTTTGCTACTCATATCATTATAGTGCGGCTTAAACCTATGAATAACTGGATTTCACATCTTCCTTATTACATTTTTTAACAAATTTCTTTATTTCAATAGCTTCGCGTACAAGCCTTGGATAATATTGTATGGAGTATCTCAGTATGGAGAGGACTTTTGGTGTATGAAATTCAATCCAGTGATTTGCAGAGCCGTTGAGTAGATGATTTATTTGTGTCGGTTTCTGATTGCAGCATTGTGTTCTTTGACCCTTTCAGCTATGGTATGTTTCGTTTGGCTCACGTACGAACTTCCATAGCTGCAGTCTATCCTGTACACGCCTGATTTTCGTACACATACTGTCGTGTTAAGACCCGATCACTATCAAAAATGAGTGTAAACAGCGATCAATAATCTTATTTTCTTGATCGTATACACTGCAGAGTAGACATAGTAAAATGCCTTAGATAAATCACAAAACACGCCCAGATCCTAATGCAAATTATTCCGAAATCCGGCTTTAAATATATTTTGTAATAGTGCAAATCGATTGTGGAACGGCCTTTCATAAAGTCAAATTGTTTTAGTTTGATTGTTTAAGTGTGTTATTGATACAGAAATGGCCTAAAAAATAAACAATGTATAATTGTTTTAAAAACTTGTCCGAGTATAGGTAGTATAGAAATAGGCCGAAAATTATTAGGATCTGCCGAACTATCTAATTTGAAAAAAGGTATTACTTTGCTAAGTTTCATTTCATCAGAAAATACACCAATGTCAATTAAACTATTAATTTTTATAATTAATAATGCATATTACTGTGAATAAAATATGTAGGTAATCATTTCACGATTTTATTTGTCCCTCTGAAACTCCAAACATTATTGATTTTCCTTTATACGTATTACATCGACAGAGGATCGAGAGAAAAGTAAGTGTTTACACAGTAACAGCAAATATAGCAGACTTCAGGCTATGCACAGGTAACCAATCGATTTTTGTTATTTAAACATGTTCTAAGGTTATTTTAGAATGAAATTGTATATTCATTTATTCCCACGTCCAGGAAAATTTGTCACTTACACAATATTTACAAGAAATAAGAATAGGTAAATTGATAGTTCGTTACTAATTTAACATAAATAATTTTACTAATAATATACATAGGTAATTATAACACATGATAAGTGGTAAAATATGTAGGGGCCAAAACTATTTGAGTAAGCAAAGCAATGTTATTCTAAACAGAAAAAGATTTATTCCATTCTGTTTTAGAACATCATTTATTCTCTACATAAACGCCGCGTGCCTCTAACAAGCCATTCTAATTACGAATATCAAACTATTTTCAGCTTAATAAATAATATCTCCTATTTTAAAAAAATTTATAAGCTTTTAAAAAATGGAATTTGTTTTTCTATTAAATAACGAAATATTCAAACTTACAGCTAAAAAATTAACTTACTATAAAGGAATGAATAAATGAAATAAACTTTATTGCACATAAATACAGAGAAAAAAATCGGCCAAGTGCGAGTCGGACTCGCGCACGAAGGGTTCCGTACCATTCCGTACATCTACAAAAACGAGCAAAAAAATCACGTTTGTTGAATGGGAGCCCCCTTTAATATTTTTTTTCTGTTTTTTAGTTTTCGTTGTTATAGCGGTAACAAAAATACATTTTCTGTGAAAATTTCAACTGTCTAACTATAACGGTTCATGAGATACAGCCTGGTGACAGACGGACGGACGGACACCGAATTTTCCTAATTTCCTAATTAATTACCTTTCAGGTACGGAACCCTAATAACAGTAAAAAATAAACGGTATCGTGAGTAGATCGTTAGCATAAAGGTAGTAGAGGTGACGGGTTATTAAGTTATAAACAGAGAAAAGGAGTGGGGACAACACGCCGGCATGAAAACGAGTCATCTAATTTTTTGCGCTGTCGACGCACACACGAGCTACGTAACCAATCAATCACCGTTCGCGATATGTTAAGATATTAAAGATTTTTTAACAGTATATCTTAATCAAAAGTATTAAAAGCATTGCTAAAATCTAGTAAAGTAAGAATGGTTAACTTTTAATTTTTATACAAATGCGGATATCATCAGTTATTTTTGTGAGAGCAGTAGGCGCGCTATGACCGGGATGAAAACCAGATTGAAAAGGATCTAAAATGTTGTTTTTATTGAGAAAATGGCTAAGCTGGAGTTGTACTAAACGCTCAAGGAGTTTGGACAAGCAAGGCAGGATAGATATAGGTCGATAGTCGGAGAAAGATAAAAGATTTAATTTTTTAAGGAAGCGGTATAATAAGTGCATTTTTCCATGCCGTAGGTTTTCTACCGGCTTCAATTGAAAATTAAGCACAGAGGTAATAATAGGAGTTATGATGTCAAGGAGAGGAATAATCATTTTACGGTTTTACGGCTAATGCTATCACTAGAGGAAATTACTATAATACTCTTTTTAATATCGCAATCGGAGAATGACTTGAAAGAAAATTAAGGAACGTCAGGTGTTAAGCGTGAAGAAAGATTATTTATTGTATCTTATTTCTTATCACCGTCAATGGTAACAGAAGAAGAAAAGTGTTGATTAAGGAGCTCAACATCAATATCACTGCGTGAAAATTCATTATGGGACTTACTAACTCCTTGTGGCTTGAGGAATTTCTAGACTTTAGCTGGATCACCGTTCGTGACAGATTTGTGAATATGTGTACAAGGTGTGTACCTTATTGGAACGGTATCGTAAAATTTTATACTTAGTACAGCTGTCTTCTGTTTGATTCAATTTGAATTTCGCTTTAGCCTGGTTCTTTTTGTTTTGCAATTTCTTAATTTCATCATTTAGCCATGGTGCAGGTTGATGTTTTAATTTAACCGGCTTGATTGAAGCATGGATGTCATATAATTTTGAATAATAAGTGAATTAAAAATTTCAACTTTTTTACCAATAGTGATAGCACTATCGATAATCGACCAGTCAGTATTCTAAACGTCCTCCAAAAGACGATCTACATTCACACCACAGAAATTTCGCTTCATGATGATTCTTGATTTTGATTTAGGTGGGCGAATCTTATACGATAAATAAATCGTGATATGAGAATGCTTATAGGGTATTGGCCATGTTTCGTGATATGTTTGGGAGATGAGACTAAAATAAGGCCAAGAAGAAAAGGGGAGCAGTTTGTAAAACAATGAGTGATATTAAAAGGCAGAATATGAAGATTAATTTGTTGCTCTATAATTGCGTCTGCTTCTGTCTTTGGTATATCATTATCAAATAAACCAATAATTTAGACAGCAACCTGTTAATATAAGCAGTCCATAGTAAACACCTAATACCTATTTAATTATTGTGACATTAATGTGTTAAATTATAAATAGGAAATTTGTCTATAACCTTAAAATATATAAATGAAGACAAAAACCAAATACTATATATGTTGTATAATAATGTGTGATCGATGCAGGACTCCAGTGCAACACCATTTCAATATGGAGACTGGAGTTTTAATTTTTGACCACTGGGTCAGAAGAGTTTTTCTGTACTATAGACAGGTTGTTGATTTATTATTAAACTCGAGTGTCATAATCATAAAGAATACCAATACCACACGTCCACATCCATTTTCGCACGTCATCACCATACACACTGAGGTAATGTTTTGTAACGTCAACGTTGTTACAATCAACTTCTATTTTTTGTTGTGTTAATTTAACAAATTACCCATTTTTTTGTAGACGATCGTTTGTCGTGTATGGCGGTATATACCGCGCATATACACACTAATCTTTAACCCTCTTTTTGTATGTTATCCATTAAACATTCAATATGTATTCTACATCTGTTATTATGACTAAATATATATGAAGTAATTTTACATAAATACTAAATTGATAATGAAAATGTAATAAGATGCCGCCACCCTTTTTATTTTTTCTTTAGCTTGAGTTTATATTATAGTTTTGTTTTTTGAAAAGCTGTTTACAATTGTCTTTTATATTTGCTTCCGTTATTACAATTACATCGATTAAGCGATGGGCGTTTGAAACTATGTTTTCTAAATGCGAACAAATCAGTAAAGTAGAACTTATGTTTAATGCAAAGTGATTAGGTATTGTTTACAGGTTGGGAGTACACTCATCCCAACTATCAAAGGTATCTTCATTTATTTCTATGATTTCATGATCCATATAGTATATAGCATAGATTGGTATTTCAGACAGCTTAATATTTTGTTTTCTATTATACTTTGTTCTATTTTACACTTGAGTTGTATATTAGGGTAGTTGTATAACGTAACACAAACTGATACCTGTAATCAGTAGACAGGTACATGATTCTGAACTCGAACATACAACTCAAGTATAAAGTAGAAAAAATACGTTTAAACAAAATAGAATGTCTTTTAAACAAACGAAATAATTTATATCAATGCCATATGGATCAGGAAATCATACAAAATAAATCGAGGTTTTTTTTCTGTCTAACAGATCTGCAATTGAATGTCGCGGGACGATGCCTTGCGTGTCGCGGAAGAATGCCAAAGCGAAATAGTGACTGGTGGACACCACTGAGTTTTAGCCGGTAAAATACCTGCATAATCTTCATGACAGCCCCGCGACGTAAAGGTATCCACAAGGATTTTCAAACAAAAAAAAATAAGGTGAACTTAGTTTTTGCATTGAGAAGAATTACGCAACTGTGACTGACGTCACCACGGCTAGACTTGTTGGCTTTGCCTATTTCCACATTAGAATGTTATAATATAGTATTTTGCGACGGGGTTCTGCTGTTGATATGGAAACCATACTTTTTGTACAAAAAAGGGCTGTACGAAGCATTTATATGTTAGGTAACTAAGATTTGAATTTTTATAGTAATAAATACCCTGTCATTATATCTATGAAAACATTATGTATATCCGTCAAAATATATCCCAATTTCCTAGAAACAGTGATAAAAACAACTTTAATACTAAAACATAAAATTGATATGGCAAAGTTTAGGCTTCCTACAGCCATAAATTCTACACCGCTTCCCTTCTAAGCTCTTCTTCTAAGCCTCGTGGCAGACTTTGCCAGCTTCAAATCTTTTGTTTTGTTGTCTTTGATTGTGATGTTAAGAAGAGCATTACCTCAATCACTTCTAATGCCGTTGGGAGTGCCTGCATTAGCTGTAACATGATCCTTCCTATCCTTGACATTATTCTTCCTATTATCACAAATATCCTCAACCACTTTATTGCAACTGGCGGATTTCCAGAATTCTGAAAAGATTCATTAATTGTTCCTTTGCCGAAAAAAGCAAATCCTGCCTGTTATTCCGATTACATTCCCATATCCATATTATCATCCCTATCCATAATTCTTCAACGTCTTATTCATGAACAACTGTCTTATTTCCTCACTAAAAACAACTTGTTAAATCCCCTTCAAGCTGGTTATCGCCCTGGACATAGAACTACTACTGTACTTGTCAAAATCTATGATGACATTCGTCTTGGTATAGAAAACAGAAAAGAAAACGCCTTTAACAATGTTGGCTTCGATATATTACTTACACTTTTATGTTATGTTAACATATCTCCAACTGCAATCGACTGGTTTCATAGTTACTTGCGTGGGTGCCGTAGATCAAAGTAGATGATGCTTTCTACACCAATGCCGGCGTCCCGCAAGGTGGCCTGTTGTCTCCACTTCTCTTTGCTATTAACATCTAATTTATCTTCTCTCTACCATCTCTATCCAGGCAATCTATAAATATATATTAAGGCTCCGGTTAGTGACCTAAAAAGTGCAGTTGCTATAATAAATGGCGATCTTGCTCGTATTACAGATTGGAGTACCTCGTTCGTTCTTAATGTAAATCCGTATAAAACTAAACTTATCATTGTGGGTGGTTCAAGAATCATACCTAAGATTAATGTACAGGATCTCCCTAATATGACTATTAACGGAACAGTCATTCCATAAAGTGATACAGTTAAAAACTTAGGTATCATTATAGACCAGACACATTCATGGCAACCACAATTAAAAGAAAAAATATTTGCTTCAGCTAAATATATTAGCAGATTGCGTAACTTCCTAAGTTCCTATGGTTGCGCCGCAATGCTTATAGTGTAAGTAATGCCCTCTGGTGCTTAATTCTCACTTAATTATTGTGTCGCTGATTCGTGGACTGGAGTCCATATTGCCCCTCAAAGGCGGCTCGTGATTGGCTGCACATTGAGATACGCCTAATCATAATGTTCTTTATATGAATTCTGAACACACGCATTTTTCGCATTTTTGTGATAAATTGCTTTTAAAAATACTACGCGCCGCCCGCCTACGTATATGTGCTTGAATTATATTTTAGTGCATACATTTTGACTATTTTGTGATATAGACACTTATTTTGGAGTTTGAACTGACAGTGCTGGCCAGCATGCTTCCCTCTGGATTGCATAGGAGAAATCGGTGCATAAGGATTTGGTGAGTAAAGTGCACAGGTTTACTTTATCTAGAGGTATTGCGTAGCAGCAATACATACAGCCCAAATTTCAAAATCGCTTTCTATGGTTTGGTACCGCACGCCACACCATAAGTTGGTACCTTCTGCCGGTTTTGTGAACCAAATAATATATAATTAATTTCCCGCATTTAAAGAATACATTCATAAATTCATTTGAATATTTATCCGCTTTAAAAAATATCTTTTAACTTTTACGCCTCCCTTCCGCCATCTTATAATATCGCTTTGCCGCATTCGTATTTTTAGTATTAGCTAATTGCCCTACCGCTCGCTATTATAAAACAGCTAGCTAACTATTTAAAATTACAAAACTAGTAGGTATAATTGGCTTCACGCATTAAATATCTTCTTATATCGTCACGCAGTTGTTTAGTGAACATTTATTTTGTCATAGCTCGCCGCTTACCTACCTGTTTTTTACAGTTTTTATCTTACCATATTTGCTTGCTTATTAGTTAAAATGAGTAAACCAAATAAGTTAAAGTTAATAGATTCCAAACGCCAGGCAGTTTTTAGCCGTATAAACGAATTATATGAGATTTCAAAAAAGATTTCCTCGGTAGAAACGCTTAACACGCAAGAATTTTTGGCAACTACCGCGAATGTCGATCGTTTGTACGAACAGTTTAGCAAGCTTGTGAGTACAATGAAACTAGTTTGTTAGAAAAAGATGACTTTGAGCCTAACTATTCTAAATGGTCAGCATTTGAAACATTATTTTCATATGTGACACATATCAGGTCTACGGTGTTGGAATCACGCAACAAGAATAATTATTCTTCTTCCACTAGTAGGGATCAGCAACAAACGATTCAGTTAGCACCCATAGAAATTCCCAGTTTTGACGGAAAACAAAAAAATTGTTCTTTGTTCTATTAGTCGTTCAAATCGAATGTGCATAACAATCCACGTTATACAAACGCTATAAAAATCCAATATTTAGTGTCCAAGTTCCACTATTTGGTCGGCTTTAGTAACAAAGTATTAGGATAAACGAGCTTTTGGCACTTTTTACCTACACAATATGTTAGATACTAAGGCAGCTGCCAACAATTCAACGCAATTAAATAATTTTGTAGAACGATTTTATTCGTCTATGAACGCATTGAAACAGTTAGGTATAAGTGACCTAAGTGATTTTTAATTTTTACACGTCGCTTTAAAGAAATTAGATTCGCAAATTATGCAGTCTTTCGAACTTAGTGTTCGGGATAAAGAAATTCCGTCTTGTTCGGATTTAATTGACTATTTACGACACCAAGTAAAAGTTCTCGAACGCACAACCGCTTTATACGCTCCACGCGTGGCAAATAACGCTCTTCCTACACGTTCGCAAAAGGAATATTCTCAGAGTCGTAAGAAATATAGTACTCATCCTTTCGCAGTTACATCTACATTGCCTTTGGTAAAATGTATAGTATGTTGTGAATCTAGTCATAGACATATTTACGAATGTTTAAAATTTAAAACTATGGCAATAAAATTAAGATACGAATTTATAAAAAATAATAAATGTTGTACAAATTGTTTAAGTAGTAAACATACCAGTATAAATTGTAACTCGCAATCTCGCTGTAAAACCTGCAATGGAAAACACCACTCCCTCTTGCACTTCGATAAGGTCGAGCTGTCCAATAATAGTACCCGTCCCTTATCGGTAAACCCGTCCGCTAGTTCGCTGAGTCATATGCTCGCCGCTCAGTCTGTGGATCAGCGCCCCGACACCAGTCCCGCTCGCACTGTCGCCGGTGCATCGTCTCCGCTGCATCATACTAACGAAACAGTAACTTTACACGCACGTTCGCTCACTACTTCTCATACTGATAAGACAACAACTGTTGTGTTATCCACCGCTCAAGTTTATGCCTATACAAATGACAAAAATCGACAAGTTATTCGTACTTTGCTAGACAGTGCCTCGAAAAATAATCTTATTTTCATGTCGTGCTGTAAAACATTAAATCTAGACATAATACCGCTTTATAACTCAGGAATAAAAACAGTAGGATCCATTTCCACGCCTATTTACGGTTACGTATCGGTTAAGATACAGTCACGTTTTTCGCACATGAGATAAAATATTAAATTACTGGTCGTCGATAAAATTACCGAAAAATTGCCCACTTGCTGTTTAGACAGTTCTTATTTATATTATATAAAAGACTTACCGCTCGCCGGTTAATCCTGGAACATTCTGGGTGAAATCGATGCAATATTGGGTGCAGCAGCTTTTCCCGATCCTTGCTGGACGCAAAACTGCTGACGCCACCGCGGCCGCCTCTATGAACTTACCTCCCGCTCTCGAAACCACGCTTGGCTACATAAATATGGGTAACATGCCTACCTCCGCCGCTCCTTCTCAAGTAGCCTGGTCCTTCGGTCCTATTACTAATCATATCCTTAATGATAATTTAAACAAGTTTTGGGAGCTTGAGAAAATTCCACCGCAACAAGTCCACCGACTTGAAGACTTGCAATGCTAAACGCTGTACCAATCGTCTGTCCACTGTACTGTACCACGCGACGCCTCTGGTAGATTTATAATACCCCTGCCATTTAAAAACGATCCTGCGTTGTTAGGCAACTCGTACGCTGTTGCTAGGCATCAATTTGCTTCCTTGGAATGTAAGTTCAGAACAAATACGGTGTTACGCGAAGCTTATAACGAGGTTATTAATGAATATTTTAATGACGGATATTTATCAGAAATTCCTTTTACTGACGCATCGCTTAGCAAAGGTTACATTATACCGCATCACGCAATCATCCGAATAGATAAATTTATCACGAAAACTCGCGTAGTTTTAGATACAACCTCTAAAACGTACATCGGAGTCTCGTTAAATGACATTCTGCATATTGGTCCAAATTTACAATCTAATCAAAGCAGAAACAGTTGCCATGCATGAGTTATACATGGACAATCTCACGACATCAGTTCCTAATGTAGCATCAGGAATCCGCTTGTCACAAGAGCTTGTAGCGATGTTTAAGACTAGTGGGTTTAATCTTGTCAAATGGGCAAGCAATTCTCAGGAGCTTCTCGCTAATGTTCCGGAAACTCTTTATGCGGCAATCGAATTTTCAGACCATAATTTAAAAATTCTTGAAATTCTTCGGCTTCCTATTGCCGACGTTTTTAAATTTAGTATGTCCACTGCGGATCAGGGTTGATCCAAACGCAAAATCCTATCTGCGATTGTGCGCTTATTCGCCGTTTTAGGATTAGATTTTAGATCGCAAAACGTTTTAATCAGTTTAAAAAAGAATCACCAATATTAAATCAATTAAAAGAAACTCGTCATTTAAACGTTTCCGTCTGTTATTCGGACAACGGTTCAAATTTTATTGGTACTAAGACTCAACTTAATAATATATTTATATTTTTACTTTTTGCTAATTTCCAATTAAATATAAATTATGAATTATCACATCATAAAATAGAGAGGAAAATTATTCCACCGCGAACTACCCATTTCGTAGGTATTTGGGAGTTTAATATTAAAGGCTTATAATCGCATTTATATAAAGTTAGTGGTATTCTGTCTGGTATTAGTGGTACTAAAAGTCCTTCAGAAGCTCTTCAACACCGTCATTCTTGAAGGTACTTTGCCACAAGCATGGCACAGGGATGTGGTGGTGCTTTTCTTCAAAAAAGGTGACAATACGCTTCTTAAGAATTACAGACCCATCACTCTTCTAAGCCATGTTTATAAGCTGTTTTCAAGAGTAATCACGAACCGTCTCGCTCGCAAGTTTGACAATTTCCAGCCTCCCGAACCAGCCGGTTTCCAAAGAGGCTATAGTACCGTAGACCACATACATACGCTACGGCAGATTATACAGAAGTCAGAAGAGTATTATCGGCCCCTTTGCTTAGCGTTTGTGGACTATGAGAAAGCCTTCGATTCGGTGGAAACATGGGCAGTGCTACAGGCTCTACAGAGATGCCGCATTGACCATCGGTATACGAGGTGAGTCGCGCGCATTACGTGTGTAACAACGTATACCCCGCGCTACAGAATTTCTGTGCGTACCTACACCGCTAGATATATTTAGAAATATAATTATGTCGCAAAATATTACCAACGATGCAGAAAACCCAAAGGGATCTCCAGCATCCCTACATTTAGCTATGAAAATTCAAACTGACGAGATTACGTCCCTAAAACTCATAGTGCAGGAAATGTGTGTAACAATCAAAAAATTAAAAACTACACCTGACAATTCATTCTGTGAGAAGTGTGATAACCGTGGTAGTATCAGTGCGGTTTCTGATGATCGGTCGTCCGTAAAGACCGTGAGTAACACGTCAAGATTAAGTGTTGACAACCAGATATCTAAGACTGCAAGCAAAATGTCTTCCAATAATGTCCACCGTTCGTCGACTTTGAGTTCTGCAATACAGACGAGGGGTCAAAAAAAAAGTCGTTAACGGAGAGAGTGACGCAAAATGGCATACAAAAAAAAAATGGTAACCCATGCAGCACTAAAAGTTCTAACACGAAAACAGTTTCTACAAATCATCGGATGACGCAACCCCAGCCGCCGCAGCCACCGCCGGTTAGTTTTACAACGCCCGGTCCTGAAATATACGAGCTACCTTCCACTAACGAAAATAGGCCTCTAGCCAAGTGTATAGAAATTCAAATAACCAAAATTGGACCTTAGCAAAACGAAAAAATTCACACCGTAAAAAAGGTATTATGGGAACCGGCCCCCCTATAGCTGGATTGAAAACTGTTGAGAGGCTGCAGTATCTAAATGCGAGTGGTTTCGACTTCCGAAACAGAGGTTATTCATGCCCTAAAGGAAAGGCTAGTGGCTAGTATAATTACAGCGGATAAACTAGTTACGAAGTCACAAAACCCAGATTTTTCTTTCTTTAAAATTGGTATACCGACGTCGGCGGTTGAAAAACCCACAATTATGGCCTGCAGGCATTTCATTTAATAAGTGGTTTTTTCGAAGGCCCAGAGAATTTACAAAAATACGTCAGTAGCATAAATAATATTCAGCTAACTATATGTCATCAAAACATAAGAAGCCTGAAAAATAAAACCGATGTACTAGAAATATTATTACAAAAAGAAATAGTTTGTGATGTGTTAGCGATCTCGGAGCATTGGATGAGCCAGCACGAGTTAACATCTGCGAGTCTTCCGGAGTTCACGTTGGCATCGAGCTGGTGCCGTAAGAGACCGCGAGCTCAGCGGGCGGCGGCTCTGCCGTCTACTGCCAGACGCATATGGACTACACGGAGAGAAAGCACATCACAGAAATGTCGCAGGATCACCTATGTGAAGTATCAGCCGTAGAACTAAATGAGTTATCAATAATAGTAGTGTGTATCTATAGACCTCCTCAGTCTAAAATATTAGATTTCATAGAAAAAATGAATAGTATATTGAGTTATGTAATAGAATTAAACAAGTATGTATTCCTGTGCGGTGACATGAATATTAATATATTAGATAGGAATTCTGACACTAGACAATTATTTGACCCGCTTAATTCGTATAATTTGACATCTTTGATTAATTTTCCTACTCGACAAACCATTACGTGTGCTTCGGCCCTAGACTTAATGTTGTGTAACTGTCCTGACAACGTAGAAAATGTGTATCCTGTGACCACTAATATAAGTGATCACGACGCACAGATATGCACATTATGGCGTAAACTCACTCACTCATCATGTACGAAACCTAGTTATATTTAATACCGATCGTATAACGAAGTAAATAGATTTAATTTCTGTCGGTCGTTACTCTCTGAAAACTGGCCAGATATTATCAAAACCTGTGACTCAAAAACAGTCTTGGACAAAATCATAGCAAAATTTAAACGTTATTTCCTAATAAAAAAGAAGTGTAAAAGTAGTTAAAAAAGGATACATGGGTCACGAGATACTATAGCAAAAAAACAAATGATAAATGATATGCATAAATTGCTGCTTAAGTTCCCTAATGACTCGCAGCTAAACCTAATAGTGAGTAAATATACTTCAATGAATTATGAACAGATTGCCGCCGAACGTGCGCGGTATCTGTCTAATAAGATAGCCAATAGCGATAATAAAAGCAAAGAGATGTGGGTAGTTGTAAAAGCCTTAACTACAGCGCAACCGAAAACCAATATCTCTCGCCTACACAAAATAACAAATACACAAGACATACCCTTTTCCGACGGTAAGCGACTAACGAACTTTATGAATGAGCACTTCATCCACGGTGCCTTAAACGTGCGTGCGTTTAGTTGCAGGCGTGCCACACAGAACACCCGCCAAACAACTGTTCATCAAACAACACGTAATGACACTCACATGCCAATACATATATAACATGTCAGTATTCATGAAAAAAACATTTTACATTTCAGAACACACTCTGACATACACACTCACAACACACGCAACTCGCACGACTTAGTGACACCAGCACACCGCTTGGCAAAGTCTGACAAGTGCGTCTATGTTGGTAGACCAGCTGTCTATAACAAATTGCCTAAAGTTATCTCTAACAGCGAGTCATTGGGATGTTTTAAGTCTGGTCTTAAGCGATGGCTGTTAGGTAAAGCCTATTATACCTTTAATGAGTTAATGGCCGATAGGGATTGACTATTTACGGATACCTACCTACTTGATATTTGTGGTTATATTGTGTTTTATTTTTTGACATGTCAACTATAAATAAGACAATTATGTGCTATTTTTTATTTTAATTTGTACCTAAGATTAGGTATTTTTCTAACATTTTTTATTATTATTATGATTCTTAATATGAACTATGATTATTTCTATAACTATGTTATACCTAAATACTGACTTGTAATATTCAAATATTATGAATAAATGTCTTATGTCTTATGCTAAAATGCTTGTACGATAACGCCACCATGTCAGTCCGTCTCCAGGATCAAAACTCGAAACCGATCCAACTGCAGAGGGGTGTGAGACAGGGAGATGTCATATCTCCGAAACTCTTTACAAATGCGTTGGAAGATGTCTTTAAGCTTCTGGACTGG
Organism: Apoda limacodes; assembly: GCA_946406115.1. Classification (NCBI taxonomy): domain Eukaryota; kingdom Metazoa; phylum Arthropoda; class Insecta; order Lepidoptera; family Limacodidae; genus Apoda; species Apoda limacodes. Next base: position 30,912,757 of record OX291549.1, on the reverse strand, counting down.
GACGGTTTTGGCAGTCAATATTAATGGCGAGTACATTACCCACCTTTGGTTTGCCGACGATATTGTGGTCATGCCAGAATCGATGGAGGACCTTAGCACTATGCTCGAAAGCCTCAGTAGAGCTTCCCAACGAGTGGGCCTCAAGATGAACATGGACAAGACGAAAATCATGTCGAATGGCCATGTAGCACCCACTCCAATAACTGTTGGGAACTCTACACTCGAAGTTGTTGACGAATACGTATACCTGGGACAAACTGTTCGATTAGGTAGGTCCAATTTCGAGAAAGAGGTTAATCGCTAAATCCAACTCGGTTGGGCAGCGTTCGGAAAACTGCGTACTATTTTCTTGTCCCAAATACCCCAGTGCTTGAAGACAAAAGTCTTCAACCAGTGTGTGTTGCCAGTGATGACTTATGGCACTAAGACGTGGCCGCTGACTATGGGCCTTATACGAAAGCTCAAGGTCGCTCAGCGGGCAATGGAAAGAGCTATGCTCGGTGTTTCCCTACGTGATCGAATCAGGAATGAGGAAATCCGTAGGAGAACTAAAGTCGCCGACATAGCTCACCGAATCGCAAAGCTGAAGTGGCAATGGGCAGGGCACATAGCTCGAAGAACCGATGGCCGATGGGGGAAGAAGGTTCTCGAGTGGCGGCCACGAACCGGAAAGCGCAGCGTGGGACGGCCCCCCGCTAGATGGACCGATGACCTCGTAAAGGTAGCGGGGATTCGTTGGTTACATGCGGCACAGGGTCGCACGCTGTGGAAAAAGTTAGGTGAGGCCTATGTCCGGCAGTGGACGTCAATGGGCTGATATGATGATGATGATGATGAGTGGTATTCTGATCTTTAATAATAACGAAATGATTATAGTTTTAACTAAAATAGAGTGCCTATTAAATTTTACACTGCTTTGCTTACTTTCATCTGAACCCAATCCAGAAATACCAAACCCAGCTCATTTTTTAGTGTCAACTTCTTTGCAGTTGTTACCTATAGCAAATTTAGACATTTGTTCAGTTAGTTTAGTTAATTTAAAAAAGGTTAATGGATCAATTGGTTCAGAGATATTGGGAATAGTGGCGAAAGTCGTATCTTCATACATTACAGGTCAGACAAAAGTGGTGAACTGACTCTAATCCCTTAAAAATTGGAACTGTAGTGCTTATAGATTCTGATGATATACCGCCTCTGCGTTGGCCTATGGGCGTAATAGAACAGTTATTTCCGGGCAAAAACGGAATATCAGGAGTAACTTTAGTAAAAATGCCGACAGGAACTTTCAAGCGTCCTGTGGTAAAGTTATGCCAGATTCCAACACAGTAGTAAACCTCATATTTTAATTATCAATCAATTAATATCTAAAAAATATTATATTGTTTTAATAGTTATTTTTACGCGAATATATATTTTTGTTTTAATATTTAAATTCCCCCTTTGTGTTTTGAAAATCCTTGAGATTTCCAAGGGTGGCAGTATCGTTGTGCCGCAATGCTTATAGTGTAAGTAATGCCCTCTGGTGCTAAATTCTCACTAAATTATTGTGTCGCTGATTCGTGGACTGGAGTCCATATTGCCCCTCAATGGCGGCTCGTGATTTGCTGCACACTTAGATATGCTTAATGATCATATTGTTGGTTATATGAATTCGCTCTGAACACACGTTTTTTTTGCATTTTTGTGATCAATTGCTTTTGAAAATACTACGCGCCGCCCGCCTACGTATATGTGCTTTAATTATATTTTAGTGCATATATTTTGACTATTTTGTGATATAGACGCTTAATAATAATAATAATATACTTTATTGCGCATATAGAAAACAAAACAATTAAACAATAAAAGTAATAACAAATTGGCGGTCTTATCGCTAATGAGCGATCTCTTCCAGACAACCTTTGGGTAGAGGAGACTTTATAAAATTATTGAGTAGAATGTGCTAACTGAAACTTTACAATATAAGTATACATTTATAGCAATAGCTAAATTTATATACATATGAATAATAAATAATACTAATACGTACAAAAAATAAATATACATATATATATCAAATACATAACAAAAAATAAAAATAAATACACAAACTACATACATCTTAAATAATATAGATGAATAAACAGTGTTGATGAGACAGCTTAAATTTTTAAGTAATGTGTGATTACGAGATTTTTAAATATTCTTAAAGTTTGTGCTTTTTTGACATCAAAGGGTAAACTATTCCATAGCCTTATGGCTGTGACAGTGAATGAGTCATTATATGCTTGCGAATAATGTGTTGGGGTTTTCAGCATCATGTTTGTAGTGGCGCGATGAGCTGTAGACCCTATAAAATTGAAACGCTCTTTCAAGTAAAACGGAGTAGACGGATTGAACAGTACGTTGTAAAGAAGAAACAGAAAATGAGTATTCCGGCGAAGGCGAATTGGGAGCCACTTGAGTTTTAATCGAAATTCGGATATATGATCATACTTACGTAAACCAAATATGTATCTAATACATAGGTTCTGGAGTCGCTCAAGCTTATTTAATTGCTCCTCAGTAAGGTCAAGATAGCTAGCATCCGCATAATCAAGGACAGGTAGCAGTAGTGATTTAGCCAGTGCAATTTTAGTGGCAATGGGCAAGAAGTTACGCAATCTGCTAATGGATTTAGCAGTAGCAAATATTTTTCTGCTAACTTCTTTTAATTGTGGTTCCCACGAAAATATCTGGTCTATGATGATGCCCAAGTTTTTTACAGCCTCGCTATATGGAATGACTGTTCCATTAATACTCACTTTAGGAAGATTTTGTAAATTAATCTTAGATATCATTCTTGAAGTACCCACAATGATAAGTTGCGTTTTATTTGGATTTACGTTTAGACCGTAAGAGGTACTCCAATCCATAATGCGAGCAAGATCGTTATTTATAATCGCAACTGCACTTCTTAGTTCACTAACTGGAGCCTGAGTATATATTTGAAGATCGTCTGCATATAGATGGTAGAGAGAAGATAAATTAGATGTTATATTATTAATGAAAATAGCAAAGAGAAGTGGAGACAACACGCCACCTTGCGGGACACCAGCATTGGTGTAGCACCAAGTGGAGAAGGAATCATCAACCTTGATCCGCTGCCGGCGCCCACGCAAGTAACTTTGAAACCAGTCGATTGCTGTTGGAGATATGTTAAGAGAACTTAAAAGTGAAAGTAGTATATCAAAGTCAACAGTGTTAAAGGCGTTGCTAAAATCTAATAGTGTTAGCACTGTGACTTTTCTGTTTTCTATACCGAGACGAATGTCATCAGAGATTTTGACAAGTGCAGTAACCGTACTATGTCCAGGACGAAAACCAGATTGAAGGGGATTTAGTAAGTTATTTTTAGTGAGGAAATGACACAGCTGTTCATGAACAAGACGTTCAAGAACTTTAGAAAGGAATGGTAAGATGGATATGGGACGATAATCGGAATAACAGACAGGATTTGCTTTTTTCGGCAAGGGAATAATTAATTAATCTTTCCAGGAACCTGGAAATTCGCCAGAGGCAATAGAGTGATTAAGGATATTTGTGATGATAGGAATAATAATGTCAAGGATAGGAATTAATGTGCTTATTTTGGAGTTTGAACTGACAGTGCTGGCCAACAAGCTTCCCTCTGGATTGCATAGATGAAATCGGTGCATAAGGATTTGGTGAGTAAATTGCACAGGTTTACTTTATCTAGAGGTATTGTGTAGCAGCCATACATACAGCCCAAATTTCAAAATCGCTTTCTATGGTGTGGTACCGCACGCCACACCACCCATTGCGACTAAAATTGCACTGGCTAGATCCCTTCCGCTTCCTGTTCTCGATATTGACCTTACTGAGGAGCTATTAAATAAGTTTGAGCGTCTCCAGAACCTATGTATTAGATAAATATTTGGTCTACTTAAATATGCTCAAATATCCGAATTTTGATTATAACTCAAGTGACTCCCAATTCACCTTCGCCGGAATACTTACATTCTATTTCTTCTCTAAAGCGTACTGTTCACTTCGTCTGCCCCGTAACACTTCAAAGAACGTTTTAATTTTATAGGGTCTACTGTTCTTCGCGTTACAACAAACTTGATGCTGAACACACTATTCTCGAAAATATAATGAATCGTTCACCGTTAATGCCATAAGATTATGGAACGCTTTACCTTTCGACGTCAAACAAGCAAAAACTTTACGAATATTTAAAAACCTGGTAATTACACATTACTTAAAAAGTTAAGCTGTCTCATAAGTATACTAATTATTTATCTATATTAGTTAAGATGTATATAGTTTGTGTATTAGAATCAGTTTATCTTTTATTTATTTATATGTTTGTAATTTGTGTATTAGTATTATTTAAAATTTATTAATTTAGTTATGTCTATAAACATAAATTTTATTATGTTTCATACTGTAAGGTTTTAAAGGTTGTCTGGAAGAGATCGCTTATGAGAGATAAGAACGCCAATTTGTTATCTTTTTGCTTATTTAAATAATTTGTTCTTTGTTTATGCGCAATAAAGTATATTATTATTATATATTATCTATGTATGAAAGCATATTATAATGTAAATGAATATTTCAATGACAAAATTGTACGGCCTATTATACCACAAATGAATTTTATATCTTCTTTTCAAACTCAACTACCCTCAGAAAAAGAGATAGAGAAAACAACATTGTAAACAAGTGGTAGTAAATAATTTACGTTTGATAAGTTAGAAAAGTACTCTAAAGACTAATCTGAGTAGACGTATTGACTATGTCGTAAATTTTATAGTGGTCGGTGTGCAAACCACCAGGGAATTCTCTATGTTCAATAATCCGCTATTGTCTAGTGTTGTAGGGTTATGCGTGTGTGTGGTGTGGGCTATAAGCTAAGAAATGCAAAAATTAAGAAACAAGACCGTCACCATCATTCACACGGCAACTGGCAGTTACCAATGTTAAACATGTTATAACAATCAATACCATTGCTCAAGGATCATAATAACTACAAACAAATGTTTCTTATGCTCAACTCACTGCTAAAAGCATTTCAACTCAACGCAATAAGAAGATCAAATCGCACAACAATAAACTGGATGAAACTTTGATGACCGTGTCGTCATCTGTTGAGCATCTGAAAAAATAAAAAAATAGCGATATCTAAGCTTAAAAAAATATTAATGAAGTTAAAATTATGGCTTGGAACTGTAATGGGATACAAAAACATTAGAATGATTTACAAGAAGTCCTAGATATCGAAAATATAGATGTGTGTGTCATATAAAAAAAAAAACATTTTACAAAACAATCATATATCAGCTTCAAAGGGTATGATGTCTAACATGCACTACACCCTGCTAACAAAGAAAGTGGTGGGAGTGCTGTAATTATGAAAGAAAATAATATAAAACACCATGAATTAACTAAATATGAAGACCCAGACATTTGTTGCAGTTTCTAAGCTAGCTATACTCTTACCGTAGTAGCATTATACTATCCTATATTAGCTATATCGCAATCATCCAAAGAATCTAAAATTAGGTTTTCAATAGTTAATAAATAAAAAAATAGTTAATATATATAAAAATCCATTCATGCTCCCTGGTACGTAAGAAACGATGATCTCCAACGGGAGTATAAACAAAAGTTTGCTGATAAAATTATCAATAACTACGCAGAAGATCACGAGTTCAGACTTTATCATTATGTTAACGTCGAGGCAATTAAGCTCCTCAAAAACACGGTCATAGTGAGAAGGCTTACAAAGTAAACCCTTTGAGTTAGTGTAATGAAAGTACTAGAGCTACCAACATAGAACACAAGAACAAATTACCTTTCTGCTAACTATAGACTATAAGAAAAGTGCCATTGGACACATTCTTAGATTTAAATACTATTTTATAAATAATAAATATAAATATAAATATAAATATTTTTGGACATTACACACAGCGCCGTCTGGCCCCAAAGTAAGCAAAGCTTGTGTTATGGGTACCAGACAACGGATATAAATACATATATATTACTTTTTTTTTGTAAATACATACACATCATACATAAGTACACCCAGACTCAAGACAAACACAAATGTTTAACACATAAATGTTTGTCCAGGGCGGGAATCGAACCCACACCCTCTGCACGGCAGTCCATCACACTACCAACTAGGCTACGAGGGAATCAAAAAAAAGTAAATTATAGAAAAATTACTTATTAGCCTCACTGGCTAGATTGTAATAAAATTAGGGTACAATTATTTTTATTTTAAATTAGGTATAGGTCATCGATATGAAAAAACAATAGATATGGTAACATGACACTGTGGTTAGGAAACCGGCGTAGCCGTTATTAGCGGGGGTGGAGTAGGTGAAGTGGGGCAAGAAAGTCACAATTATTATTCCAATTTAAACCTTATGTTCATTACATAAGGCTTACACGTTGATACTAGTGACATCTTGTGATGAGTAGCAGTACTTTAATTTTTTATTAGAACCAGTATTGTTCCTGTGACGATATGAACAAAATTATCGATAGATTACTATGATGCTTGATGATCAAAAATATCTTTAAAACTTCAAAGTCCTAACTAACTACCAACACATATTTTTATATTATCGGTAGTAAAATCATTCCGAATCTATAAAATTGTTAATTAAACTGGCGATTTTAGGCTTTTTAAAAGTCTAATTTAATGAAATATACTTAAATTATAAATGCACCTAAATAATTTTATTCTAATTAGTTTACAGTGGACATATAAAACAGCAAATAATATTGTGATTTAGATAGTACATAATTGGAATATAGATATACTTTACCTTACATTACTTGCTTTATTATTTTTTATGCTTTAACTTAACTTTGTTTGAACACGCATTACGTTAAAACGGCTAAATTAGTCCAAAATCTAAACTTTACCGTAGGTTTTCGTTTTATCGAATTTGAATCATGGCATGATTTTCATATAGATAAACGCTAAAAGTTTTATCATAAAAATAATAAATAATATGAGTTTTAATTTAATAATATGATTTGAAATTTGAAAAATAATCTATACTTACTACACTATTATAAAATAAATTTAAAAGTTTGTTTGTTCTTCTTCACGTCGTACTGGAGCATCATATAAACCTAAATTTGGCCCAGAGATAGTATCAAATACCGAGAAGTCCAAAGTACCCGTAGAAATAACTATAACCAAATTACACGCGGACAAATTATAGCTTCAGCTGTAGCTTGCTATTGCAAACTATCTAAAAACAAGAAGTTGCCGTAGAAATTTAACACTGATAACCAAATTTAGTGCAGTCGGAGCAGCAGGCAAAAGCTAGTATAGGTTTTACTCCACATACACTACTCGTTGTATTATTTTCCAGACGTTAAGAAGTCTCGCAGAAGCATGCAAAAGTCAACAATCACATAACATAAAGCTTAACAAATAAGCGAAATAAAAACATTATCCAAGTCCATCATCCTGTATATTAAATAAAACTACGAAACACTTCTATAAATCACAGGTAAGCTCGGGGCTAGACAAATTCTCTAAAACTGTATGAACTTTGACACAATATTATACAACAGTTTCATTGCTGACTAGATTTTGCCCTGCGGCTCCACCCGCCCTAAATTAACTGGTTATCGGCGGGAAATTTTCACGGAAACTCCTTGATGGTATTATGACAGTTTGCTATGTAAAGCTGTAGTTCGTACAAGTGGAATTTGTGAAAAGTGGGGAACTTGTGAATTTTCCAGGATAAAAAATAGCCTATTTTCTTTCTATTCCAGGACTAAACCTAAATGTGTGCCAAGTTTAATCCCGCTCCGTCCAGTGGTTGACGCGTGATTGAGTAACAAACATTTAAACTTTCGCATTTAAAATATTAGTTGGATGAAAAGCAGTATTTTTAGATGTATTTTGCATTAAATAAGCGCGTTAAAATGTATAATTAAATTTTCATTTAACTGATTGTACCCATAGGTTGACAGAATTATTTAACTTATTAAAATAATTTAATTATTCGAACGCTTTTGAAATTTTGAACGCAACCCTAAAACATTCCATTGACTACAAGCATCAATTCACTTTATTTCCACAGCTGTGTAAATTGATCACAACGGGTAAAAAACATCGATATCTTTATCTCATGCGTACAACACTAAGCAAATTAAGCTATTTCGCAAAGCGATATATATATTAGTTTAGCTACTCACGGGTAGATGGCGCATTACATATTTAATTTATTCTTTATATAATTGTGATACGGTTAAGATTAGGCCAATAATTTTTCGAAATAAAGTCTCCACAAGAATTTCTACTCGAATAGAGGTGAGGTACTTTATTGTCTTCGATTTATTTTCGTTGTGAATTTATGAAACGATATTCTAATAATCTTGAAAAACAGTCACAGTTCAAGTGTAATTTATTCTTTTTATCACAAATAAAAAGAAAGGTTTAAAATTATGCCATGAAATTGAAAAAATAACACTTTTTATGAACAAGATTACAGTGATGACTAACATGATTTCGATAAAAATAGTGCACCTCTATTAAAGTAATTTATTATAAATTAAAGTAAATCGGTTATTTATGAAAAAATAATACTAAAGTATGATAAGTTACGTCGCTGGACTCTTATTTACTTTTTTTTTATAGTTTTTACAACTTTTTACAGCACAATACGACATTATTTAAATAAAACAAACAAAAAATCTTTAGATGTTCACTCGCCGAGGGTGACCTTGTGTTTGTTGCGTCAAATCGATGCGCTACTCAACATATTCTAAAAATTAGACTATGGGCGGCTAGCCTGCTGGTGCTTTTTGGACATATCTATTGTATTTTCATATCGATGGTATAGGTATATATAAAAAAATGACATTTCTCCCCATAGGCTTGCATATGGTAGTTAATAATGATGAGCCTAAGTTGCCAAGCTGTTGTGTGGGATTTAGGCCACATACATACTCGTACATGTATCTGTGCATGTTTGTGTGATGCGACCGCTCGCGTTCGGAGCCTTACTGGCGTCAACCGAGAATTGCAACAGACAGGGTCTATCCAAGTAAATTCACTTATCGTCCTGAGCTATGCGCGCCCATCAGCTTCCAGCGGCTCTACACCAAGTTGTCTGTCCACCTGGTAGGAGGTCGTCCTACGCTGCATCTTCCAATCAATGGTTGCCACTCAATAACCTTTCTTCCCTATTGGTTATTGGTTTGATGAGCTATTTTGTCTGCCTATTACCACATCAAATTGCTTCTTCAATTGCTTTGGCGAATTTCCTCGTTTCGAATCGTTTTATCGCGCAAAGAAACACATAGCTTCGCTCTTTATATGGCCCGCTAAGCCACTCTGAGCATATTTAAGAGTCCAACTACGTTTTTATACCATAAGTCACCACTGGCAACACAAAATGATTGTAGAATTTCATCCTTAGGCACTGAGGTATTTTAGATAAAAGGATATTGCGTAGTTAGATAAAAGTTCCCGAATACTGTCCAATCGAGCATGATTCTTCGGTTAACCTCTTTCTCAAATTTAGACCTACTTGCCCCAGATATTGTATTGCAAACAACTTCGTTAGAAGCATTCTCCTATAAAACAAGTACCTATAGGCACGACATGGACATTGAATATTACCTTCGTTTTATCCATTTTGTATTTTATGTCTTTTGGAAAATTTTATGAGGTTTCCGAGCATGGTTAGTGATCTTCCAGCGATTCATTAAGTCGAAGGTTCTTGCCATTGCAATTCAAATTTATTGCCTGATAGACACCATGGCTCTGTTATACGAACACTTCAGCAGTTTGATGTACCGATAATCAATTTGGAACCGCTAGAGAGACTGAAACACCGCCCGGGTCGCGATAGAATCGTAGGCTTTTTCATATTCCACAAACGCTACGCAAAGTAGCCGATTATAATAATTATAATAATAAAAAAAAATGTTTTTCAGTATATGAACCATTGAACAGTGGTTCACATACTGAAAATCTAGCCTAGTCGACAACAGCTTCAGGATGGTGTTGGTGTTGGTGTTGGTACTCAGTCTGCGGGCCAGAGATGTGCACAGCTTACGCATAGTTGCATAGATGCAATCTACACGTGCCTCAGCAAACATCCCCGAAGCGCTGCAACGTCTAGGCAGCTCCATCAGCACCCTGGATGCATTGTTGTATTGGACCCTCAGGGCGCTAAACTGTTTTTGCGTGTAATAAACCCAAATGCTGCTTGTGTAAAAAGATGTACAGTACGCTCGGAATAAAGTTTTTTGACTTATCTCAAGCAACGAGCAAACCTACGAGCTATCATGTTAGCACGCACAGACAGCGCCCTACGTTCCTTTTCAATGTCTGTAATCAGAAGTCACCCAATTTCCAAGATATTTAAATTGGTCCCCTACTTGTAGCGGTGTTCCACTCAGATTAATGGATAGGACCGCACCTGGACATGTACTTCCAACCTGAAAGACCATAAATTTGCTCTTTACAACATTATATACTAAGCCATGGCTTGCTGCATATTTCTCGCATACACTCAGCAACCTATCGAGGCCGCGAACAAAAGCACCCAGCAAAACCATGTCATCAGCGTAACTAATATTATTGAGACATACATCATCAATATGACAAGCGTACACCGGTGTATTTCGATCTGTATAGTACTTACCAGTCTGCTTTAAACACAGAATTGCTGACTCAGTTGAGAGTCACGGCCTGAAACCGAAGTGGTTATCGTGCAATTTGATGTACTATTATAGTTGCGAGTTAAGCAAACTGTCAAGCACTATAGATACTATAGTAGCTAGCGATATGAGCCTATAATTAGTTTTATCGCTCGTATCACCCGTTTTATTCTTCACCACAGGGACCACCACCGTCTTCATCATGTTATTGGGCATATGAGAGTGCCCCATACACATATTATATAACAGAGAAGTACTCTGGGTAAATATGGACCAGCTTGTTGAAGATGTTCAATTCTAAGACCATCGTGGCCAGGAGACTTGCCTCTTGACATACATTTTACGACGTTATAAACATCATCCACAGTTATTAAAGTGCACTTCTCCTGACCACGCCGTCCCACACTGCACACTGACTTTGGTGATCCCAGTGGTGACTTAACTCGGAAATGCTCTTTAAACATATCAGCAATAAGACCATGCTCACTGATGCCGTCGACTGCCCTGTGAGGGAGATTCGGTTTAGATCCCAGCTTTTTGGTCGCCTTCCAGAAACCTAAAAAATTTTGCGATGCTGTGGTGTCCATTTTCATCTGATCTTGGTGGTTTTGACACCATTTCAAACGCAGCTTAAAGATTTTACGACTTTCTATCATCTCGTTAAATACGTGTCTACATGTAGGTTTGCCATATAGTTTATTGAAGCTTATGGAATTTACACCTAGACTCCCTGTGAGCATCGCTCACATGCTTGTTCCACCCTACTACCAGCTTCTTTTTAGGCTTGACACTACGTTGTGTACAATATGGCATTTATAATTTCATTATAAAAAAATATCTATAGTAAGTTTGTGGTCTAAAACGCCACATAGACTATTACCACAGTCAGAAAGAATATCAGGATATTTAATTAAACCTATTTTTTTACAACATGTCTTAGTATACGACTCGATTTGTTCGAGATTTCTATCTCCCCACATAGCTGTATTTTAATTTGTCTACATCTACACAAGTTTTCACTACTACAGAATGCCAATAGCTCTTTAAAAAAAAAATTGTTGGATGTGCATTAAAGTCTCCTAAAATGAATACAGTTTCCACATTGTCATTAGCAATAATAGCACTCACCAAGCTGAGAATATCCGTAAACTCAGTTAAATTGTCCAATTTAGCTATTGGAATGTAAACACTAAACACATATACAAACCCAGCATCCGTTGCAATTTTTATTGCACAGACACGCGGATTACCGCACTGCACTACCGACACTTCACAAAACATTAGTTTATTCCAAAGCAGGGCGACTTCTCCAAAGGGTCGGCCGCGCAGTATGCCAACCCTTGTGTCTATCATTGAAGTCCCAGTGCATCCGAAGTTGCTGTCAATGGTTTCCAGAAATGGGATATCCTCGTGCATCAGCCACGTTCGACGTCTCTGGCAATGCAATAATTTCCTAATGTCCTCAACGGACGCTTTACGTTTTTGCAGTTTGAAACTTACTAACTTTGTGCTTCTATTTATGAGACAGTCTGCCATTAAGTATTATGTTAGGACCGTGTACGTTTTTTATGCCTATAGAAATGCAAAAGCTAGGAAAATAATTCCTGGTGGCCATTGTTCGTAATTTAGAAATATAGGCAATTTCGTCTCCGACAAAAAAAAATTATATGCATTATAAATCTTATCCTTTTTAAACGTATTTTTTTCTAATTTCACAACTCCTGCGTCTTTTTGAAGTGAAAACTTCTTTAGCGGCGCTGTGCACTTTTTGTGATGGGTAAAAACTGTTAAACTCGCGTTAGGACACGGGACCTTTATTTACATTAGGTTAGTTTTTATTTTTAGTATATGGCGATTATGAGTAGTACAGGGAGGTTGGATATGGGATTTTAATTCTATGACAGATTGAGCTGTCAAATATACAACGTCAAAAAAGTAAATCAACAAAAGTTATTATTTTTAATAAATAAATATGAATAAGAAGTAATGGGAAGTCAATAGCGAGTATGTTTTCACTTCTGCTGGCACTCCCGGAGTGCAACCCGTTTTTTTTTAATGTAGTCAGCAATGTCAATTTCTGTGGTTACTTTATGCACCCTCGTTATGAATATAGGTACTTCAGCTTTCGCGGCCCTAAATTTCTCTTCATTCTCCCTGCAGATCCCAGTCTTGCCTAAGTACCGGTAGTTTGTTTTGGACTTACGTGGTTTTACTTCCTGCCATTCTCTCCCAACCTTTGTCATATCGACAAATGTCAGGTCCGGCTGCGGCTCGCACGGTTTGGCCAGCAGCTCGCACGGCGGCTTACGCTCACTAATGCATGAGTCATACCACTTGAAACGCAACGGACATTCGACAAGAGGGTAAAGTGAGCATCTTTTTGTACGGTACTGATTCCTTCTTTCGGTGATAATGAATTAGATAAATGGCTCGTGTTATTTTCAATAGTCATATCTGTATCAAAATGCGAGAGACCCATGGGACCACTGTCCTTGTAAGCGCCTCTTTTTCTGATAATATTTATGTCACGGTACTTATGAGGTGTCGACTGACATGAAGTAGTCTTTAATATTTTACGTCCCTTTTTACCTCCTCCAGCTGATCAACCGTCACGTAATTGGTGATAATATCGCTCACTTGACTAAATAGACCTTTAAAAATTTGGTGACATTGAGGTGGTCAAAGGTCACTGGTGGGAGTTTGCTAAAATCATGGGCTACAAAAACCGGAATCAGCTCCCGTTCTACGCTTTTGTAAAATGACTAAAACCAGACTATGATGTCTTCGATATCACGATTCTCCTTGCCCTGCCTTTTTCGCGTAATTTTACTCCTATCCTATTAAAAATAATGACTTTGATCGCTTGATTTGTTCACTATCAAACGCCGATACACATATTTTTAGTAATTTCGTCTATCACTGATATTTTGTTTTGTACAAATGCTAAAAGTTCGTTTATCACAATATTGCACGTATTACACTTCAAGATCGAGGCCATTAGGATCGGCTACGGCGCGTCCACCCGTCAACGCTGAACGTATTATATTGTAATTTATAATTATTATTTTTATAATAATAATAATAATTTATAATTTATTAGAATTATACTCCTCTGTCTTCTTTTTAATTCATTACACATTTTGATGTTATATTTTACTCGTCTCAGACATTTTATAAATAGGTATTTTGTTAGTAGTTATGTACAGAACACATAACAAGGAAAGAGGCACGTTTAAATAAACAGATTTTCAATCAAGTATTTCTTAAAAGAAAAATCAAAGCGAAATGGTGGAACTGAAGCGGCGGCGCTCAGCCACGACGATCGCGTTATGCTAAAACGTACAAACACGAAGATATTTCTTTAATATATTTTCGTCTATTCAAATTTAGCATTGAATGTGAAGCGAACGAACGCGAGCTGCATACAGTCTTTATTACTTTTTTAGAAGTACTACTTTTGCATATTATTGAGACGGTAAAAAGCACAAATGTGTAATATCGCAGGCACTTTGCTCCTTCTTTGTTCATCCAATCAAAAATGTGTTGTGATTTTTTATTTATATAAATCACGGTTTACGTTGATGTAAATAGTTATTATAAATTACGCTTATGTATGGACATGACAAAACAATAAATTTGTCTATGTGTTATTTTGTTTCACAAAGCTTATATGTGTATTTTTTTCATTCCCGTGGTTGCCTTTATTAGCTCGTATTTTTTAACAACGCCATCTATTGTCAAGTAGCTGAACAACCGCCATCTATTGTCAAGTAGCTTTATTGTTGCTGTTTCGGTAGAAATAAAAGTATTATTACTTGCCAATAGATGTCAGAAAGAGTTATATTTTTCAGTTTATCATTGCCTAAAAACACTTACACGTAATTTATTTTTATGTATTAACTTAATATTCATAGTAATGTTCAGAGGATAGCCGTGGTCGTATGCCACCTGCCACCTGCCACCTACCCGTAGTTGGGTTTTAGTTTTTGAACGTATTTTTATTTAAATTATTTTGGGGTTATAATTTTCTAGTAAAGTATTTGCAAAGCCCTTTTGCATTCTTTTTTTTAGATTTATATATTACCTTATACCATGTAACTAGGTATAAGGTAATATACCACACTTAGACTACACTTCTTAACCTTTTCAACTCCTCAAAAGATTGTGAGTCCAAGGAGCAAACAAATAATTCATTGAAAGACCTAAGTCTGCTGCATGAGAGCCACATAGGCCTATCCCTTAGCGAATAGTGACTACCCTAAAACGAGCTCAGTACCTGGCAAAGTAAGAATTAACGGTAACATTTTGCGTGAAGTTTTTTACCGATATTTCTTTTCTAGATCCTCCTATTCCGTCAAATTCAGTAGGAGTAGAAGTAAACGACACAACCAGCATTTTGAGCAGCAATATGTCATATAATGAGAGTTCTTAGCCAGTAATATGACTGTTACCGCCTTCATCGCGTGGATGTATCCCAGATAATTTCATTGTTATTTTTGAAGCAAGTTAATATGTATGTATTTTGGACAAGTTTGGAGTGTGGCGTGATTTTAGAAATTGCAAGTTTAGGAGTTTTAGGTTTAATTTTTGGGCGCATGCAGGCAAAGCCGCAAGCAACAGTTAACAATATGTATATATTGGAACTGTGCTTATTAAGCTCTTTTATTGATTAAAAACATTTCTTTTTAGGTTTATGACATCAGAGGGCGCCATATTCCATTGAATGAGACGTTACATATCAGCGGACTATCAAGATGCTTCCGATGATATCTCACTTG
This sequence comes from Apoda limacodes, assembly GCA_946406115.1. Lineage (NCBI taxonomy): Eukaryota > Metazoa > Arthropoda > Insecta > Lepidoptera > Limacodidae > Apoda > Apoda limacodes. Next base: position 30,897,287 of record OX291549.1, on the reverse strand, counting down.
TCAAATTCTGTATTTAGTATTTTAGAAGTTGTAAGGGACCAGATCACCATACATACCGGTCATAATTATAACACTCCTTTTGCTTCGCCGCAGTCGGGTAAAAAAGTACCCTGTATCTTAACTATTTAACGTAGAGAGGCCTGAGGATGTTGCGCGCGACTTTGGGATGCGCCGCGGGCGTCGAGCGGCGTCTAGTGTCACTACGAGCAACAAGACGCGACGCGACATGAAGCGGCTTGAAAGTGCGCCGCGCGGCGCATCCCCAGATTGTAGGACAAGTACAAGCTTACCTACTTGTCGAAAAAGTACACGTTTACCTTGTGACGATTCCATAATTTTGCCTTAACATTTTTGTAATAAATGTTTGGTTTTATTCAAGTTTTAGCGCGAAGATTTTCATTAGTAAACAATTCTCAATGAACGTACTACCTATAGCAAAATGCATCTTTAAATTAGAATGGCGCGTTCAAATATTCAAGTTCAGTAATTTTATACATTAGATGAGAAGTTATGATGATTTATTTTATGAAAGGTTTAAAGCTAACAAAATATAAGTACAAATGACTTACGAATCATAGTCAGCAACACGGAAATCATTGTTAAATGTAGGTAGTAATCTAACTTCCGATTTATGAATTCGGACTCTAGACAAAATAAAGTTGCGTAAAATTTTGGACCAGTTGCGCGAGAATGAATGGTATGAAACTAACTATGATTGGAACTAAAGTTAATTGGAGAATGTTTAAAAAGCGTTGATTAGTGGTTTGTTTGAATGTATGCGATTGGTGGTAGTTTCATGACGAGCGCTGATTGGGAGTTTTATAATGTTGAATATAAACGCGAAAGTTTAAGTTACTTAGATCTTTTATAATATTGAAAACACCCGCGAAACTTACCTAAGTGAGTCGTTTAACAACCATAAGGCTAGCCTCGTACAATAAATATTCTAACAATAATAAAGGGTAGTTGTCTTGGTTTTCACGTATTCTGTATAATGGAATGACGTATTAGTTTATTTGAAATTACCCGGGGTTTGTTAGAACTTCACGAATATTTTGAAAATAATATTAATATTTATTAGTTTAGTATAATTAGGCCGTTTTATCTAGACCCTCCATATTAATCTAGGACTCTATAATAGTATGGGGTACTATTATAAACGCTGCCCGACCAATAGTCCATAGTCTACGCTTGTGGGTCACTAGAAACTAGGAACCACGTGAGGTTAAACTACAACTAGATCGTGCCACCATTACTGGTTAGTAAATACTTTTATATTAGAAGTTACAGTGAAAATATTGTGTGTTTGTTGTGAAATGTTTTAAAAATATCTAAATTAATGCTAAAACAACCAAATGACGCCTTTGCCGGTTAGAAATTATGGTAGGAAGAAATCTATTAATAGACTTTGTTCAAGGACATTTTTATCTACGTACAGCAAAACCTTCGATAAAAGTAGAAGTGGGACCTAAGATTATACCAGCCATAATATTTATATAGCCCACTAAAGAGCTAGGTCTGCCAAGAGATACAGTAATCACTATGTGTAATACATGTCTATCCTTAGCGGCGTTAGTAGGGTTTTACTATTTTGGCTGGTTAGCTAGTGTAGGTGGCGTTGATTTTCATCGTAAGGGGGCGCCCCTTAAACCTACTTTCAGGTCGCAAATCCTGAACGCTTAGCTACCTGGTTCTCACACTACAAAACGAATGGATTTAGCATTCGTATGGATTTTACTTTCAAATGTGGAAATAGCATCAATTAGGGTTCCTTTGTGTAGGGATGACGGAAAATCATATAACTCATTAGTACCTGTGTCCCTTTAGTTCTAATATTCGCGTATTTGCTTTGTTTAGGTGGTTTTGTACTGACTTTAGAAATGGTGAAAAACTCAAAGTGGACATTATGTATGATCGTAGATTAAGCTATGTTTATTTCGGGATTATTTTCTTTTATGCTTATTAGTATACTATTATTTGCTATATTACTCTAACGTACCTCTAAAACAACTGGGTTACTACTTATACAACACAACGGTTTTCGGGTCCTACCACTTTTGACGATCACGCTTGGCCAATTAATATAATTATCTACATCGAATTAATTATAAGCTTCATTTTATTTCTCTAAGTGAGTGTAAATGCTTCAGAAGTTTCTGAGAACAATTTATTATTTTATTCAAAAATCAATAGTGAGGGGGGACTTTACAACCTACTTATCAAATAAAACTTTATTCAAATAGGTTTCTAAGAACACTTTTGAATCGTCAATACAATGTATAAAATGTTAATTACTGCCAAAAAGAGCTGACAAGAAATTCTATTTAAAGTAATAATACAATACTTTGATAATTAACTAAAGAGTATACAATTACTAAAAACAAAGTCAAACATGTCAATTATATTTTTTTTGTTTTTATGTAGCATAGAAGCGTCAAATATCGTCAATCGAGTGAAGGAATACAAATATTTAAGTACTAGTGGCATGAGCGCCATAATAATTATATTTTTGCACAATCATATGTACATACATACTAACATATACTTAAAACAATCCATACTATCCATGAATATACTAAAATAATAAATATTATAAATGCGAAAGTAAATCTGTACCGATCAAGATGAAATTTGGCATGCAGAGAGTTTGAGTTCCGGAGAAGGACATACATAGCTACTTGAAAATGTCAAGTATTATCCGTTCGATCGTTCGTTTTTACCTTACCTACTTGAAGAACAAGAACAAGATTACCTACTTGTAGAACAAGTACAAGCTTACCTTCTTGTGGAAAAAGGATACGCTTACCTATTTGTAGAAAAAAATACAAGCTTACCTACTTGTACAACAAGTACAAACTTACCTACTTGTAGAACGAGTACAAGCTTACCTACTTGTAGAAAAAGTACACGTTTACCAACTTGTAGAACAAGTAAAAGCTTTCCTACTTGTAGAAAAGTACATGCTTGCCTACTTGTAGAACAAGTAAAAGCTAACTTACTTGTAGAACAAGTACAAGCTTACCTACTTGTAGAACAAGTACAAGCTTTCTATAGTTGTAGAACAAGTACAAGCTTACCTACTTGTAGAACAACTACAAGCTTACCTACTTGTAGAACAAAGACAAGCTTACCTACTTGTAGAAAAAGTACACGTGTACCTAATTGTAGAGCAAGTACACGTTTACGTTCTTGTAGAACAAGTACAAGCTTACCTACTTGAAGAAAATGTACACGTTTACCTACTTGTAGAACAAGTACAAACTAACGTACTTGTAGAAAAAGTACACGTTTACCTACTTGTAGAACAATAACAAGCTAACCTACTTGAAGAACAAGTACAAGATTACCTACTTGTAGAACGAGTACAAGCTTACCTACTTGTGGAAAAAGGATACGTTGACCTATTTGTAGAAAAAAATACAAGCTTACCTACTTGTACAACAAGTACAAACTTACCTACTTGTAGAACGAGTACAAGCTTACCTACTTGTAGAAAAAGTACACGTTTACCAACTTGTAGAACAAGTACAAGCTTTCCTACTTGTAGAAAAGTACATGCTTACCTACTTGTAGAACAAGTAAAAGCTAACTTACTTGTAGAACAAGTACAAGCTTACCTACTTGTAGAACAAGTACAAGCTTTCTATACTTGTAGAACAAGTACAAGCTTTACTACTTGTAGAACAAGAACACGTTTACCTACTTGGAGAACAAGAACAAGCTTTCCTACTTGTAGAAAAAGTACACGTGTACCTAATTGTAGAGCAAGTACACGTTTACGTTCTTGTAGAACAAGTACAAGCTTACCTACTTGAAGAAAAAGTACACGTTTACCTACTTGTAGAACAAGTACAAACTAACGTACTTGTAGAAAAAGTACACGTTTACCTACTTAAGAACAATAACAAGCTAACCTACTTGAAGAACAAGTACAAGATTACCTACTTGTAGAACAAGTACAAGCTCACCTACTTAAACAACAAGTACAAGCTTACCTACTTGTGAAAAAAGGATACGTTTACCTATTTGTAGAAAAAAATACAAGCTTACCTTCTTGTACAACAAGTACAAACTTACCTACTTGTAGAACGAGTACAAGCTTACCTACTTGTAGAAAAAGTACACGTTTACCAACTTGTAAAACAAGTACAAGCTTTCCTACTTGTAGAAAAGTACATGCTTACCTACTTGTAGAACAAGCAAAAGCTAACTTACTTGTAGAACAAGTACAAGCTTTCTATACTTGTAGAACAAGTACAAGCTTATCTACTTGTAGAACAACTACAAGCTTACCTACTTGTAGAACAAAGACAAGCTAACCTACTTGTAGAAAAAGTACACGTGTACCTAATTGTAGAGCAAGTACACGTTTACGTTCTTGTAGAACAAGTACAAGCTTACCTACTTGAAGAACAACTACAAGCTTACCTACTTGTAGAACAAAGACAAGCTTACCTACTTGTAGAAAAAGTACACGTGTACCTAATTGTAGAGCAAGTACACGTTTACGTTCTTGTAGAACAAGTACAAGCTTACCTACTTGAAGAAAAAGTACACGTTTACCTACTTGTAGAACAAGTACAAACTAACGTACTTGTAGAAAAAGTACACGTTTACCTACTTGTAGAACAATAACAAGCTAACCTACTTGAAGTACAAGTACAAGATTACCTACTTGTAGAACAAGTACAAACTCACCTACTTAAACAACAAGTACAAGCTTACCTACTTGAAGAAAAAGTACAAGATTACCTACTTGTAGAACAAGTACAAGCTTACCTACTTGAAGAAAAAGTACACGTTTACCTACTTGTAGAACAAGTACAAACTAACGTACTTGTAAAACAAGTACAAGCTTACCTACTTGTAGAACAAGTACACGTTCACGTTCTTGTAGAATAAGTACAAGCTTACTTACTTGTAGAACAACTACAAGCTTACCTACTTGTAGAACAAGTAAAAGCTAACCTACTTTTAGAATAAGTACAAGCTTACCTACTTGTAGAACAAACTTACCTACTTGTAGAAAAAGTACACGTTTACCAACTTGTAGAACAAGTAAAAGCTTTCCTACTTGTAGAAAAGTACATGCTTGCCTACTTGTAGAACAAGTATAAGCTAACTTACTTGTAGAACAAGTACAAGCTTACCTACTTGTAGAACAAGTACAAGCTTTCTATACTTGTAGAACAAGTACAAGCTTACCTACTTGTAGAACAACTACAAGCTTACCTACTTGTAGAACAAAGACAAGCTTATCTACTTGTAGGAAAAGTACACGTGTACCTAATTGTAGAGCAAGTACACGTTTTCGTTCTTGTAGAACAAGTACAAGCTTACCTACTTGAAGAAAAAGTACACGTTTACCTACTTGTAGAACAAGTACAAACTAACGTACTTGTAGAAAAGTACACGTTTACCTACTTGTAGAACAATAACAAGCTAACCTACTTGAAGAACAAGTACAAGATTACCTACTTGTAGAACAAGTACAAGCTAACCTACTTAAAGAACAAGTACAAGCTTACCTACTTGTGAAAAAAGGATACGTTTACCTATTTGTAGAAAAAAATACAAGCTTACCTACTTGTACAACAAGTACAAACTTACCTACTTGTAGAACGAGTACAAGCTTACCTACTTGTAGAAAAAGTAAAACAAGTACAAGCTTTCCTACTTGAAGAACAACTACAAGCTTACCTACTTGTAGAACAAAGACAAGCTTACCTACTTGTAGAAAAAGTACACGTGTACCTAATTGTAGAGCAAGTACACGTTTACGTTCTTGTAGAACAAGTACAAGCTTACCTACTTGAAGAACAACTACAAGCTTACCTACTTGTAGAACAAAGACAAGCTTACCTACTTGTAGAAAAAGTACACGTGTACCTAATTGTAGAGCAAGTACACGTTTTCGTTCTTGTAGAACAAGTACAAGCTTACCTACTTGAAGAAAAAGTACACGTTTACCTACTTGTAGAACAAGTACAAACTAACGTATTTGTAGAAAAAGTACACGTTTACCTACTTGTAGAACAATAACAAGCTAACCTACTTGTAGAACAAGTACAAGCTTACCTACTTGTAGAACAATAACAAGCTAACCTACTTGTAGAACAAGTACAAGCTTACCTACTTGAAGAAAAAGTACACGTTTACCTACTTGTAGAACAAGTACAAACTAACGTACTTGTAAAACAAGTACAAGCTTACCTACTTGTAGAACAAGTACACGTTCACGTTCTTGTAGAATAAGTACAAGCTTACTTACTTGTAGAACAACTACAAGCTTACCTACTTGTAGAACAAACTTACCTACTTGTAGAACAAGTACAAGCTTAACTACTTGTAGAACAAGAACACGTTTACCTACTTGGAGAACAAGAACAAGCTTTCCTACTTGTAGAAAAAGTACACGTGTACCTAATTGTAGAGCAAGTACACGTTTACGTTCTTGTAGAACAAGTACAAGCTTACCTACTTGAAGAAAAAGTACACGTTTACCTACTTGTCGAACAAGTACAAACTAACGTACTTGTAGAAAAAGTACACGTTTACCTACTTGTAGAACAATAACAAGCTAACCTACTTGAAGAACAAGTACAAGATTACCTACTTGTAGAACAAGTACAAGCTTACCTACTTGTGGAAAAAGGATACGTTGACCTATTTGTAGAAAAAAATACAAGCTCACCTACTTGTACAACAAGTACAAACTTACCTACTTGTAGAACGAGTACAAGCTTACCTACTTGTAGAAAAAGTACACGTTTACCAACTTGTAGAACAAGTAAAAGCTTTCCTACTTGTAGAAAAGTACATGCTTGCCTACTTGTAGAACAAGTAAAAGCTAACTTACTTGTAGAACAAGTACAAGCTTACCTACTTGTAGAACAAGTATAAGCTAACTTACTTGTAGAACAAGTACAAGCTTACCTACTTGTAGAACAAGTACAAGCTTTCTATACTTGTAGAACAAGTACAAGCTTACCTACTTGTAGAACAACTACAAGCTTACCTACTTGTAGAACAAAGACAAGCTTATCTACTTGTAGGAAAAGTACACGTGTACCTAATTGTAGAGCAAGTACACGTTTACGTTCTTGTAGAACAAGTACAAGCTTACCTACTTGAAGAAAAAGTACACGTTTACCTACTTGTAGAACAAGTACAAACTAACGTACTTGTAGAAAAAGTACACGTTTACCTACTTGTAGAACAATAACAAGCTAACCTACTTGAAGAACAAGTACAAGATTACCTACTTGTAGAACAAGTACAAGCTTACCTACTTAAAGAACAAGTACAAGCTTACCTACTTGTGAAAAAAGGATACGTTTACCTATTTGTAGAAAAAAATACAAGCTTACCTACTTGTAGAACAAGTACAAACTAACGTACTTGTAAAACAAGTACAAGCTTACCTACTTGTAGAACAAGTAAAACAAGTACAAGCTTTCCTACTTGAAGAACAACTACAAGCTTACCTACTTGTAGAACAAAGACAAGCTTACCTACTTGTAGAAAAAGTACACGTGTACCTAATTGTAGAGCAAGTACACGTTTACGTTCTTGTAGAACAAGTACAAGCTTACCTACTTGAAGAACAACTACAAGCTTACCTACTTGTAGAACAAAGACAAGCTTACCTACTTGTAGAAAAAGTACACGTGTACCTAATTGTAGAGCAAGTACACGTTTACGTTCTTGTAGAACAAGTACAAGCTTACCTACTTGAAGAAAAAGTACACGTTTACCTACTTGTAGAACAAGTACAAACTAACGTACTTGAAGAAAAAGTACACGTTTACCTTCTTGTAGAACAATAACAAGCTAACCTACTTGTAGAACAAGTACAAGCTTACCTACTTGTAGAACAATAACAAGCTAACCTACTTGTAGAACAAGTACAAGCTTACCTACTTGAAGAAAAAGTACACGTTTACGTTCTTGTAGAACAAGTACAAGCTTACCTACTTGAAGAAAAAGTACACGTTTACCTACTTGTAGAACAAGTACAAACTAACGTACTTGTAAAACAAGTACAAGCTTACCTACTTGTAGAACAAGTACACGTTCACGTTCTTGTAGAATAAGTACAAGCTTACTTACTTGTAGAACAACTACAAGCTTACCTACTTGTAGAACAAGTAAAAGCTAACCTACTTTTAGAACAAGTACAAGCTTACCTACTTGTAGAACAATAACAAGCTAACCTACTTGAAGAACAAGTACAAGATTACCTACTTGTAGAACAAGTACAAGCTTACCTACTTAAAGAACAAGTACAAGCTTACCTACTTGTGAAAAAAGGATACGTTTACCTATTTGTAGAAAAAAATACAAGCTTACCTACTTGTAGAACAAGTACAAACTAACGTACTTGTAAAACAAGTACAAGCTTACCTACTTGTAGAACAAGTAAAACAAGTACAAGCTTTCCTACTTGAAGAACAACTACAAGCTTACCTACTTGTAGAACAAAGACAAGCTTACCTACTTGTAGAAAAAGTACACGTGTACCTAATTGTAGAGCAAGTACACGTTTACGTTCTTGTAGAACAAGTACAAGCTTACCTACTTGAAGAACAACTACAAGCTTACCTACTTGTAGAACAAAGACAAGCTTACCTACTTGTAGAAAAAGTACACGTGTACCTAATTGTAGAGCAAGTACACGTTTACGTTCTTGTAGAACAAGTACAAGCTTACCTACTTGAAGAAAAAGTACACGTTTACCTACTTGTAGAACAAGTACAAACTAACGTACTTGAAGAAAAAGTACACGTTTACCTTCTTGTAGAACAATAACAAGCTAACCTACTTGTAGAACAAGTACAAGCTTACCTACTTGTAGAACAATAACAAGCTAACCTACTTGTAGAACAAGTACAAGCTTACCTACTTGAAGAAAAAGTACACGTTTACCTACTTGTAGAACAAGTACAAACTTACCTACTTGTAGAACGAGTACAAGCTTACCTACTTGTAGAAAAAATAAAACAAGTACAAGCTTTCCTACTTGAAGAACAACTACAAGCTTACCTACTTGTAGAACAAAGACAAGCTAACCTACTTGTAGAAAAAGTACACGTGTACCTAATTGTAGAGCAAGTACACGTTTACGTTCTTGTAGAACAAGTACAAGCTTACCTACTTGAAGAACAACTACAAGCTTACCTACTTGTAGAACAAAGACAAGCTTACCTACTTGTAGAAAAAGTACACGTGTACCTAATTGTAGAGCAAGTACACGTTTACGTTCTTGTAGAACAAGTACAAGCTTACCTACTTGAAGAAAAAGTACACGTTTACCTACTTGTAGAACAAGTACAAACTAACGTACTTGTAGAAAAAGTACACGTTTACCTACTTTTAGAACAATAACAAGCTAACCTACTTGTAGAACAAGTACAAGCTTACCTACTTGTAGAACAATAACAAGCTAACCTACTTGTAGAACAAGTACAAGCTTACCTACTTGAAGAAAAAGTACACGTTTACATACTTGTAGAACAAGTACAAACTAACGTACTTGTAAAACAAGTACAAGCTTACCTACTTGTAGAACAAGTACACGTTCACGTTCTTGTAGAATAAGTACAAGCTTACTTACTTGTAGAACAACTACAAGCTTACCTACTTGTAGAACAAGTAAAAGCTAACCTACTTTTAGAACAAGTACAAGCTTACCTACTTGTAGAACAAACTTACCTACTTGTAGAACAAGTACAAGCTTAACTACTTGTAGAACAAGAACACGTTTACCTACTTGGAGAACAAGAACAAGCTTTCCTACTTGTAGAAAAAGTACACGTGTACCTAATTGTAGAGCAAGTACACGTTTACGTTCTTGTAGAACAAGTACAAGCTTACCTACTTGAAGAAAAAGTACACGTTTACCTACTTGTCGAACAAGTACAAACTAACGTACTTGTAGAAAAAGTACACGTTTACCTACTTGTAGAACAATAACAAGCTAACCTACTTGAAGAACAAGTACAAGATTACCTACTTGTAGAACAAGTACAAGCTTACCTACTTGTGGAAAAAGGATACTTTGACCTATTTGTAGAAAAAAATACAAGCTCACCTACTTGTACAACAAGTACAAACTTACCTACTTGTAGAACGAGTACAAGCTTACCTACTTGTAGAAAAAGTACACGTTTACCAACTTGTAGAACAAGTAAAAGCTTTCCTACTAGTAGAAAAGTACATGCTTGCCTACTTGTAGAACAAGTAAAAGCTAACTTACTTGTAGAACAAGTACAAGCTTACCTACTTGTAGAACAAACTTACCTACTTGTAGAACAAGTACAAGCTTAACTACTTGTAGAACAAGAACACGTTTACCTACTTGGAGAACAAGAACAAGCTTTCCTACTTGTAGAAAAAGTACACGTGTACCTAATTGTAGAGCAAGTACACGTTTACGTTCTTGTAGAACAAGTACAAGCTTACCTACTTGAAGAAAAAGTACACGTTTACCTACTTGTCGAACAAGTACAAACTAACGTACTTGTAGAAAAAGTACACGTTTACCTACTTGTAGAACAATAACAAGCTAACCTACTTGAAGAACAAGTACAAGATTACCTACTTGTAGAACAAGTACAAGCTTACCTACTTGTGGAAAAAGGATACGTTGACCTATTTGTAGAAAAAAATACAAGCTCACCTACTTGTACAACAAGTACAAACTTACCTACTTGTAGAACGAGTACAAGCTTACCTACTTGTAGAAAAAGTACACGTTTACCAACTTGTAGAACAAGTAAAAGCTTTCCTACTTGTAGAAAAGTACATGCTTGCCTACTTGTAGAACAAGTAAAAGCTAACTTACTTGTAGAACAAGTACACGTTTACCTACTTGTAGAACAATAACAAGCTAACCTACTTGTAGAACAAGTACAAGCTTACCTACTTGTAGAACAATAACAAGCTAACCTACTTGTAGAACAAGTACAAGCTTACCTACTTGAAGAAAAAGTACACGTTTACCTACTTGTAGAACAAGTACAAACTAACGTACTTGTAAAACAAGTACAAGCTTACCTACTTGTAGAACAAGTACACGTTCACGTTCTTGTAGAATAAGTACAAGCTTACTTACTTGTAGAACAACTACAAGCTTACCTACTTGTAGAACAAGTAAAAGCTAACCTACTTTTAGAACAAGTACAAGCTTACCTACTTGTAGAACAAACTTACCTACTTGTAGAACAAGTACAAGCTTTACTACTTGTAGAACAAGAACACGTTTACCTACTTGGAGAACAAGAACAAGCTTTCCTACTTGTAGAAAAAGTACACGTGTACCTAATTGTAGAGCAAGTACACGTTTACGTTCTTGTAGAACAAGTACAAGCTTACCTACTTGAAGAAAAAGTACACGTTTACCTACTTGTCGAACAAGTACAAACTAACGTACTTGTAGAAAAAGTACACGTTTACCTACTTGTAGAACAATAACAAGCTAACCTACTTGAAGAACAAGTACAAGATTACCTACTTGTAGAACAAGTACAAGCTTACCTACTTGTGGAAAAAGGATACGTTGACCTATTTGTAGAAAAAAATACAAGCTCACCTACTTGTACAACAAGTACAAACTTACCTACTTGTAGAACGAGTACAAGCTTACCTACTTGTAGAAAAGTACATGCTTACCTACTTGTAGAACAAGTAAAAGCTAACTTACTTGTAGAACAAGTACAAGCTTTCTATACTTGTAGAACAAGTACAAGCTTATCTACTTGTAGAACAACTACAAGCTTACCTACTTGTAGAACAAAGACAAGCTAACCTACTTGTAGAAAAAGTAAACGTGTACCTAATTGTAGAGCAAGTACACGTTTACGTTCTTGTAGAACAAGTACAAGCTTACCTACTTGAAGAACAACTACAAGCTTACCTACTTGTAGAACAAAGACAAGCTTACCTACTTGTAGAAAAAGTACACGTGTACCTAATTGTAGAGCAAGTACACGTTTACGTTTGTGCGCGGAATCGGGCGTCAGTTCAATTCAAATGCGGAGAGAGAGGTGCAGCGGTTGCTGTAGCGGATGGCGGTTGGATGTGTCGGTTCTGTTTCGGAGATGGGTCTTGATAATGGAGCTAACACACACAGATTCAATAAAAACAGCGGATTGCGGTATCGGTATTTAATCTTCTATGGTTCTTCTATAATTTTATATGGTCTGTATTATAATAACACACGCGGTGTCGCGGTGCGTCTTCGGCAAGCGGGGCGGGGGGCGCTTCAGTGCGCGCGGTGCGTTCGTGACGGCTAGCTTGGTACAACTGTCTGTCGATGCAGCGGGCGGCTTGCAAGGCGCTGGCGGCCTTGGGTACCTTTCCATCGTAGGTGTCGGTGTCGGTATGGTCACGTAGTCTTGTACATTGGGTCCCGTAGAATTATGTCAGTTATAAATAACGTACGGTCGGTAGTCGGGTATAGGGAATTTATTTATTTATAATAAGAAAATATATGCGAGCAAATTCGAGGGGCGAATTTTAGCGAACATAACTCGCGGCGGCCGGAAAGGGATCAAAACTATGGTTTGATCGGGAATAAACAGTGGATCCTTCGGAGGGTCAATTAAATACACACAAAAAATTTGTTTACAAATGTTGAAGCGGTAGCCTTGTTTAGACGCCTTAATTTTATATAAACGTTGATAAACCAAACACAAAGGGTTTATCAAACAGAGCAAGACATGTCTGATCTCCAAGAACAGACATCGGCACAACCCGGATATGGAGTTGAAGAGGCGGCTAGCATCTCAACAAAGGTCGCGGTGATAAGAAACTTTTATCGAAGGAGCGGTATGTGCTTTAAATTGCACTATATGTTTACGGAACCCTACGGCTGGTACATACATTGTCAAGTGCAATGTTTACTTAAATAAAACTTATTGTAAGTACGGACTCGACAGCGGCTTAAATTAAATATGAACTATCGGCGGATTACCTACTATACGTAACGAATAATAAATAAAATAGAAAAAGGTTTATTAAAATAACCTAAGCTAATTCTGTAGCTTGAACACGGGATACCAACTTCGTGTGCTACGGGTAACTTCGACGGCGCGCGGTGCGTACGGAAGCAAATTGTAAGTAGGTAACTTACAGGTAGGAAAATAAAAATGTTCGAAGACGGATATTCGAACTTATACGTATTAATTTTACGTTCTAATGTCATGACGTTTCGGAAACTAATTTCGAACACAAATAAAACAACCAAGTAAACTGGTCCTTGTGTTTCGTACACGGAGCATTAGGACGGACGGTTGTAATAACAAAGTTTTAGTTTTACAAATAAAATAATCGACGGAGTAAGTGCGGTCACGCTAATTAGTGTAAGTAAGTACTTATCTATGTAATATATTGTAGGTACTTATCGGTGTACGCAAAAAAACAGTTGCAAATACGGACAGAGTTTAAAATTAAGTTATCCGTTTCGGTGTGATGTGTACCTAAACAAACATATAAGTTACGCGGTGCGAAGTTATAAGTAGGTACACTACAATAGATAGGACTAAAATATATGTCTGCTTCAACGCATTCCTACAACTTGGAATGTGTGAGAAACGGTTACCGTATAACTACATATAGTTGGTAGTTAGACGGGTGTTTGTATTTATATCGGTAAAGTAATATGTATGTACAATTAGTTTACAATTTTGTTTACGGATTTGAGTACGTAATCGGTACGGTTGATTGATGTTATAAATCAAATCAAAAAATGAAGTAAAAACTTAATCGGAAGGTTTTAATATCAAAGCGGCAAAGTCGGGGGTTTCACATGTTAATTAACGGTTTATGCGGGCGGTTGAGATCGCGGAGTATAACTAGATAGTTTGATGTTTATATGCATCAAATATTAAACAAAAAAAATAATAAAAACTTATTAGACAGTAAAAAATAATAAAAGATTTTAAATATTATCTGTAAAGACGGAGAGACATGAGCAATGCATGCGAGCGGTTAAAAAACGCGGCTTACAACTACATAACTTGATAAAGGATAATGAAAATCAAAAACTTAATCAAAACTAAATTGTGACTTATACCTAAAGTAAATAAAACAAAAAATGTAAATGGAGCGGTGATTGAGCGGCGCGGGGTGAAGCGGTTTAGTTTAGGTTGCTGTTCGGGATTAGCCATCGGTGCCAGCAGGCTAGAGTTATTTGCTGAAGGCTTTGATAACGGGACAAGCAGAGGTTTTCGTATCGGCTCAGGCGGATTAAACTTCCACTGGACGTTACGTTTACGGAACTCGTCATAAAGCACGGCTTCATTGTCCAGTAAGAACTTATTAACTTCGGTTAAATATTTATTAGCGTTATTTAGTTCCTCGATCGGAACGCATTAAAGCGGGTAGTCCACGGCGACTTACAAAGCGGGTGAAAGCGGCAAAAAAAGCGTCTACGGATAGGCTTGCGACGGCCTCCAAATGCACTGCCTTAATGGCAAGACAAACAAAAAACACATAAATATGCCGTAACGGAGCGAGCGGAGCGGAGTAAGCGGAGCGGAGTAAGCTTGACTTTACAAGGTAGGGACCTGCAAAGTCGGTCGCGGTACCAGCAAAGACACGTGATACTTGCACGCGATCAATAGTCAAATCGCTCATTAGCGGTGGCTGTGAAATAGCACTAAAGCGGTGGCATGTAACACAACGATGCAATACTCTAGACACTTGACGTCGTATAGAAGTGATCCAAAATTCCTGTCTTAGGACAGCAATTAAAGCATTAGGTGCGGCATGACAGTGTTGTCTGTGATAGTGTTCGATGAGTAGGTATGTAAACCGGTGCTCCTTAGGTAAAAGCATCGGGTGTCGGGTATCATAAGACAACAGTGATTGTTTGAGGCGACCACCTACGCGGATAATGTTATCGGTATCGATAAATAAATCGAGTTTTTGTAACGATGTGCGGACGGCTTTACCCTTTTGTGTAAGTGGTATCTCGGAAACAAAGGCGGTAGATTGTACAAATTTAACAAAAAATTGTTTAGTGGCGCGTGTTTCATTCACGGTTAGGTATTTTAAACGAACACGGTGTTCATGTTTTGGTTCAACGTTGTGAATAAATCTGAGTACGTAAGCGGTTCCGTTTGCGGTGACGGGTCCTCTCCCTCTCACGGTCGATGGGCTGAGGCGCGAATGTGGCACGTCCTTCACGCGGTGACGTGCGCGGTGACGTACGCGGTGACGTACGCTGTGATGTATGTGGTGATGAGTGCTAGCTCGCGGAGCGGACCTATTTTTGGTGTGGGACCTCCACGCAGACGGGTACTGCGATATAATTAAACTGCGGTGAGTTTGGCGAATGGGGTGTTTTGAAGAACACCATCTATAAATTTCGGCTATTGGAGCCCATGAGGGGCGTTGCGTGGTACTCATAATCATAGCTAATTGCTTGGAGCCGGGGGGCATGTGCAACGCGGAGTCGCAATGGTTGCAACAGCTCGTGTGTTGCGAGCGTACTGCGGACGGAACCGTTCGGTATGCTGTGTAAGTACAGCTCGGTGCGGCTTGTCGGACTAGATCGGGGTGTCGAGCGGGATTTAAATCGGAGTACTGGTTGCACCCACGTAATGTGTGCAACGTTGATTTGCAAAAGTTGCAACCGCGCTTTGGCTGCATTCGTGCTGCTGACGGGCGGTACAAATCTGACGGGTGACGGATCGGCGTGACGGACGGACCATCGGACTGACGGGCGGATCGCGTGACAGACGGACGATCGGATACGGGTTCAGTAAGACTGACGGGATCGGTTGTCTTCGGTTTATCGTCGGACATCGGTGGTGCTATATGCGCGATATGCTCGTGGTCTCGCGGAGGAGGAGTCTCGGTCGGCGATAGCGGAGATGGGTCGGTAGGACGGACAGGTTCGACGGAAACCGTAATTTGGTCGGTGGGTTTCAGGACAACTTCATTTGAATGCATCGCATTCATTATCTCCATATCTAACATGAAACTATGCATGTTTGAAAACCGGGTACGGTAGATGCCGAGGTCGGTATCCCCGAGATTACAAATCAGGTCCGTGTAGGCGGCCTCTAATTTGGTAAAATGCCTACAGAAAATCCTTTCCGCAAAGGCTATCGCGGTTGCGGTTTTGGCGGCTCGGATCTCGTCACGGACTTCACTTAGAAGATCGTGCCTTATGTTAAACGTGGCTACGCACTTCAACATTTCAAAAAGTCAAATTATGGACAAACAAAGAATTTGAATGCATAAATATAGATAACTCGGATAAAAGTTAATTGAGCGGAATAAAATAAAACGGGGGGGTAGGTAAGTACGTCACTGTTACCGTTACGGTCGTAGCGTCCAGTTAGTCGATTCAGCGTAATCAGCGGTCGGGTTTCTGTCGCTATGCCTCACAGCGTTCAGCGACTCAGCGGCTCAGCGGCTGTCGCGCTTGAAAGCGACGTGCGGTGTCGGCGTGACCTTAGCGGGACGCCTCGTGGTTTTATCGGCGGCAACGTGGTTTGGCGGGACCGCGTGGTTTCGGCGGCAACGGCGGCGTAGTTTTGGGGGCCGCGTGGTTTCGGCGGCAACGGTTTGGGGGCCGCGTGGTTTCGGCGGCAACGGCGTGGTTTCGGTGGCAATGGCGTGGTTTAGTGGGACCACGTGGGTTCGGCGGCAGCGGCGTGGTTTGGCGGGGCCGCGTGGTCTCGGCGGCGGCGTAGTTTGGCGGGCCGCGTGGTCTTGGCGGCAACGGCGTGGCCTTTAGGGAGCGGGTGCTGCTGATGCGGACGTAGTCGGATAGCAGATGCGGATGCGGATGGTCTAGTGCTGGTGGCCCTCTTGGCTTTTCTTCCAGGATGATCCCACGATCTCGGTGGGACCTCCAAAAATGTGCGCGGAATCGGGCGTCAGTTCAATTCAAATGCGGAGAGAGAGGTGCAGCGGTTGCTGTAGCGGATGGCGGTTGGATGTGTCGGTTCTGTTTCGGAGATGGGTCTTGATAATGGAGCTAACACACACAGATTCAATAAAAACAGCGGATTGTGGTATCGGTATTTAATCTTCTATGGTTCTTCTATAATTTTATATGGTCTGTATTATAATAACACACGCGGTGTCGCGGTGCGTCTTCGGCAAGCGGGGCGGGGGGCGCTTCAGTGCGCGCGGTGCGTTCGTGACGGCTAGCTTGGTACAACTGTCTGTCGATGCAGCGGGCGGCTTGCAAGGCGCTGGCGGCCTTGGGTACCTTTCCATCGTAGGTGTCGGTGTCGGTATGGTCACGTAGTCTTGTACATTGGGTCCCGTAGAATTATGTCAGTTATAAATAACGTACGGTCGGTAGTCGGGTATAGGGAATTTATTTATTTATAATAAGAAAATATATGCGAGCAAATTCGAGGGGCGAATTTTAGCGAACAACGTTCTTGTAGAACAAGTACAAGCTTACCTACTTGAAGAAAAAGTACACGTTTACCTACTTGTAGAACAATAACAAGCTAACCTACTTGAAGAACAAGTACAAGATTACCTACTTGTAGAACAAGTACAAGCTTACCTACTTGTGGAAAAAGGATACGTTGACCTATTTGTAGAAAAAAATACAAGCTCACCTACTTGTACAACAAGTACAAACTTACCTACTTGTAGAACGAGTACAAGCTTACCTACTTGTAGAAAAAGTACACGTTTACCAACTTGTAGAACAAGTAAAAGCTTTCCTACTTGAAGAAAAAGTACACGTTTACCTACTTGTAGAACAAGTACAAACTAACGTACTTGTAGAAAAAGTACACGTTTACCTACTTGTAGAACAAGAACAAGCTAACCTACTTGTAGAACTAGTACAAGCTTACCTACTTGTAGAACAATAACAAGCTAACCTACTTGTAGAACAAGTACAAGCTTACCTACTTGAAGAAAAAGTACACGTTTACCTACTTGTAGAACAAGTACAAACTAACGTACTTGTAAAACAAGTACAAGCTTACCTACTTGTAAAACAAGTACACGTTCACGTTCTTGTAGAATAAGTACAAGCTTACTTACTTGTAGAACAACTACAAGCTTACCTACTTGTAGAACAAGTAAAAGCTAACCTACTTGTAGAACAATTACAAGCTTACCTACTTGTAGAACAAACTTACCTACTTGTAAAACAAGTACAAGCTTAACTACTTGTAGAACAAGAACACGTTTACCTACTTGGAGAACAAGAACAAGCTTTCCTACTTGTAGAACAAGTACAAGCTTACCTACTTGTAGAACAACTTCAAGCTTACCTAGTTGTAGAACAAGGACAAGCTTATCTACTTGTAGAACAACTTCAAGCTTACCTATTTGAAGAACAAGTACAAGCTTACCTATTTGTAGAACAAGTACAAGCTTACCTACTTGCAAAACAAGTAAAAGCTAACTTACTTGTAGAACAAGTACAAGCTTACCTACTTGTAGAACAAGTACAAGCTTTCCTACTTTTAGAACAAGTACAAGCTTACCTACTTGTAGAACAACTACAAGCTTACCTACTTGTAGAACAAGGACAAGCTTACCTATTTGTAAAAAAAGTACACGTTTACCTACTTGTAGAACAAGTACAAGCTTACATACTTGTAGAAAAGTATATGCTGACCTACTTGTAGAACAAGTACAAGCTTACCTACTTGTAGAACAAGTACAAGCTTTCCTATATGTAGGAAAGTTCAAGCTTTTCTACTTGTAGAACAACTAAAAGCTTACCTACTTGTAGAACAAGTTCAAGCTTACCTACTTGTAGAAAAAGTAGAAGCTTACCTTCTTGTAGAACAAGTACAAGCTAACCTACTTGTAGAACAATTACAATCTTACCTACTTGTAGAAGAAGAACAAGCTTACCGTCTTTTAGAACAAGTACAAGCTAACCTACTTGTAGAACAAGTACAAACTTACCTACTTGTAGAAAAAGTACGAGCTTACCTTCTTGTAGAACAAGTACAAGCTAACCTACTTGTAGAACAAGTACAATCTTACCTACTTGTAGAAAAAGAACAACCTTACCGTCTTTTAGAACAAGTACAAGCTAACCTACTTGTAGAACAAGTACAAACTTACCTACTTGTAGAAAAAGTACAAGCTTACCTTCTTGTAGAACAAGTACAAGCTAACCTACTTGTAGAACAAGTACAAGCTTACCTACTTGTACAAAAAGAACAAGCTTACCGTCTTTTAGAACAAGTACAAGCTAACCTACTTGTAGAACAAGTACAATCTTACCTACTTGTAGAAAAAGAACAAGCTTACCGTCTTTTAGAACAAGTACAAGCTAACCTACTTGTAGAAAAAGTACACGTGTACCTAATTGTAGAGCAAGTACACGTTTACGTTCTTGTAGAACAAGTACAAGCTTACCTACTTGAAGAAAAAGTACACGTTTACCTACTTGTAGAACAAGTACAAACTAACGTACTTGTAAAACAAATACAAGCTTACCTACTTGTAGAACAAGTACACGTTCACGTTCTTGTAGAATAAGTACAAGCTTACTTACTTGTAGAACAACTATAAGCTTACCTACTTGTAGAACAAGTAAAAGCTAACCTACTTGTAGAACAAGTACAAGCTTACCTACTTGTAGAACAAGTACAAACTTACCTACTTGTAGAACAAGTACAAGCTTACCTACTTGTAGAACAACGACAAGCTTACCTACTTGTAGAACAAGGACAAGCTTACCTATTTGTAAAAAAAGTACACGTTTACCTACTTGTAGAACAAGTACAAGCTTACCTACTTGTAGAAAAGTATATGCTGACCTACTTGTAGAACAAGTACAAGCTTACCTACTTGTAGAACAAGTTCAAGCTTACCTACTTGTAGAAAAAGTACAAGCTTACCTTCTTGTAGAACAAGTACAAGCTAACCTACTTGTAGAACAAGTACAATCTTACCTATTTGTAGAACAAGTAAAAGCTTACCTACTTGCAGAACAAGTAAAAGCTAACTTACTTGTAGAACAAGTACAAGCTTACCTACTTGTAGAACAAGTACAAGCTTTCCTACTTGTGGAACAAGTACAAGCTTACCTACTTGTAGAACAACTACAAGCTTACCTACTTGTAGAACAAGGACAAGCTTACCTATTTGTAAAAAATGTACACGTTTACCTATTTGTAGAACAAGTAAAAGCTAACTTACTTGTAGAACAAGTACAAGCTTACCTACTTGTAGAACAAGTACAAGCTTTCCTACTTGTAGAACAAGTACAAGCTTACCTACTTGTAGAACAACTACAAGCTTACCTACTTGTAGAACAAGGACAAGCTTACCTATTTGTAAAAAAGTACACGTTTACCTACTTGTAGAACAAGTACAAGCTTACCTACTTGTAGAAAAGTATATGCTGACCTACTTGTAGAACAAGTACAAGCTTACCTACTTGTAGAACAAGTACAAGCTTTCCTATATGTAGAAAAGTACAAGCTTTCCTACTTGTAGAACAACTAAAAGCTTACCTACTTGTAGAACAAGTTCAAGCTTACCTACTTGTAGAAAAAGTACAAGCTTACCTTCTTGTAGAACAAGTACAAGCTAACCTACTTGTAGAACAAGTACAATCTTACCTACTTGTGGAAAAAGAACAAGCTTACCGTCTTTTAGAACAAGTACAAGCTTACCTACTTGTACAAAAAGAACAAGCTTACCGTCTTTTAGAACAAGTACAAGCTAACCTACTTGTAGAACAAGTACAATCTTACCTACTTGTAGAAAAAGAACAAGCTTACCGTCTTTTAGAACAAGTACAAGCTAACCTACTTGTAGAAAAAGTACACGTGTACCTAATTGTAGAGCAAGTACACGTTTACGTTCTTGTAGAACAAGTACAAGCTTACCTACTTGAAGAAAAAGTACACGTTTACCTACTTGTAGAACAAGTACAAACTAACGTACTTGTAAAACAAATACAAGCTTACCTACTTGTAGAACAAGTACACGTTCACGTTCTTGTAGAATAAGTACAAGCTTACTTACTTGTAGAACAACTATAAGCTTACCTACTTGTAGAACAAGTAAAAGCTAACCTACTTGTAGAACAAGTACAAGCTTACCTACTTGTAGAACAAGTACAAACTTACCTACTTGTAGAACAAGTACAAGCTTACCTACTTTAGAACAACGACAAGCTTACCTACTTGTAGAACAAGGACAAGCTTACCTATTTGTAAAAAAAGTACACGTTTACCTACTTGTAGAACAAGTACAAGCTTACCTACTTGTAGAACAAGTTCAAGCTTACCTACTTGTAGAAAAAGTACAAGCTTACCTTCTTGTAGAACAAGTACAAGCTAACCTACTTGTAGAACAAGTACAATCTTACCTATTTGTAGAACAAGTACAAGCTTACCTACTTGCAGAACAAGTAAAAGCTAACTTACTTGTAGAACAAGTACAAGCTTACCTACTTGTAGAACAAGTACAAGCTTTCCTACTTGTAGAACAAGTACAAGCTTACCTACTTGTAGAACAACTACAAGCTTACCTACTTGTAGAACAAGGACAAGCTTAGCTATTTGTAAAAAATGTACACGTTTACCTATTTGTAGAACAAGTAAAAGCTAACTTACTTGTAGAACAAGTACAAGCTTACCTACTTGTAGAACAAGTACAAGCTTTCCTACTTGTAGAACAAGTACAAGCTTACCTACTTGTAGAACAACTACAAGCTTACCTACTTGTAGAACAAGGACAAGCTTACCTATTTGTAAAAAAGTACACGTTTACCTACTTGTAGAACAAGTACAAGCTTACCTACTTGTAGAAAAGTATATGCTGACCTACTTGTAGAACAAGTACAAGCTTACCTACTTGTAGAACAAGTACAAGCTTTCCTATATGTAGAAAAGTACAAGCTTTCCTACTTGTAGAACAACTAAAAGCTTACCTACTTGTAGAACAAGTTCAAGCTTACCTACTTGTAGAAAAAGTACAAGCTTACCTTCTTGTAGAACAAGTACAAGCTAACCTACTTGTAGAACAAGTACAATCTTACCTACTTGTGGAAAAAGAACAAGCTTACCGTCTTTTAGAACAAGTACAAGCTAACCTACTTGTAGAACAAGTACAAACTTACCTACTTGTAGAAAAAGTACAAGCTTACCTTCTTGTAGAACAAGTACAAGCTAACCTACTTGTAGAACAAGTACAAGCTTACCTACTTGTACAAAAAGAACAAGCTTACCGTCTTTTAGAACAAGTACAAGCTAACGTACTTGTAGAATAAGTACAATCTTACCTACTTGTAGAAAAAGAACAAGCTTACCGTCTTTTAGAACAAGTACAAGCTAACCTACTTGTAGAACAAGTACAAGCTTACCTACATGTAGAACAAGTACAAGCTTACCTACTTGCAGAAAAAGTACAAGCTTACCTACTTGTAGAACAAGTACAAGCTTACCTACTTGTCGAAAAAGTACACGTTTACCTACTTGTAAAACAAGTACACGTTTACCTTCTTGTAGAACAAGTTCAAGCTTACCTACTTGTAGAAAAAGTACAAGCTTACCTACTTGTGGAAAAAGTACACGTTTACCTATTTGTAGAACAAGTTCAAGCTTACCTACTTGTAGAAAAAGTACACGTTAACCGCGAGTAAAATTACCATTTTTCAGGTTTTTGAAAAAGTAAGTCAGTTTTTTATTCTTGGGGATCGTTTGCCATTTATTATTAACCTTGACATGTCGAAGCGAAATGTATGGAGACGATTTTTTCTATTGCCTTTGTTAGATGGCTAGATAGGGCTTAGCGTATCAACGCTAATGGTAGAACAATGTATACCTGGCCAGCTAGTCTAACTCACGAGAATCTACTGATCAAAAGTAAGCTACAGTGTTGGCTACAGTCTTATTATTTTGAAAGCAGATTAAGATTATATCAGTAAAAGCGCTATGAAATACTGGCAGTTATACTTTTACCTAATTTTGGTTTTTGAATTTAATTAATTATTTATTTACAAAATTGTCAATAACTTCTTACATATAATGTGGATAGGAACACATATGAGGAAAATTAGAAACCTTTCGTTTTTAAGAAGGTTAAGAAAATCTTGTTTTATATTTAAAATAAATGTATCTACTGACTTATCGAACAATGATTTCTTAGTGCTCATTTGCTTATGGAATCTTCTTTCTTTGAATTATTTTTTGTAGATAGATTAATGTCACGAAGACTCATAAATAACGCAAGCTAAAGTTAAGCACGAGCCGCCAGCAACGTTATAAATGAATATAAGTTTCCAGTTCGACGAACAAAAAAATGTCCGCAATAAATTTAGCTACACATTTTGTGACAATTATTAAATCCTACGTTTCGGGCATGCGTGCCCCTTTTGGTCTCAAAGTGCGTCGGGTGGCACGCGAAACTGCTAACGTGTACACACTAATATTACAAATGCTAATATTCAATAAAAAAAAAAATTAAGGCATTTATCTTTATCTATAGTTTGGCCGTTTTCTGTGTGTAACTTTCTTATATTGTCTTACGACCATAACTTATCTCTTCATTCTAGTCGGTGTGGATTCATTTTAGTTAATATGGATAAGGTTATAAATTACAACTGTCGTCTATTAATTTGCGATACCTCAATGCAAAAAGATATGGGATGCCTTTGTCTCGATTAATTTCTGAGGCTCCAACATATGCTCAGATTCATGTCTGAGCATCTGTTGAAGCCCGTTCTTTAGCGCCCTCTATTTGTTGCCAGACCGTCTCGTACTCATCATACGAGACTACCTGTCGAACCGCAGCTTTCGCTATAAAGTCGAAGGCATCCTCTCTTTCCCTCGTCATATACAAGCAGGAGTCCCGCAAGGGTCCGTGCTCTCCCCTGTCTTGTACGTTCTGTACACGAACGGCATCCCTAAAACAGGTACCCAATTAACCCTCTTCGCGGACGATACCGCTATCTACACCACCGACAGGCAAGTGAGTCGAATCACTAAGAGACTCCAATCCGCAATCACCGCCCTAGACGAATAGTTTCGGAAATGGAGAATCGAAGTAAATCCCGACAAAACCTCTGCCGTTCTCTTCACCGTTCGCCGCCCTCCGCAACAAGGCAAAAAAAGGCCAAATATTTCGGTGTGACCCTGGATAGTTTGAACTTCTGCGATCACACAAAAATAGTTAGAGACCGAGCCGCTTTTGTCCTCGGTCGTCTATATCCCATGATAAGCAAGTACAGTAATATGTCGCTTAGAAATAAGCCGACTCTTTACACCACTTGCATCCGCCCAATACTGGCATACGCTATTGTCGTCTATGCTTTATCTAAACGCAACCTTCATAGACCCTCCAAAACTTCTGCCTCAGAGCGGCCTTGTACAGGGAATTCGAGCTCCTCACGATTCCCCAATACCTCAAACACCTGGCAGATACTAACGGCACGCTATCCGGATACCGAGATTAGTCTCAACAACCTCCGGATCGAAGAGTGCCGGGGCGGCCCTAAAAGTCCGGTGGAGCAGTAATGGCAGCCAACTGCATAGTCCGTTCAGAAATGAGCTGAATCAAAGCCTGTCGCGCTCGCTGGATCAAAGCCCGCCACGCGAGCTGGGTCAAAAGTAAATATATCTCATAGTTATGAAAACATGACATAGTGTCAAAAACCACAAACCGAGTAGACTGCTCTTTCAAGTATAAATATTAAGAAATGAGACGTGTGTTACTTTAAAAATAGCTATGGTTTTTATTGTTTGCACGCCAGAATACCCATTTAGACAGCTAAAAAATAATGGGTTAAAAAGCCGTAGCTTTATAACATACATTAAGTCACCCAGTTTCATACTTACTACTCCCTTCCGTCTCACTACCACGCAAGACTAAAGAGGTTGATGTTAAGAGACTGTTCCCCATATTATAATATTGGGATTTCTGGGATTAATAAAATATTATGTAAGGAGAAAATTGCCAACGAATAATCTATTTAGGAGTTTAAGGCCGAAGGCCAAAGGCTTTAATGACTCTAATTAATAATTTCTGTACCGCCCGTGTAACACTTAATATTTTTTAACACATTTGCGAATAAATAAATAAAAAAATTAAGGTGAAGAGATATTTAAACACACCATAACACAATTAGAATGGCGGGAATAAAAGTATAGACAACAGTTGCATTAGACTAGATATCTACAGAACTTATAAAATAATAAGTTTTCGCTGAAATTAAAACATGTGATTGCTAGCTTGGCACGTAGTTCATATCTTGAACCACAGATGGCGCTTTTGTACATACTTGAATAGAATAGACAGTACGTAGAGCGAATACGGTACGTTGTCATTATCGCCCGTGGGATCTATGAATTCCCGCTTTACCTTAAGGAAAGTAAAATTTACAAAGAAAAAGCCAGTGGGAGTAAGGTTAAGCACCCGCTTTACCAGCACGTAATGAAAACAATTTTTTAACAGTAGTTTAGGAACTGTTTCGATGTGATAAAAAGATTCAAGTGTAAATTTTAAGTTTAAAAGTTCAGTTAAAAACCTAGTTCTTTCATTCAGAATGTTGAATTTTATGAACTTAATTTTATGAAAATGTCTGAGTTAACACGCAAATTACATTCTGCCTCGAAGTTTCATAAGACAGCAACTGCCAGTGCTAAATACCAATTCATCGGCAAAATAGGTGGGCGACTTGCGAGCTATTCCGCAGGGAACTTTTTCCAGTTGTCGTTTCCACCACTGCGAAAGACCGATGGTGACTAGGCCCATTGTGCTAAAGAGAAAGCCCATCTACTAGGCAGTCTTTTTTCTCAGGCATTGAACGTCGAATGCGCTGTACCACCTACTATACTATGGTGCGGTAAAACCATGCTGGATATCTCCAGACGGTGTACCAGCAGTGGTACTTAAGCAGTGTGCCCCTGAGTTATGTCCTGTCCTCACGCGCCTCTTCGCGCTTTCCTTCCACACTAGGCAATTTCCGTCTTCATGAAAGACTGCGAATGTGCACCCGGCGCCCAAATAGGGCGATAGATCAGATCAATCGAATAACATGTCTATCGCTAATACCTCTCCATGGTGATGGAGCGTGTGATCAACACTCAAATTCGAAGATACCTAGAAAAACACGACCTGTTAGCGCCCATCAATAAGACTTTCGCCTTGGTCGCTCAACTGGTGCCTTGTAGTGTATTTCAAAAACCAGGAGGAGGCATTGGCATGTAGCCTGGACATAGTGAAGGCATTCGATCGTGTCTGCCACCAGGATCTATCGAAGTTGCCATCTCACGGATTGCCCAAGGGTTTTTGCAAATTTGTGGCTAGCTTTTGGTCCGGCAAACGCATACGAGCCGTAGTTGACGGTGATTGCTCTGATAGCATGGACATTAATGCTGGTGTCCCACAAGACTCTGTGCTGTCTTCTACGCTGTTCCTACGGAATATAAATGACATTGACAGAAATCAACAACATACATTTCTATGCAGATGACAGTACTGGAGACGGTTATGACACGGTCTAAAAAGCTTGGTGTACTCAACAGAGCGAAGCAGTACTTTACGCCGGGGCAAAGGTTACTGCTTTAAAAGTCGCAAGTTCAGCCCCATATGGAGTACTGTTGCCATCTCCAGGCATGTGCTCTCGGATACCAGCTTAGCCCTTTTGAGTTGGTTCAACGACGGGCTGTGAGAATTGTCGACGATTCCAAATTCATTTGCCTTTTCGAGCCCTTAAGTCTGAGGAGAAATTTTGCCTGCCTCTGTGTGTTTTTCCGCTTGTAAAATGGGATGGTGTGTGTTCTGAGAAATTGTTCGAAATGATGCCTACGGCTATATTCTACCATCGCACCGCTCGCCATCGGCAGGGAATTCATTCTCACACTTTAGAACCTAAATGGTCGCGTACAGTGCGGTTTCAGAGAAACTTCCTCCCGCGAACGCTTAAGTTGTGGAATGAGCTCCCTGCCAAGGTTTTCTGCAAGGACTACAGTATGGAGTTCTTCAAGAAAGAAGTTATTAGATTTCTGAAGGGTTGGCAACGCGCAAGTGATACCCCTGGTGTTGCAAGCGTCCATAGGCTACGGTGACCGCTTACCATCAGGCGGGCCGTAAGCTTGTTTGCCACCTTAGTGGTAAAAAAAAAAAAAAAAAAAAAAAAAAAATAGGCCTCTAAAACAGACTTATTAAAATTTGCAGAATATTAAGTTAAATTTTTTTGCCTTGAGTCAATTTCCAATATAAATATGTCCCTAAACACTACTTTTACAGGATAACCAACCCCAATTCAGCAGTGTTGACTATAATACTAAAACAGATACAAAAATAATACAAGTTATATAAAAAATATAATAATTAATTTAACCATTAACATATTGCCCACAATGCTGTCATAGTGAATTCACTCAAAGCACAATGGAATATATCAGTATAAGTTGCAATAACGTTCAGATTACGAAGTGCTCGCGTCAGGGACGCCTCGTTAAGTAGGTTTGTACGGCCACGGTACAACCAGCAGGGCAGGCCTGCGCCGCCGCTCCACATACCTGTCCGGAACACATAGACACACCTGTCCCAAAATATCCCCTTTAACTATTTTTCCTCGTATTATTTTAAATATATACGATACCAATGCTAGTTCCCTCCTAACACTCAACTCGTTATACCCGACCATACCTAAAATAAATAAAGTCGGATAAATTAGTGGGTATACCCGATACCCCGTACTGTTTAAAATGTATATATCTTATAAACTTGTTTTGTATTCTCTCCAACATAAGTTTATATTTAATTTTATGTGGAGCCCAGATAACTGCATTGCATTCTAATTGAGTTATAACTAGAGCATTATAAAGAGCTACTACAGCTTTTACGTTGGTGAACCCACGACCGACCCAAGAATGAACCCTAAATTCCTATAAGCTTTCTTACATAATATGTTTATGATGTGATCACGAAACGTTAGCCCAGTATTCAGACAAACTCCTAGATCTTTTACTTCTGTAACTTTCTTCAAAGGTGTCCCGTCAATCATATATGTATATGAAATTGGTACTTGCGACCGGGAGAAACTAATTGTTACATATTTTGAGATGTTAAATTGTAAAAGATTGTCTTTGCTCCAAGTGACTACCCTATCTTAGTTTCTTGTGCTTGTTTTTGCTCGATATTGATAAAGGCAACAGGTAGACGCTTAAAATATTCACAGAATATTTAGTTATATAGTCACTTTAAAATAAATCATTTATTTAAAATATAACAAATATTTAAGGGGGGCTCCCATACAACAAACGTGATTTTTTGTTTTTCTTTATAGATAATGGTACGGAACCCTTCTTGCGCGAGTCCGACTCGAACTTGACCGCTTTTTTTTTTACTTTTTACTGGATTTGAAGACGGATTAATGTTTTTGTAAAGAAAATAGTGTTTTAACCAACTGGGCTAATACTTGGTACAGTTAAAGAGATAAAGGCCTATGTCCGGCTTCTTTTTATCCTGGAAAATTCAAAAGTTGCCGGAGGAATAATTAGAACCTAAATTTCACGTGAATGATTTTGCCATTAACTTTTCCCGCACTAAATTCGGTAATCGGCCTGATTTCCCGCGGCAACTCCTTGAGAATAGTAAGAAAGTTTGCTATAGTAAGCTATAACTGTAGCTGCAGTTCTTTCACGTTAAGTTATTTAAGTGGATATTTCTCGGAATAGAGTCAAAACCTAGCCTTTGTCCTTTTATGTCTCTTGAACTATCCCTGTACCAAACTTCAGTTTATTTGGATGCTCCATTGCGACGTGAAGGGAGGACAAACAAACAAACCAACTCTCACTGTCGCATTCGTAATACAAGTATTTTTATTTTTTCAGCCTCTAGTAGCTGATAAACTCTATTTTCATTTAAATCAAATTTCTGCGAAGTTTACTAAGATGGAAATTTCCCGAACTTTTCAAAGAACTGAACCATGAACGTGATTTCTACCGTTGTGGTATACATAGTTGCGGGCGAAACTTAACACAAATATAAATGTATTACCGAAGTATACAATATATAATACAATTGAGTAGGTACCAACTTTGATTTACACAAGTTAAGTGTTGACATCAATCATAACTAAAGCTGATAGTCTGCCCCCCTTCTCCAGTTCGTGCTAGTTCTACGGCAACCGACGCAACGGTTGCGGCGCTGATGGATAGCTGTGTTCGTCACAATGAATACAACTTTGACTAATGACAGGCTTTACACGTCACCCTGTTGTGTATTTGTAGAGTTATTATTCATGGTGACATTGCAATGTCATACGTATGTAAAATAAAAAAATCGGCCAAGTGCAAGTCGGACTCGCTCACGAAGGGTTCCGTCCCATTATCTGTAAAAACGGCAAAAAAATCACGTTTGTTGTATGGGAGCCCGCCTTAAATATTTGTATTATTTTAATTTAATTATTTATTTTTAAAGTGACTATAAAACTAAATATTCTGTGAATATAATTAGAAGAGTAGAGAAGGAATTAATTAAATTAAAGAGAAGTAATAGAATAGAGACAGAAGAAGAATAAAATTTCAACTGTCTATCACGGTTCATGAGATACAGGCTGGTGACAGAACGACGGATGGAAGGACGGACAGCGAAGTCTTAGTAATAGGGTCCTGTTTTTTACCCTGTGGGTACGGAAACCTTAAAATTATGTACGTTACAAACACTAAACGTACAGGCTAGCGATCGCGGTGCCCTAGCAGTGTCAGGTCAGAGCCACTGTGCCACTCTACCGATCTACCTTTTGTGCAGACCATGCTATGGCTAATGGTATTTTATGGTTTGATACGATTTTGATTCGGCAGCATTAAATTGCAGGTAAAAAATAGGGTGAATTCTATTTTATTCGATTCGGGGCAATAATTTTTCGTATATTATTTTGAAGAAAATACATAGGGCACCTGACACGGCTCCCTGATAAGCCCTCCTGCATGGGGGCTGCATCGCTCTGTAAGCAACAGTGTGATTTGAATTTAATTTATAAAATAAAGCTTTTTGTGAAATTCGGTATTCTTGCTGAGTAAAATTTTTTTTTTATATTATTTCGAAAATTACAAAAAATTCAAAAGTTTCAGGAGCTTATTGCTAGCTAGTTATAACTATAACGGAATTTTATTTGTATGAACTATAGCTAAAGCTAAAGCTAAAATGTCGCTTCACTAAGTATATTCAAGATTCAAAATTATACGCCGACAACCGAACTAAACACGGGCGGAGCCGCTGCCAAAACTTTTTAATACATTACATTCCAAGTCAACTTTAATTGTTTGTTAACTTTTATTTTGATTTTTAATTTTTAGTTGCACATATGTCGAAACTAAACGATGTCAGTGTTCCGTTTTTGATGATTGGCAACGAAATCCTAAAATTTTTAAACGGAAACGGAACAAAATATACAGCAATATGAAAAAACGACAAGGGCTCAGTGTTTACCATTTGTGCACGGAACACTAAAAATTAAAGGTGTCAAAAATTGCAAAATCATTTTTATTCTATTTACTTTGTTAACGTTTCTTGCATTTATTTAAAAAAATAGGTACGCACCGTATAAGTTTGTATAGGACGAAAAACGAAACTACATATTTGCCATTTATAAAATTGTTTTTCTCATTCACAGTAGCTCCTCTCCCAGGCAGAAATTCACATGGCACGGAATGTAAACAAACGTTGCAATAGATCGTCTAAGTAGCTATATTTTTTTATACCACAAAGGTGCCTAACAAGCTTACGGTCCGACTGAAGGTAAGCAGCCACCGAAGCCTATAGACGCTTGCAGCACCTGGGGCATTTGCCGCGTTGCCGACCCTTAGAGAAAACCTCGGTGTTCGCAGGAGGAAGACGATAGAATTGCAAATATTTTTAGTTTAACTCTTGTTTTCCTGGTACGATCCTTACGAAATTTGTACGAGACCATTCTGGTGGTAGCCCTAGTATATGTTATTGTCAAAATCGGTTAATAAACAACGAAGTTATGCGAAAATATATATTAAAAAAACAAACAAAATTGGCGACGAATTGATAACCTTCTTCTTTGAAGTCGGTTGAAAAGGGCCAAGTCCCAACTTTTTGCTTCAGTTGGCTTCTACTATAGGTTTAATAGTTGCAGAAATAAAACCCTTCATAGTTTGACAGTTGTCATCAGAATTAGAAGTATTTTCAACAAATTACAAAAAGAAAAGAAGATTTAACTCCAGTAATTAAAACAAAATATATTTACCTAAATTTATTCAACGGCATGGGTGTGTCCCATCAACTCGAAAGATTGAATATTTCGATTGTGGACGCAGTCTCAAGAACAAAGATCTCTTGCATCCCACCATTTCTTCAACCCCGTTTCGGCCCCAGGTTCCTTATTAACTAGGCGATGTATAGGGTTTGTCCTTCAAAATTAGTAACTCCCATCCCTTTTTATTATTTGTGCTAAAATATGTTGTAATGCTGCAATACAAATATTGAGGTTAAATGTGTTAATAAAAATAGCCGGAAGGCGCTTAACCATTGTTTGCGAATATTTATCTTATTTTCAAGAGAGATATTCATATTCATATATTTATTTATAACATCTGTTAAACGTCAATTAATTTTAATATATCGTCGTTAATTTTAATATAATTATTAGTGTTGTTACAGGAAAAATAGAATAAAAAGATTATAATAACATAAGTAAACAATTTGTCTAATAATAATGTTGTTATTATAGAATGGAGAATGGAGATCACATACTTAGTTAAATGTCATTTATTTAAAACTAAGTTGCCATATCACAGAGGATTTTTTATAGTTTTGCAATAAATACATTCTGAGATTGGCTATCGCATATTTCCTTATTAAGTGTATGATATACTTTGGGCCCAATACTCGTTTACCACTCGGATTAAGATGATTTTTTAAATCGTTGTTTTATTATTTTGAATTTGTCTTTATTTCTGGTGTCAATGTTGTGAGAGTCTTATAATGTTTTTTAACAAACTTTACAACTTCCATATTAAGTAGGGATGGATAACTTCTAGGATATTTCGTTATTTAAATAGTTCCCACGATTTTGCTATCCGAGATAACTTGAAGCAGGCTGAGCTTAGTTTTTTACACAGTTGATCCACATGAGTGTTCCACTTCAATCGTTCATCAATCACAAAACCTAGGAACTTAGCGTTCTTGACTTGTTCAATTTGTTTACCATCATAAGTTACATTTAATTTCTTAAATTAAACTTAACTTCGTAAATTAAAATGAATAATGTCCGTTTTTTGAAGATTTAAGATTATGCCATTTGCTGAGAACCAGTCATTTACTTTTAATATAGTTTTATTTATGTTTTCCTGTAAATTAATATAATTATTATTATTATTTTTATTATTACTGTCGTCTGCATATGCAATTAGTTCTCCAGTATTAGTTGAGAAGCATAGATCATTAACAAGTATTATAAATAAATAGAACCGAGTATAGAACCCTGGGGAATGGATTGAGAGCCTATATCTGTCAGATATGATTTAAATCTACCACTAACTTTATTTATTTCTGTACATTGTTTTCTCTCAGATAAGAAAGATTTTATGAGGTTTAAGAAAATAAAAGTCCTAGAACGACTTTTCCATCAACAGCTCAGCCACTTTTTCACAAAAAAATGCCTCCTTAATCCTTTTTAATCCGGCTTCCGACCTGGTCATAGTACGGCTACTGCTCTTGCAAAGATTACTGATGATATTTGTATGGACATGGACCGCCAAGAACTGACTGTTCTGTCATTACTGCATTTCAGTAACGCTTTTAACACAATAGACTTCGATATTTTACTTGCTCAATTACGTTGTCGTAACATATCTCCAGCGCCAATTGAATGGTCTCGCAGTTACTTGCATAAACGTCAGCAACGTATCAAAGTTGAGGATACGTCCTCGTCTTGGTGCGATATCCTTGCTGGCGTACCTCAAGGTGGCGTCTTGTCTCCACTTCTTTTTGCTATTTTCATTAATAATTCACTAATATTTCACACAGAATCTCTTCCCTCTACCACTTGTGTGCAGACGATTTTCAAATATATACTCATGCCTCACTCAATGACCTCAATAAGGCTCATAATAAATTTTAATCAGCTGCCTCCTGTTAGGGTCAACAGTAACCACATTCATCAGTGAAAGTGTAAAAAATTTAAGGATAATTATTGATCGTACTTTTACTTGAGCATCACACCTACAAGAATTATCATATGCTTCTTATCTCATCTTATGAATCTGTGGGTTCGTTACGACGCTTTCGTAATTTTCTTCCTATCTCTACCAAAATTGCACTTGCGCGGTCATTACTTCATCCTTTTCTCGACTATATATATATATTTAGGAGTTCCTCAAGGTTCTATTTTAGGTCCTTTTCTATTTTTAATATAAATGACTTGCCTTTCTTTGTGGAGAAGCTGTGCAAGATTGTACTATTTGCTGATGACACATCTCTTTTATTTAAAGTTGACAGAAATAAAACTAATTTTGACGACGTAAGTAGTGCGCTTTCTCAGGTTCTTCAGTGGTTTACGGAGAATAATTTACTTCTTAATGCGAAAAAGACTAAGTGTTTAAAATTTATGATGCCAAATGTCAGAAACATAAGTAAAAAATTATCCCTAAACGGAGAAGAAATAGAACTATTAGACTCAACAGTGTTTCTAGGTATTACATTAGACAATAGGCTGCAGTGAAACCCTCACATTTCAGTTCTTGCAGGAAAACTCAGTTCAGCTGCCTATGCAGTTAGGAAAGTTAGGCAGCTTACAGATGTTGACACTGCTCGCTTGGTCTACTTTAGCTATTTCCATTCCGTCATGTCTTATGGCATTTTGCTTTGGGGTAAGGCAGCTGATATTGATACAGTCTTTATTTTGCAAAAGAGAGCAGTACGGTCAATTTATAAATTAGGACCTCGAATTTCTCTTAGGGAACTATTTAGGGAAATTGATATTTTAACTGTTCCTTGCCAATATATCTTCGCTTGTATAATGTATGTACGCCAAAATTGACACTTATTTGCTAAAAATAGTGACCTCCACAGTGTTAATACAAGGAATAAGGATAAATTGGTAGTTCCAAAATGTCGTCTTCAGAAAGTACATAACTCTTTCGCAATACAAAGTATATTTTTGTACGATAAAATTCCAGAACATGTGGTTAATTTACCCTCAAATAAATTTAAAATATATTTCAAAGATAGTTTAATGAAAAAAAGCTATTACAAAATTGATGAATACATAAATGATAAAAATGCTTGGAAAAATTAGAATTTAATTGATTTGTATTGGGGCATTTGAAATATTTTTTAAATTAAAACATTGTATATTATGTTATTACCTAGTGTAAGGCTATATTGTTTTTTTATATGATGTATAAAAGATTAACTAGTGAGTTTATTTGCTTCTCGGTAGTAAAGCATTACGAACCTTCCAATCTTCTCCTCTTATATTTTGTTCGTTTACTACACATATTGTAACTAGTACAATCGAAGTTTTATTGGAGTTGCTTGAGTGTGTCATGCTCTCTCAAAGTGTCTCTGCGGTGGTGGCGTGTGTGTCGGGTCGTTACGTTCCCTAAAACATGGTTGTGCGAAGCGATGGCTGATTCATGTGTCATACTCGTGAACGGGTGCCGCCTGTGGAGGCTGGTCTGCTCTTGCAAACTTCTTTGTATTTTTAGTATTTAGTCTTACTTTTTTGTTTTGTTTATTAATACTGTAAGACATTGATTATTTCTTAGTGAGGAATTACCTGTCTTAGGAATAAACTGTCTTTTGTTTATATTAGATACTTTTTTATGTTGTGCTTGTGCTTTATATTTCATGTTTTTTTTATGTTTTAATAAATTGGACGCTGTAAGAGAAAGGGAGAAAAGAAATGCCCTTGCTGAGTTTCTTGCCGGTTTTTCTCAGTACAAGGTCTCCCGCCCTGTAGACTTACGAACCGATGGCGTAGTGACATTCATAAGTGCTCAATTATTGTAGCCTAAACTGAATAAATTATATTGAATTTGAATTTGAATATAATATACTGACGCCTGTTATTTTATCTCTGAGGGCCAATTAAATAAACTTGAGCGTCTATATTACTAACCCACGTTACAATTTTTTATGCAAATACATTTATGGTACATGCAACAAAACTGTGGAATAAATTGCTTTTATCCATAAAAAAAAAGCTCGATCTATTAATGTTTTCAGGAATCAAATTAAATCATATTACAGCAATATTGTTCAATAAATTGACTGTATGTACCTAAGCAAATATATGATATGTGTATATATATATATATATATGTATTATATATATATCTATATATATGATATATTATGTACAATAGATGTATATGTATTAATTTACTTGACTTTCTTGATTATCTACAGTTTAAAATATTATATTCTATTTTAATGTTAATACCAAGGTAATAATTGAATTATGCATCACCTTCCTTTTCTGTATATTTTTCTTTTTCTATCTACCCAAAGGTTGTCTGGTAGAGATCGCTTATAAGCGATAAGACCGCCTGATTGTATACTAATTATAAGTTTATTTCAAAATTTTAATTTGTTTATAATTCACTTTTGGTGTGCAATAAAGTATATATCTATCTATCTGTTATCAAGTCCATACAATTGCAGTTTTCTCAGTATTAGTTCAAGGTCCAACAATTCAAATGCCTGTGATTAAATAAAACTGCCACATGTTTTCCTTCTTCCAAATTACTGTACTACTGATATTGGGCGATAATATTGTAACTTTGATGTATTTCCTTTACCCTTGTAAACTGGGATAACTTTTATAATTTTTAGATAAGATGGATAAGTGCCAAAAAATAGACATTTATTGATTATATAACACAGTATATTTATAAATGATGGTGGTAACTTTTTAATGATACTAGTTGGTAGGTCATAGTAGTCTTTAGTATTTTAATTTTTCTATCCTGTTAGTATTTTCCATATCTCATCTATTGTGAATGCCTTGAAGTTATTTGGTGTGTTTAGATCGAAAACACGCGGTCGTTTCTTTAATTTTTTGATTTGATTGATTTTAATTCCTTTTCCGATACTTTTTTTTATAACAAATATTTTCAATTTCACGGGAGCACTTTCTTATTGGGTTTTAAGATTAATATTTTCTTCTTTTAATGTCTCCAACTCATCGCATCTTCTACAAGTCCTCGTTTAATATTTTCGGTGATATAGCCCTTTATAGCTTAACAGCTGTCATCGGAGATCTATCACTTCTGTAAGGAAACTACTAGTCTACGATCAATATTTTCGGTAATATAGCCCTTCAAAGTTTTACAGCTCTTATCGAAAATTAAGATCTTGATGCGACCTACAACTTTTGTAAGGAAATTACTAGTCTGCGATCAATATTTTCAGTGATATAGCCCTTTATATTTTACAACTGTCATGGGAAATAAAGATCTTAACGAGATGTATCATTTCTGAAAGGAAACTACTAGTCTACTATCACTATTTTTGGTGATATAGCCTTTTATAATTTTACAGTTGTCATCAATGAAAATCAAATTCAAATTCATTTATTCAATTTAGGCTACAATAATTGAGCACTTATGATTGTCACTACGCCATCGGTTCGTAAGTTTATAGGGCGGGAGACCTTGTACTGAGAAGAACCGGCAAGAAACTCAGCAAGGGCATTTCTTTTCCCCCTTTTCTTTTACAGCGTCCACTTAAAATGTTGAAAAAGGCCCTGCCTCTCATAGAAGGACAATTTCCATTACAAACATAAAAAAAAAAAAATGCCACAAGCACAACATAAAAGTATCTTATTATAAAATATAAAAAAGAAAGACAGTTTATGTATTCATTACTAATAATAATCAATGTCTTACAGTATTGAGTAACAAAAAAAAATAAGACTAAACACAAGGATACAAAGAAGTTTGCAAGAGCAGACCACCCTCCACAGGCGGCACCCGTTCACGAGTATGACACATTAATCAGCTATCGCTTCGCTCAACCATGTTTTAGGGAACGTAACGACCCGACAAACACGCCACCACCGCAGAGACAATTTGAGAGAGCATGACACACTCAAGCAACTCCAATAAAACTTCGATTGAACTAGTTACAATGAGTGTAGTAAAGGAACAAAATATAAGAGGAGTAGAATGGAAGGTTCGTAATGCTTTACTGCCGAGAATAACCGGCAATAAACTCAGCAGTTAATCTTTTATACATCATATAAAAATACAATATAGCCTTACACTAGGTAGTAACCTAATATACAATGTTTTAATTTAAAAATTATTTCAAATGCCCCAATACAAATCAATTAAATCCTAATTTTTCCAAGCATTTTTATCATTTATGTATTCATCAATTTTGTAATAGCTTTTTTTCATTAAACTGTCTTTGAAATATATTTTAAATTTATTTGAGGGTAAATTAACCACATGTTCTGGAATTTTATTGTAGAAAAATATACTTCGTATTACGAAAGAGCTATGTACCTTCTGAAGATGACATTTTGGAACTACCAATTTATCCTTATTCCTTGTATTAACACTGTGTAGGTCACTTTTTTAGCAAATAAGTGTCAATTTTTGCATACATACATTATACATACATTACATCGGAAATAAAGATCTTGATGAAATCTATCACTTCTGTAAGGAAACGAATAGTCTACTATCAATTATTTAGGTGACAAAGCCCTTTATCGTTTTACAGCTGTCATCGGAAATGAAGATCTTTATGAGGTCTATAACTTCTGTGAGGAAACTACTAGTTTGCGATCAATATTTTCAATGGTATAGCCCTTTATTGTTTTACCTTATCGAAAATAAATATCTTGATGAGACCTACCACTTCTGTAAGGAAACTACTACTTTAGAAACTACTAGTCTACGATCAGTAGTTACGGAGATATAGTCCTTTATTGTTTTACAGCTGTCATCGGAAATGAAGATCTTGATGAGATTTCAGGAAACTACTAGGTAACGATCAATATTTTTGGAGATAAAGTAATGAGATATATTACACAAGGCAACAAGGATTATTTTTTTTATACCACTAATGTGGCAAACAAGATAACGGTCCGCCTGATGGTAAGCGGTCACCGTAGCCTATGGACGCTTGCAACACCAGGGGTATCACTTGCGCGTTGCCGACCCTTCAGAAATCTAATAACTTCTTTCTTGAAGAACTCCATACTGTTGTCAAAAATATGTTTTATTTTGCATGTATTTAAGTTAATATTTTACGATACACACCAAGAAAAGTAATCGATAGCTCATATTTTTAAGATAAATGAGATCTAATTGTCAAAAACTTACGATTTTGGTAATTTTTAATATTCTGATATTATCAAAAAAAAATTGTGTCCATTTCTACTAATATGATAGTAAAGTTGAACTCTTATATTTCTTAAAGTGTCAAATTGGTACAGTTTCTTTTAGTTTTATCGAAGTTATCAATTTTTTATCAAAATGTTTTCTTTTCATAGTACTAGGAGCGATGAGAATATATGGAATGCATCTAACTTAGCAATGAAAAATCATAGAAGTCAAAGAATCATTTAATTTTGACTGTGAATAGAAAGTACAAAGTAACTGTAAAAAGAAAGTACTCAGTTCATAAATAAATCGTAAATATGACTAAATACGTGCTTTTGCAACATTTAACCTAATTTTTATTGAAAACTGTACCAGATGAAAATATTTCAAGGCTGGATTTTTATTTAAAATGTAAAATTGTACAAGAGTCCATGCTTAAGCGGCCGGCAACTAACAAAGCGCTTTATTTTGTTGACTTGTGTTATTTTTCTAAAGAAAATACTATTTACGATGAAGTTACGGAGGTATAGACAAAATAGGGCTTGTAATATCGAATCGTTATTAAATACCGGAACTGAGTTGAGATATTAAAGACCCAATCTTATAAATGCGAAAATTTGTTTGTCTATCTTTCCGTCTGTTTGTTACTTCATAACTCACTCGTACATTGACCGATTTAGATGAAATTTTGTATGGAGATAGTTTGAGTCCCGGGAAGCACATAGGATATTTTATCCCGAAAAATAATTTCCCGCGGGAATAACTAGAACTGAGCTTAAACAAACTATTTCATTAGTACAATCACAATAGTAATTACGGAATGATTAGTATAATGGAGTTGACGCCGATGACCAAATTTAGGGCGGGTGGAGCCACGGGAAAAAGCTAGTATTCTATATATACATAAAAGAGTAAACTGAATGACTGACTG
The DNA here is from genome assembly GCA_946406115.1 of Apoda limacodes. Taxonomy (NCBI): domain Eukaryota; kingdom Metazoa; phylum Arthropoda; class Insecta; order Lepidoptera; family Limacodidae; genus Apoda; species Apoda limacodes. Next base: position 30,858,068 of record OX291549.1, on the reverse strand, counting down.
ATGTATCAACGCACAGCACAAACTACTGAGTCTATTGATTTGAAATTTTGCATAAAGGTTTCTGTTATGAGTATGACGTAATTTTGGAACTTTCCGTCCGCCATTTTGAAGCAAAATGCATAAAACTTGGTATTTGGCAGCTATTGAAAATAAAGATATAAAGATTAACGGACTTCGGAAAATAATCCCCTAAAGGGCAAAATAGGGGATGAAGATTTATATTAGAATTTCGAGTTAAATATGAAGTTATATATTAAGTAAATTTGAATTGAAATGCACAAAATTGGGTGTTTCGCCTTAAGATTAAAAATGAAGTATGGCAAATTTCATCGTTTATCGGATTATCGAGTTTTCGGATATCAGCTTGGACTTTTTGCCTCGGCTCAACGACGGGCTATGACCATTTGTCGACGATCCCAAACTCACTTGCCGTATCGAACCCTTAAGTCTGTTCGCATATGCTTGCATATCGTAGCATGTTTGAGAAAAATAATTTTACTTGTCTATAAGCGCGAAATTGAACTTACACTCTTGTCACACATTTAAAAAACTGCAGTGAAAACAAAAAAAAATAGCCTTTGTCCGTTTAAAACCTTAATTTTTTTCACTAAATTCAATTCAGGGTCTTGTCATGTAAAGTTCACAAAGATTCAAAACTATCGTAAGACCGTGTGTTGCAAAACAGACTGCTCACTTTCGCATACAGCATTAGTGTAAATAGTGCGGATGTGGGTCGTGTAGAATATATCGATATATTAATGGATAGATACCAAGAGTTTAAATTTTGAAATCCAGATAAAGTTCCGCGAGTCATTCAACCGGAAAGTTTAAATTGGCTCCAGCTCTTGTTTCGAGATCAAAGTCTATGCGTTTCCGATATAAACACAAGCTGCTCGCACCGACGTCGCTGTCGCCAAACGTCCACTTCAGCTTCAGCTCATCATCACTGTTGTATGGAATATTGATGAGGGATCCTGACAGTTGTAATACGTTGTCGTCCTACGCCTGCTGCTCACATTGGAAGTTCATTACCTCAAAGGTTTTCGAAGTTCATTGTATATGAGTAAAATAGCAAATCAATACATAGTAGTAGAGAGATATTTCGTAAATTTTGATTAAGCTTGTACGTATTGAAAAAAAGGAACTAAATGTTTATGCTGAATCCTCAGTTTGCAAATATTTTAAGTTACACCGCCTCAAACGTTTTAAACATCTTTTTAAAATTTAAATAAGAGATTTTAAACAGTAGCTATTTAAGTGGGCAATATAGGCATGAAAGCTAATTTTAGCTAGCTATAGCCACAACAAAAACGGCTTATTACGTGGTCTAAATGTACAAACTGTAATTTTCTTTAAAGTAACTTCTTCATATTTTATGCTTTGTGTTAGGTTCACAAGGTGCGCCAGGTGTACGGATTGTCACCCAAAAATACTTATTCGATCGCGTTGGAAAAATTAGATGCCAAATCGTTATTTTTGAGAGACCAACTATTATCAAACAAACGTTTCATAAAAGACCAAATAGTTAGCTTGAAACGTAGTTTAGCTTGTGCAGTGTAGCAGATATCAATCAAGGATAGATCAAAGCTCATTACAAAGAAGATATTTTTCTAAAATCCAACCAATCATGCCTAAGAGGAACTTTCGAAATTTTTATTGCTGAAACTATACAAAATCGGCCGGGTCGACCATCCAAATCCTTTGTGGTGGTTTGTAAAAGGAGGAAAAGCCGAAAGACCGAGGAGCTTCGTTCTGCTTTTGATTAGGATGTAATTCTTCTTGCTGCGCTAGTGGAATTGGGAAAATCTATTAAAAGAGATGCTTTAAATGCACTCAAAGATGTTACCAGTTCTCCTTAACAAGCAACTACATACACAAAAACATTCCTATGTAAGAAATTTGATAATGAGCTTGATCCTTAGTTAATGTGGATATCTGCTATGGAGTGCTTTTTGTTTTCATTTAACTACATAATTTCTAGTCATGTTTAAAAATAAAGGATTGTTTTTTTTGTTGTAGTATATAAATGAATAAAACTAAAATTATGTAGATATTTCGACGTTTATTTGTCGTTTTCAATACTTAAATAGTAAAGTTATATAATATATTAGGATATTCTATTTACAATAAAATTATTAATGACAGTTGATGTGATGTGATGTGTGTGTGTGTGTGTTGACTATGAATGACAGTTGATGTGATAGGTATGTACATAGGTGTAATAAAATAATAACGTGAGATTCTATTTTAAATTTATGGCACATTTTGTTGATGGTTTGTTTTTACTTAATGCATTTTATTCAGCCCTAGACTGAAGTAGGCGCCAAAGGCCCAAATATAGGCATTTTCCCAAGTCTTTAGTTGGATGGTAGAAATTGGGGGGTTGAAAGAATTAATTACTCTCATTGAGTAACATTCTTTAAATTTTTTGCTATAGGAATGAGCATGGGTGGGAATAGGTAAAGGTGAGTTTATAATGGAATCTGTGGTGTGTCGGTGATGGTTGACTCGTATATGTAATGGATTGATAGTTTCTCCTATATAGTATGAATTACAGTCATGACATTCGATGATGTATACGCAACAGGATGTTTTGCATGTAGCTTTAGACATTGTATGATACTTTTTTTGAGCGTTTGGTAATGTTATGATTGTATTGGAATTAACAATTGGGCATGTTTTGCATCGAGGGCGGTAGCATGGGATTGTATTGGATGTTGTAGGAAATGTGTGATTTGTGGTGGGTGATTTAATTTTAGTTAAAATTTGTTTTATATTCTTGTTTTGTCGAAATGTAATCGTTGGTGATGTAGGTAATAAATCTTTTGTTTCTGTGTTTGTATTGAGAATCGGAAGTAAATCTTTGAAAATATTTTTGATTTTATGTGAGCCATGGAAGTATTTTGTGATAAATCGAAGTGAGTTAGTGTTATTGTTTTGTAAAGGTGATTGTTGGTAATACTGTGGTCTTTTATATATTTGTTTTTGTAAAAAGTGTTCAGGATAATGTCTTTTATGTAATGCATTAAATATTGTCTTTTGGTATGTTTTTAAGGATGTTTTATTGTTACAAATTCGTTTACCTCTTATTGATAATGAGTATGGAATGGATTTTTTGGTATGAAATGGGTGACAACTATTAAAGTGTAAATATTGTAGTTTGTTTGTAGGTTTAAAGTGGACGGAAGTGTTAAGTTTATTTTTAGATGAAATGGTGATATCAACGTCGAGAAATTTGGTGTGATGTTCTGATATTTCATGTGTGAACTTGAGAATACTAAAGTTATTGAAGTTATTTATAAATGACTGTAAAGAAGAAAATGTGTTTGTCCATATTAAAAAAATGTCATCAATAAATCTTAGCCACACTAATGGTTTTATTTGACATTGTTGTAAAAAATTGATCTCAAGTTCACCCATGAAAAGATTTGCGTATGACGGTGCCATGCGGGTCCCCATGGCTGTTCCTTTGATTTCTTTTGATTTGATTGATCTTCTATTGATTTCAATCTTCTGCAAGACAAATATAAGAAGAAAACCACTACATTTTGGATCCAAACGGAACGACATCCTGGTTTCAAACTTTTTATTTGTATATTTATTTACTATAAACCTTTTGAAGTTTGTTATGTAAACAAAGATTTGAATTGTCATAAAGTAACCCAATTGAATTTGCTTATATTATTACCTTTCAAATAACTGCCAGTCATAAATATTTAACATAGATATTGAAATCTCATACAAAATTCATTTTTAATACTTTCTTATATCGAACAATTATCAAACATGAACAATCTTATTAATAAAATATTTTATCATTCTCGAAAATTAAATCAATATTATAAACATTATGAATTTTTAGGAATATGTCTTTATACTGGCATTACACCTCGAACCTTAGTTGCAAAAATGCCGTTCTCTGCTATACCACCACAAATCAGACATAACTTTTATACATTACAACTAACACATGCTTTTCAAACCACATATATTCTTCTTAACAGTTATTACAATTTATGTATATTTCAAAAAAAATGCTTAGACTCTACTTTGCTTGTAACACTCATAAGTTTTCCAAAAAGCTTCCTAACAATTAAACATTTTTTAAAGACTAAAGGACTACAATGATAATACACAAAAAATACAAAAATTATTAAATTAAAACCTTCACCTCATGAGCCTCCCAGTCTACCCGCTAATCATCCTTTAGAAATATTGTTATTATGTAGCCTTTGTTTCTATAAAAATTTAATAATTTTTGTATTTTTTGTGTATTATCATTGTAGTCCTTTAGTCTTTAAAAAATGTTTAATTGTTAGGAAGCTTTTTGGAAAACTTATGAGTGTTACAAGCAAAGTAGAGTCTAAGCATTTTTTTTGAAATATACATAAATTGTAATAACTGTTAAGAAGAATATATGTGGTTTGAAAAGCATGTGTTAGTTGTAATGTATAAAAGTTATGTCTGATTTGTGGTGGTATAGCAGAGAACGGCATTTTTGCAACTAAGGTTCGAGGTGTAATGCCAGTATAAAGACATATTCCTAAAAATTCATAATGTTTATAATATTGATTTAATTTTCGAGAATGATAAAATATTTTATTAATAAGATTGTTCATGTTTGATAATTGTTCGATATAAGAAAGTATTAAAAATGAATTTTGTATGAGATTTCAATATCTATGTTAAATATTTATGACTGGCAGTTATTTGAAAGGTAATAATATAAGCAAATTCAATTGGGTTACTTTATGACAATTCAAATCTTTGTTTACATAACAAACTTCAAAAGGTTTATAGTAAATAAATATACAAATAAAAAGTTTGAAACCAGGATGTCGTTCCGTTTGGATCCAAAATGTAGTGGTTTTCTTCTTATATTTGTCTTGCAGAAGATTGAAATCAATAGAAGATCAATCAAATCAAAAGAAATCAAAGGAACAGCCATGGGGACCCGCATGGCACCGTCATACGCAAATCTTTTCATGGGTGAACTTGAGATCAATTTTTTACAACAATGTCAAATAAAACCATTAGTGTGGCTAAGATTTATTGATGACATTTTTTTAATATGGACAAACACATTTTCTTCTTTACAGTCATTTATAAATAACTTCAATAACTTTAGTATTCTCAAGTTCACACATGAAATATCAGAACATCACACCAAATTTCTCGACGTTGATATCACCATTTCATCTAAAAATAAACTTAACACTTCCGTCCACTTTAAACCTACAAACAAACTACAATATTTACACTTTAATAGTTGTCACCCATTTCATACCAAAAAATCCATTCCATACTCATTATCAATAAGAGGTAAACGAATTTGTAACAATAAAACATCCTTAAAAACATACCAAAAGACAATATTTAATGCATTACATAAAAGACATTATCCTGAACACTTTTTACAAAAACAAATATATAAAAGACCACAGTATTACCAACAATCACCTTTACAAAACAATAACACTAACTCACTTCGATTTATCACAAAATACTTCCATGGCTCACATAAAATCAAAAATATTTTCAAAGATTTACTTCCGATTCTCAATACAAACACAGAAACAAAAGATTTATTACCTACATCACCAACGATTACATTTCGACAAAACAAGAATATAAAACAAATTTTAACTAAAATTAAATCACCCACCACAAATCACACATTTCCTACAACATCCAATACAATCCCATGCTACCGCCCTCGATGCAAAACATGCCCAATTGTTAATTCCAATACAATCATAACATTACCAAACGCTCAAAAAAAGTATCATACAATGTCTAAAGCTACATGCAAAACATCCTGTTGCGTATACATCATCGAATGTCATGACTGTAATTCATACTATATAGGAGAAACTATCAATCCATTACATATACGAGTCAACCATCACCGACACACCACAGATTCCATTATAAACTCACCTTTACCTATTCCCACCCATGCTCATTCCTATAGCAAAAAATTTAAAGAATGTTACTCAATGAGAGTAATTAAATCTTTCAACCCCCCAATTTCTACCATCCAACTAAAGACTTGGGAAAATGCCTATATTTGGGCCCTTGGCGCCTACTTCAGTCCAGGGCTGAATAAAATGCATTAAGTAAAAACAAACCAGCAACAAAATGTGCCATAAATTTAAAATAGAATCTCACGTTATTATTTTATTACACCTATGTACATACCTATCACATCAACTGTCATTCATAGTCAACACACACACACACACATCACATCACATCAACTGTCATTAATAATTTTATTGTAAATAGAATATCCTAATATATTATATAACTTTACTATTTAAGTATTGAAAACGACAAATAAACGTCGAAATATCTACATAATTTTAGTTTTATTCATTTATATACTACAACAAAAAAATAAAAAGCACAAAAGTGCTTAGACTCTACTTTGCTTGTAACACTCATAAGTTTTCCAAAAAGCTTCCTAACAATTAAACATTTTTTAAAGACCGACTACAATGATAATACACAAAAAATACAAAAATTATTAAATTTTTATAGAAACAAAGGCTACATAATCCCTTTTAGTGCACAATTTACATCTCTATACAATTTAAAATTTAAAAATACAATTTTAAATAGTAATAATTTATTTTTGATTCCTCCACCACCCTCACTACCACGCCATAATAATTATCGACCTGAAAATAATAGCTGTATTATAAACTTATCCTCTAAAATTTTGACAACAGCTGAAGAATCTGTGTTAGAAAAAGGTCTTTCATTTTGTCCAACTACTGATCTTAATGAAATCGAATTATTAAATGATACTATTAACTTCACTAGAAATTTAAAATGGAAATACTACTGGCAACATCATCCTATTAGTACGAATTCAAATGAAAATTTACACAACTCACTTCAAAAATTTAAACAACCTTCACCTCATGCCTCCCAGTCTACCCGCTAATCATCCTTTAGAAATATTTACTCGCTGCCTTCTTACTAAAATGAACAATTTAAAATTTATAAATTCGTTAAAATCTGATATCGAAAATTTAACAAATGAAGAGAAGTCGGCCTTGAAAAACTTAAAATATGATGACAACATTATTATTTTACAAGCAGACAAAGGTTCCTCAACAGTTATAATGAAAAAAGATGATTACAATCGTGAAATATGCACACAACTTAACAATATTGAATTCTATAAGGAAATAAGTTCTGATCCATCTTTTGAAATATGTGAAAAAATAAATGAGCTCTTAGACAAAGAAGGACAAAATGAAAACCTTTCTGAATCCGATCGCAAAACATTAATCCCGCCTAACGTCAGATCTCCACATTTTTATATACTTCCCAAAATCCATAAGAAAGGAAATCCTGGTCGACCTATAGTAGCGTCCTACGACAGTGCAACTGAGCGAATTTCAGCTTTTGTAGACTACTATTTACAACCAATTGTAATCACATCAACTGTCATTCATAGTCAACACACACACACACACACACATCACATCACATCAACTGTCATTAATAATTTTATTGTAAATAGAATATCCTAATATATTATATAACTTTACTATTTAAGTATTGAAAACGACAAATAAACGTCGAAATATCTACATAATTTTAGTTTTATTCATTTATATACTACAACAAAAAAATAAAAAGCACAAAAGTGTAAAAATATTGCATTTAAAATAAAGGATTGAAATCATTGTCATAAAATTTAAAGATGTTTCAGTGCATTTAAGTGTAGTTATGGCTTTGCGAAGTGCACTGTCGTTAGCTTTGTTCAAAAAATAATTACGAAGGTCAGTGATTTGATAGAATAGAGAATAGATTTTTATATCGGTAAAACCTCTGAAATTTTTATTCGTATAAAAGTGAGTTTTTCTACTGCAGAATGTGCATGAAGTACGTTAACACGACTTCCACAGTTGCTAGTTTAGTGTTCTCATCGTTCATTATTATTACTATTATTAAAAATAGAAATTACTTCTATAACAAATTCAACGTGGGGAAACGATGTGTGGTTGCTATAGTAAAATGCTTTGCTAAAATCATGGAGTTGCCGTAGGAATCCAGAGTCGATAACCGAATTTAGCGCGGGCGGAGACGCAGGCAAAAGCTAGTGTACGTGTTATTTCACAATACACACATACAAATGCCACTATTATCTATTCGACCTCTAGACGTCTATTGTGACACTGCTGAACGTAGGAATATATTTTTATATTACTTCAGCAACCTATATCCATTGGCTTCCTGCGGCTCTAACAAGTTCATCTGATAGGCGGCCGTCCCACCTTGACTCTTGTACTCCACGATCGCTAGTCGAGAAGCTTCCTTCCCTATCTATCGTTACTTTGACGAGGTAGCTACTAAAATTAAGCTAGGTATTAGGTATCAGGTATAAAATATTCTGATTTTTATCAATTTTCGTTATCGATAATAACGACACCTAAGGCTTTATAAAATTGCGTTTCCAGTCAAGTTAACATCACAACTTTTTTTCATTTCACTGGCTCGAAAGGTCTCCTTTTTTGTATAACAATATTATTTCTGATTCTGACCACTGTCTGTCTGGGAATGGTTTAGGTGTTTAGTATAAAAACAAATAAAGAAATTAAACAGTCGTGTCAGTAAGCTCAGTAGGCAAGGACATCCTAGTTTAATTTCTTTATTTGTGACTGTATAAAAATACCTGAGTTTACCCGCGAAAAATAGGTAAGTATTGCACGCCCGGAGGCGATTTGTTGACTACATGCAGACATACAAAAGGCACTAAACCTATTGCAGAGACTTAAAATGTTATCATGTTATTAATACTTAACTAAACTATATAAAATAGGTAAACTTGTTCCATTAATAAGTAATTAAACACTAATTATTGTTTTTCTTGTATCTTGTATATATTTTCGCACGGCTTGATTTTTTTTGGGTTTCGTGCCTTAGAAGAATCCTTCGATGGCTCGGTATTTTGCATAACAAATAACTTAAGTTCGCTTCGAGTGGTTTTATTTTTGAATGAAGTATTTGTGTTGTTCAAATCACAAGATTAAAAAATAAAGTGAGCCCATTTATTGACGCTTTGTAAGTTAATATATGTACATCGTAATATAAATAAAATATGAGTATTTTTTTCAGAATAGAAAATTTAGTTGTAGTTAAAATGAAATGATGTGACTCGAAATAGAAACAAAGACAAAGAATTTAATCTCGTGCAGTGTCTCCCGCCCCGCGTCGAATCCTCGCGTTGTGGCGTCTCGGGTGTCACACTTGTCGCTTAGCTTTTATTGGAGAACTAGGGTTCACCCGTGACATTTTCCGCGTAATATATAAATACTGCGTAACTGCATGCGTTAAACGTAATGCAATTAAGTAATACGCTTTTGAATAGTGGAAACCGCAACAAAATCAGTTTAGTAGTTTAAGGTAAATAATCTAAAAATTGTTTCATTGATTTGAAAAGTAAAAATATGGTCAAATGAATTTTAATAAGTTTAATTTGTCTTACTAGGAAAATGTTACAATCTGTTATTCAAAATCAAACTCAAAGTCACAATGATTTTATTTAAATTAGGCTTACATCAAGCACTTCTGAATCAAATCGTCAATGTTTCAATAAAAAAATACAGTTTATTTAACCTTTTAAATATTTTTTTGGGCCAGTGATCATTCAAGTTTAGCTGATAATAGGTTGTGTAATCGCGGCCGCCGCGTACCAACAATGCAAAGTGCTAACGCATCACAACAAAGCCATCTCACAGGACGATCCTTGATAACCTAGATACGAGTATTTATTGCGGAAGGCATACCGACTGATGACAAATCACTTTATTAAGGTGAAGTTGTTACATGCTTTAGCAATAGTTACACCATCTAAAGAGAACAGGATAATGCTTATAATAGAAATAGAGCATTATGTTGTAAAAACGTTTCGAAAATGAACATATGCGCTTCAAAGAAGAAATTCAAGAGAGGAAAAAACAGAAAAGCCTTGTTAATGACTTAAGCAGCAGTAAAAATGCGTGGCCGAGACAAAGTTTACAATTCCATCTACATCAAATATTGAAAATCTTCTCTGCGTTCTGAATATAGCACTGATAAGGGAAAACTCGCGAAAGAGACACAGCAGATTAGAACGAACGCCAAAACAAAGTTTGAACAGCTCACCCACATTCTGACCACAAAGAACCGGAAAAACCTTCAATAAAAAACAAAACAAAGATAGTTTCCCTTCCAACTCCAATTATAGTGAATGAAGGTACAGTACATGGTATGGTGGGTAGGTAGTCGTAGGTGAAATAACAATATTGCAACGAGTTAACACAAATCGAAGTGCAAAGTACGGGGTATGACTATGAGCGTACGGGTACGGGACAGGTTTGTTTAGTTATGTAATATAACATAGTTATATTATGTAGATCTACATTAAATAGATGTGTCAAGTTTTAAAATATTTTATTTACAATTTTAGAATAAGAATATGTCCATTTATTTAGTTTTATTTTATAACTGTAATGATGGTGTGAGATAATGAGAACCAAACAAAATTTTAACTAACTTATTTTGTGATCTTTGTAACAATTTAATGTTTGATTGTGCTGCTGAGCCCCAGATCTCAATCAGTGATGTGTGGTTTTACTAGTGAATAGTAGATTTTATTTTGCGTTACGTGGTAGAACTATACGATGAAGAGCGTCGCATAAAGATCTTAATTTAGATTTGATCTTCAAAACGTGTGGTTTCCATGTAAGGCAGTCATCTATAATTAACCCTAGGTACTTTTCACTGTCAGATATTCTGATTAATATATATTCTAGTTATTGTAAGCGGTTTAAAATTAAGTATCTTTTTGTTCTTAGCTACAAAAATAACGTAGTGTGTTTTTGCTACATTAATTACATTGCAATCAAACGTTAAGAAGATCTAGTCGTTTTGGGTATCTTAATCAATAGAAACAATTTTGTAACTGCTATCATCGGCATATCACCTTTAAAATCTTTTTTATTAATATTGTTTATGTAAATTAGAAACCGCAAAGGCCGTAAGATTGATCCCTGGGGAACTCCGTATTCTATAGGTATAGTAGGGCATTAGTATTCTATGATTCTCACTGCTTGGAAGCAACCAGCGATGTAGCATTGCAGAAATTTGTAATTGTTTCCGGTAATCCTAATGTCCTGTTACTTACTTAAAAGTATTTTGACTTGATATTTGACTATTTGACTCATAGTATCGAACGCTTTTTTGAGATCAATGAATATTCCTAACCTATTTCCTTTTCACCTATATTGTTTTTGATTTTAGTAATTAGATCACTCGTTTATGACACGTTTTGAAAAGAGTCTGTGTTATATACCGTCCACGCCTATAGTTTATACGGAATCCCTACCACTAAGCGACGTCGCGCGTCTCCCTACCACCAAGCTTCTCAACAGCAGGCCTTTAAAAAATACGCTCTTAACGATCACCAATTTTATATACGCTTTAAGCATTTTATTGTAAAACTTTGCTATATTTTATTAATAATCTATTTTCCTTTTCAAATAATTACGCATCTTATTTTCTACTGCTTCCTCATGTAACCTGGAGAGAAATAAACGCAACAAACATACCCTGCATATTTAAGTTGATTTTTTTTTATATTGAAACTAACTAATTGTTAATTTTTTTTAAATGTTATTGTGGTTGTATTATGTCATTGTTCTCTTATCACCCGGTAATAATTACCGAATATATACTAAAATGTTTTCTTTGAGTAAAATTTGCCATCATCAATACTTAGGGTGCTTTTTATCCAACTTGAACCTTTCTTATCCACCCTTAATATCAATTATGACAGAATACAGAAATACCACATCTTTTAACGTAGGTATCGATTCCCTTCGAACGGATTCTCAGAGTTGTGAAACTGTGTAAATTATAACTAAAAACAAATAAGATTGCACACGGTTTTAAACAGTATTTTATTTATTATTATTTATAAGTAATTCTCAACTAACAGTATTCTATGTTTATGATGTACTCGTATGTATGAACATTCCGTAAACTATGTTTCTATAGCTATGCCAATTATTATTCGATAGGTATAACTATATTTTTATTTTCTATTATATTTCTTTAAGAAAAATAGAATGCCAGTTAACTGAATTAAAAAAGACACGAAAAGATAGCGGCTCCGGGGATGGAAAGCTGAAATAAATGCACTGCAAGAGTGTTGTCATCCTTTTACAATTATGAACGTGTATCTTTGGAACAATTAGATATTTGCATTATTTGACAACCGCTAGATGCAATAGTTATTAAAGATCTATGGTTTGTGTTTGTGCTCGTTAAAGTTTTGCTAGGGTAGATCCAAATACAAAAAGTAAGTAAAATATACCTAGTACTTTTTATTTTCTCGCAGTTAATGGTAAAAATTTAAGTATACAATACGTGAATAAGAAATTATCTTGGTCCCTTGTAACCCTCGCTCCGCTCAGAATGAAAATGCAAAAATGTTTAATGAAAAAATGTAAGTTGTGCAAACAAAAAATAAAAACAGTATGAATAAGTTTCATTTAATTTTTTTTTTTTATTTAAATTATTTTTTGAAAAGGTATTAGGTACTATAAGCTTTTTATCAGATCTATAATTACAGAATAGGCACCCTATAGCCGACCTCCAAACACTATACGCGACCAATGAGATGCTGAGCATGCCGGGCATCTCTATCGAGGCGTGGCGCACCCGACCGGGCCCAGCTCAGTGCCATAGGTGCCAGGCTTTCGGCCACGCGTCAGCAAATTGTCATCGGCCAATTAAGTGCGTTCGCTGCGGCGGCGAACACCCGGCAGCCGAATGCGACCGCAATACAGTAGCGCTCAAATGCGCCAACTGTAAACAGGCGCATACGGCTAACAACCGTGCATGCCCCTTTTTCAGACGTGAGGCCAGGAAAAAGGGTGTGGCATTACCCCCTCCACTGCCTCGTAAGGACCCGCAAAGGGCTACTAATCAACCCCCCCCTCAACCTACCCCCCTGCAGCAAATCGGTCCCCAGGACTACGAGTTAACGGCAGGCTCAAACTTAATCCCTCCCGCCAACCCTCCAACCGAAAGATCCCAGGCTCTCGGGAAGAGAAAGCGCAAGCGTAAACCAAAATCCCTACCGCCTAACGCACAACTTTTGTCGGCACCAGTACCGGCAATATCAGGTCCTTCAGCCCCTACAACTACTGCCACTACAAAAACCAGCTCACTCCCCCCAATTGTCGCAATTGTGCCGCCACCGCAATTTGCAGACCCCCTGCATCCCCCCAAACCAGTGCAAAAACCGGCCCCACCTATGCTCGCAACAAACAGTCGGCCGCCTAACCGCCCAACTGCAAACCCGCTCATGCAGGGACCTCCGCCTTTTGCACCTAGTGCATTAAACATAGCCAGGGCCGCCATAGCGGCGTTAAACTCGGCTATAGAGGCCATTGCAGCCGGGCACAACCCATTGCCAGCCCTTTTCAATGGGCTAGCGCAACTCACCACAATTCTCACGTGGGAATTTAATGGGGCCTCACAGGGGCCTTAAATTGAGAATTGTGTATTGGAACCCTGGGGGCATAATCGGCAAGACAGCCGCCCTCAGAACGTTAGTCCAGGAACACGATGTACACATTGTGTTACTGGGCGAAACGAAACTCCGAGGTGAGAATGAGCTCCGCATTCCAAACTTCTTCACCTATAGGCGAGATGAAATCTCTCCCGCTAATATGGCCTATAGGGGAACGGCAGTACTAGTCCGTCGTGACCTTGTTCATGAACTATTACCCCTTCCCCCTTTTACATCCACTCGGTCTATAGGTGTAAAACTTAAGACCGGCAATGCTGAGCTTAAAGTCTTCGCCGCATACAAGCCACCAGTAGCCCCCTTTGTTCCAATCGACATAGGAAACATCTTTTGTGACGACACACCCACCTTAATCTTAGGCGATCTTAACGCCAAACACCAACATTGGGGTTCACGAATCTCAACCAAATCGGGTCGCGAACTAAAAGCAGATGCTGAGGACAAAAACTACTTAGTCATCGGTCCAGGTGCTCCTACTCACTACCCTACTGCAGATAGGCAATTTCCTGACGTACTTGACATCGCATTAGCACACAACATCAATTGGCCAATTGCATCGGAAGTCCTCCACGACACCGACACTCAGCATCTACCAATCCTTCTGGTCCTCGGAGTGTCGGCTTGTGGGAAATCCCCCCCGCCCCCTACTAAAACCACTGACTGGGCAAAATTTCACAACTCAATGCTCACGTATAAATTGCCACCAGGTGGCATCTCAACTCCGTCTGAGGTAGAGGAAGCCGTCATAACCTTCACGACCGCGCTAACGCAGGCCCTTAAGGAGTCCACGAGGTCCTCAACCACTGCCTCAGGCAAACAATTGCTTCCTGCGCACTTGCGCGTCAAACTCAACAAAAAGAGGGAGCTTCGTAAGCTGTGGTGCCGTACTCGCTGCCCAGTTTTGAAGGGTGAACTGAATAAATTAAGCAAAGACTTGCAAGCAGAACTTGCCCAATTTCGTAAACTTGCGTGGGACAACACAATCTTTAAGGCTAGCGATGACGATGCCGCCTTATTTCGTTTGACCCGCCAAGTTTCGAAAACATCACCCCCCATTTGCCCTCTGATTGACTCCTCCGGCATCCGCCACTATCACGCCGCAGAACGCGCGGAACTACTGGCCGATCACTTCGAGGACCAGTTTAAACCGAACCCCATTACCGACCCTCTGCACACGCTAGGAGTAATAGATCGCGTAGAGCATTTTCTCGCGGCCCCAGCCCCACCACTCAGAGGTGATTACTTCATCTCGCCCAAAGAGGTGAGAAAGGAGGCCACCAAACTTAATAAACGTAAATCACCTGGCCCCGACGAGATTCCAAACACGGCGATTATTATGCTGCCAAGGAAGGGTCTGGTGGCACTCACCCGGATCTTCAATGGGATATTGCGCTCTGGACATTTCCCTTCTACCTGGAAGACCGGAAAAGTCATTGTTCTCCCGAAACCAGGAAAAGACCGTCACCGCCCAGAACATTACCGGCCGATCACTTTGCTGTCTAACCTAGCTAAGCTGTTCGAACGCCTACTAATACATAGGATATCTCCCCATATCCAGCTTAGGCCTGAACAGTTTGGCTTTAGGGACAGTCATAGTACTACCCTGCAGCTTGTGCGCGTGCTCCATCACATGGCCTTCGAGCTAAACAAGGGCAGGCGCACGGTCGGTGTATTTCTCGATATGGAGAAAGCCTTCGACCGGGTTTGGCACGAAGGACTACTGTACAAGCTGCTGGATACGGATCTCCCGCCTATGCTCGGTCGAGTAATAGCTTCGTTTCTGGACAAACGTAGCTTCTATGTCTCGGTCGAGAACAAACACTCAGCAGACAAACCCATTAAAGCAGGGGTACCACAAGGCAGCTGCCTATCGCCTCTGCTCTACGCGCTCTTCACTAACGACATCCCCACTCTCAGTGATTCCGGTTTAGCTGAAGGTGTTGAAGACGTACACCTAGCGCTCTACGCGGACGACAGCGCCTACATGTCCTCCTCTCGCAAAGCAAAATTAGCAGCCAAAAAAATGCAGCGGCTATTGGACACTTTGCCCGGCTGGCTCGACAAGTGGAGAATAGCCGTAAACGCCAGCAAAACAACTGCAATTTTGACCGGCCTACAAAGATTCCTCCCACCGAAACTTGTGTTTCGAGGCCAAGTCATTGAGTGGCAACCCAGTGTAAAGTACCTTGGTTGCGTTATAGACCGCCCCTTGCGCATGCGCAATATGCTTGACCACGTGTCAGCACGCGCGGTCGCAGCACGGGCAGCGCTTAGACCGGTACTTTCCTCTGACTTGCCTCTCAAAACTAAAATTCGCCTGTACAAACTGTACATTCGGTCGAGACTGACCTATGCAGCCCCTGCTTGGTACGGACTTCTATCTTCAACCAGCAAATACAAGCTCCAGGTTGTCCAAAATAAGTCGCTGAGAATAATAACCGGCGCCGGCCGCTACGTCCGAAACTCCACCATCGCTAGAGACACCAAAACCGAATCACTCGCAGAGTTCATTTCTGGTTTGTCTAAACACCTCTTCGATCGCGCTGATAACAGCCACCATCAACACCTCAGGGGCATCGCCCCACTACACGCCCGCCCTCCTGAAGGACGTCCTCTCCCCCGAGAGCTCATTCCCAGAGGTGAATAATTTTATTTATTCACCCACTCACACACTCACCCACCTCTTTCCTTTTCCTTACGACCTTTAGTGCATTTTTATTTTTATTTTTACTTTGCTTTTATTTTTATTTTGCTTTTTGCTTTGTTTTCTTTTTTTGTCTTATTTTTATTTTGCTTTTATTTTATTTTCATTTTGTTTTGCTCGTGCTTCGTTTTTGTTTTTATTTTTATTCTTTTGTTCTTTTGCTTTTATTTTATTGTATGCGCTTACCACGTTTCTATTTCTATTTTCATCCCATTTCCATTTTATTACTTTCATTTTTCACCTTCTCATTGAAAAAATCAAACCACCATAAAGGGGCCTGATAAGTAGGCCTCCTTTCAATTTCACCGGGGGTGTTTAGCACCCCTGAGCTTCTGCCCGGGTCATGGTGGGAGGTATATTCCCCTCCCCCGACACCCGCACCTCAACACCCAGCAGGGTGTAAGAGAAGATACCCGCAAATATACCTAGTACTTTTTATTTTCTCGCAGTTAATGGTAAAAATTTAAGTATACAATACGTGAATAAGAAATTATCTTGGTCCCTTGTAACCCTCGCTCCGCTCAGAATGAAAATGCAAAAATGTTTAATGAAAAAATGTAAGTTGTGCAAACAAAAAATAAAAACAGTATGAATAAGTTTCATTTAATTTATTTTTTTTATTTAAATTATTTTTTGAAAAGGTATTAGGTACTATAAGCTTTTTTAATTAACAACGGACCATCTTCCTCGTATTGTATTGAGGACTTACGAGTTTCGAAAATAGTTGCGAAGCAGTATAGTTTTGTTTTAATTGGTAACTAGTTTCGAAAAAAGAAGTAATGTTTTTATTAAGATACCGGCGGGTCGATTCCGTAAAAGATTGCTAACCTTTTTTGAAAGAAATAAGATTTACATTGCGGTTTCGCGACAATCGGTGAATTTGATACGTCATTTCAAATGAGCAATGTATATGTTACTTCTATGAATTTCAAACGAGAATTGTTAGCTGTCATTTTAAGAGAGGTAGGGCACTGCAACTACTCGCTCGAATAAGCCACCCGAACAACTAAGCAGGGCATAGCGACTACTTGCTCGAATGAGCGGCCCGAACTGGGGAAGTACCTCCACCTTACAGAAAACCGCGGCCATAATAACACTAACATTGAAAGGTGTTGTGTTCCTGGCGGTGAGTAAGGTTGCCAGAGCTCTTTGAGGATTCGCTGCACGGACAGCGGAGGACCGGCGGTGCTTGTTGCTGTCATACTCGGCATAGACGCGGCGTGCTGGTTCGGCGGTCAGGGAGACCTGATGAAACGGCTGACCGCTGGCCGCCCGCAGGTTGAACGGGATCCCGAACCCAGGGATCACTTAATCTCCGCCCTGGGAGGCTGATTCGCCAGCCTGTGTAAAGTATCTGAAGTGGTAGTCGTGCCGGAGAAGGAGACCGGAGTGGACCCGGCTACTACAACAGAGGGGGATCAGGGGCCCTTCCGCCCGCCGTGCCAGCAACCGTATCATCTGTGGCGAGCTTCGGCAGTCTTAGAACCGCACCCTTTGCCCTCTATGCTGTCTGTGCAGTGAATCCTCATCCTTAGTCTTAGTAACTTTTTTTTATATATATTATGGCCAGAAGACAGAAAAAGAAAAGAGTTTGCACAGCGGCTACTCCATCCACATATAATGTGGATTTTTGCAACATCAGGGGTATTCACGCAAATCTTAACGCAGTCCACCACCATCTCGAAACTGCGCAGCCGACCATTCTTTTTCTAACGGAGATGCAGATATCCTGCCCGGCCGACACATCATACCTTCATTATCCCGGCTACAAACTCGAACACAATTTTATGAGTCGTGCCGGTGTATGTATGTTCGTCCGGGAGGATATCTGCTGTCGCCGCCTTCATAGCCTTGAAGACAGGGACCTGTCGATATTGTGGGTGCGCGTAGATTACGGCGGCCACACTCGTATCTATGCGTGCCTATACAGGTCTCATAGCGGTGACACGGACGTAACTCGACTCTTCACGCACCTGAGTTTGACGACTGACAAAGTTCTAGAGCAATATCCCACAGCAGAACTAGTTATTTTGGGAGACTTTAACGCCCACCATCGCGAGTGGCTCAGTTCTCGAACCAATAACTATGCTGGGATATCTGCTCATGAATTTGCTCTGACCTATGGATTCTCTCAGCTGGTACTTTCTCCAACGAGAATACCAGATATAGAGGAACATACGAGCTCCTTACTGGACCTTCTGCTGACTACTCGTCCGGACGGGTACTCCGTCTCAGTGGATGCGCCTCTTGGCTCCTCGGACCACTGTCTCGTTCGGACTCAAGTGTCATGCACACAACCTGATCCTTCTGGGCCAACTAACTGGCGTCGTGTGTGGCACTATAAGTCGGCAGACTGGGATGGATTGCGTGAATTTTACGCATCGTACCCGTGGAGGCAGATCTGCTTTAACTCAGAAGATCCTGACGTCTGCGCAGCCGCAGTCACTGAGACAATCCTTGCTGGTATGGAATGCTATATTCCTAACCCGCGAGTAGCTGTTGGCGTCAAAAAACGACCGTGGTTTAATAGGTCTTGCAGAAAAGCTAAAATTCTTAAGCAAAATGCATATGAGGCTTGGACCACGGCTCGTTATAATAAGGATCCGAATATTTCTGAGTTAAAACGCAAATTAAATGCTGCCTCGAGGTTCAGTAAGAAAGCAACTGCCAGAGCGAAATTCCAATTCATCGGCAAAATAGGTGGGCGACTTGCGAGCTATCCTTCTGGGAGTCGTGCTTTCTGGTCGCTTGCCAAAGCTGCCGAAGGGAACTTCTGCCAGTCGTCGTTACCACCACTGCGAAAGACCGATGGTGACTTGGCCCATAGTGCTAAAGAGAAAGCCGATCTACTGGGCAGTCTCTTTGCCTCGAACTCGAATATGAACGATGAAGGCGCTGTACCACCTACTATACCGTGGTGCGGTAAGTCCATGCCGGAAATCTCCATAACGCAGCGGGAGGTCAGGCGGGCGTTGCTTTCTCTAGACGTTCATAAGTCGAGTGGGCCAGACGGTATACCAGCAGTGGTGCTTAAGCAGTGTGCTCCTGAGTTATGTCCTGTACTCACGCGCCTCTTCGCGCTTTCCTACCACACTAGGCAATTTCCGTCTACATGGAAGACTGCGAATGTGCACCCGGTGCCCAAAAAGGGCGATAGATCAGATCCATCGAATTACAGGCCTATCGCTATTACCTCTCTCCTCTCTAAGGTGATGGAGCGTGTGATCAACACACAGCTTCTAAGATACCTAGAAGTACACGATCTGGTCAGTGACCGTCAATATGGCTTTCGCCACGGTCGCTCGACTGGTGACCTTCTAGTGTATCTCACACACCGATGGGCACTAGCCATTGAGAGTCAGGGGGAGGCATTGGCATGTAGCCTGGACATAGCGAAGGCGTTCGATCGGGTCTGGCACCGCGGTCTTCTATCGAAGTTGCCATCTTACGGAGTGCCCGAGGGTTTGTGCAAATGGGTGGCTAGCTTTTTGTCCGGCAGACGCATACGAACTGTAGTTGACGGTAGTTGCTCTGATAGCATGGACATTAATGCTGGTGTCCCGCAAGGCTCTGTGCTGTCTCCTACGCTGTTTCTACTGCATATCAATGACATGTTGGACATCAACAACATACATTGCTATGCAGATGACAGTACTGGAGACACTTTTTACACGGGTCGTGCAAACATCCCTCGTTCCGTTGTGGAGGAAAACCGCGGAGAACTTGTGTCTCAAATCGAGACCACACTGTCCCAGGTCTCTGACTGGGGACGGGTAAACTTGGTCCGATTCAACCCTACAAAGACACAAGTGTGCGCGTTCACCGCTAAGAAAACTCCATTCACTGTGGTCCCACAATTCCAGAACACTCCCCTCTCCATCTCCAAGAGCATTGGGATCCTTGGTGTCGACATCTCCAGCGATGTTCAGTTCCGAGATCATTTACAAGATAAGGTAAAGCTGGCGTCCAAAAAACTTGGTGTACTCAACAGAGCGAAGCAGTACTTCACGTCGGGGCAAAGGTTGTTACTTTACAAGTCGCAAGTTCGGCCCCATATGGAGTACTGCTGCCATCTCTGGGCAGGTGCACCCGGATACCAGCTTGACCCTTTTGACTCGGTTCAACGACGGGCTGTGAGAATTGTCGACGATCCCAAACTCACTTGCGGTATCGAGCCCTTAAGTCTGAGGAGAGACTTTGCCTCACTGTGTGTGTTCTACCGCTTGTACAATGGGTTGTGTTCTGAGGAATTGTTCGAAATGATGCCCACGGCTACTTTCTACCATCGCACCGCTCGCCATCGGCAGGGAATTCATTCTCACACTTTAGAACCTAAATGGTCGCGTACAGTGCGGTTTCAGAGAAACTTCCTCCCGCGAACGCTTGAATGAAAGTTGTGGAATGAGCTCCCTGCCAAGGTTTTCTGCAAGGACTACAGTATGGAGTTCTTCAAGAAAGAAGTTATTAGATTTCTGAAGGGTCGGCAATGCGCAAGTGATACCCCTGGTGTTGCAAGCGTCCATAGGCTACGGTGACCGCTTACCATCAGGCGGGCCGTAAGCTTGTTTGCCACCTTAGTGGTATAAAAAAAAAAAAAAAAAAAAAAAAATCGAGCCGCGGGTATTGGTCGAAGAAACATTTTTCTTTTTTGGTTTTTCCCAATCGGCAGTTTCGAAAGCGGCCGATTGGGAATTGCCAGCTCTCAGATAAGTAATTTACCTAAAACAAAAAGCAAAAAATTGTAAGTACATGAAACACAATTTTCACTCGTCGCAAAATTCATAATATAGTAATATTTTTTTTATTTTTGCTTTACAACTTGTTAACAACTAAGCCACAGATATAGCTACAAATTAGCAATTCATTTTGTGCTCGCGTACACCAAGTTTTCCGACCCGACATCAGAGCAAGTTTCAATAACACAGCAGTCAAATTTATTACTCTGGCGCCGCGAGACGGTTCTCAGCTCATCGTTCACTCAAACTGTAACAGTTTACTTCGTTACAAAAATGAATTAAGGAAGTAATAGTAATTACTTTTTTAAGTAAAAGGCCATTGATTAATAATAACGTAGTAATAAATTTGTAATAACTAGCCCTGCTTAGGTCCGTCCTCCAATTGTAGATTTTTTAGAAACGATTAACACTACAGCGTAGATAATTATAGCTGGTATAAAAATATGTACTTACTAATATTTTAAAAAAGTACTTATATTTAGTAAAAAACCCGACGAAGTGCAAGTACCATTATTTACGTAATTTACTAACAAAAACAAAAAGACGTGTGCCGCTAAGCGATAACCCATCCTAGTACTGAACAAGCCCACTTACTTTGAATATCGTTTTCAACAAACAACGTGTTACTGTTTCTCTTAATAATAAGCTGTAACGATGAATTAAGATAGTAGATGACTAGGGCTAACAGTATCATCTCATTAATGATACACACCCTACTGCCTACTGCTGACTTATATCTTATAGTTTGTTAAGAACTGGCACAAGGGGTCTATTTTTCTGGCCCTGGTCTTTTATTTTACCTCTTATTACTTCAGTCATTCACGACAAATGAGACATATATAAAGCCACATTAGTCCAGATACACTACATTAACCCTTAACCCTTTTTGTTATTATGATACATGTAATTAAAGCTAGGAATAATAATTTAAAAAATCTAAGTTTTAGTTTTTGAGATATTTGATGTATATTATGATATACATCGCTACCGATACAAGCAAAATTCTAGCATTAGTAATGTATATTATTTTATACAAAGTTACACTTGCAAGCTACGTTTTGTGTGAAATTTTTGTAAGATTAAGTAATTAAAAATAAGATTTTAGAAATAATTATAATGTTTTTGGTAGGTAGTTTTTGATTGGTGTGAAAAGACAGAACAAAAAAATATAATAAGGAAAAAACAAAATGTATTGATAAAACGTATTGAAAAAAATTACTTCTTATGGTATGCAGCAAAACAATTTCTTTGTGATACCATAACATAAATTTAGTTTGCATTTGGTACAACGAGTGCGAGCCTGCCCTTTTTTAAAGTACTTGCACCTCTCGATATTCGGTGTGTTTCGGCCAACGGTCAACAAAAACATACCTGGCCTTATCAACTGGTCTTTCAGCTGCTGTTCATCACGGCAGTTTTTGCCATCTGCCGTTTTTTTTTATTAAACCTGCTTAAACCTCGTACCTGAACTGCCTTTGGTGATTTTCTTCTTTTTTATATGAAGATTTGTAATGCCGACGACGAAGAAGCCAGCCGTTGTTAATACAGATATCTATGATTTGAGAATTTATGTTTAGATATCACCGATGAGTTTCCATGCCAGTTCTATATAGAGCAATGAGCATATCGGCGGGATTTACGCCTCGTATTTGTGGGCCCCATTTGACAACGGCTACTTTGTTCTTGTTGCAGGTTACCTAGCAATGTGCTCCGCGCCCTTTTTTAGTTGTTTTATCTGAAAGCAATAAATGAAATCCTGTATGGGTGTTTCTGCTGTGCATTGTAATTTTCTTTTTGACCATTGAAAAGACAATGTAAGCCTTTGTGCTTTTTGCATTTTAACTTTTTTGGCAATAACAGTTTCCTTCGTTTTCTATAGATACCTACGTGTTGATATAGATAGTGGCGTAGACGGTGACGGTGACAGTTGAATAGATTGCAAGGAGGGTAGAGATGATACAGTAGCTATAGCATTATAATCGCATTTGGAATTAAATGGAAAAACTGTTTCTAGTATAAGAGTGAGTGAAGTTTGAACTTCAGGATCTGGTGCATTGGGTTTAGAGCTTGGAGTTCCCAAGTGTTCTAAGTCTTCTAAAGCAACGATAGAGAATCTTCACACGAGTTTTTGCAGGAGTCATCAGATGGCACTAGGCTATCTAATGAATTGAGTCGTTCTAGCGATGAATCTATAGATGGAGGCAGGGAAGATTGGCGATTGTTTTATTCACTTTCATCGCTTGAGCCATTACTGACTTCGGAATCAGCACTTATCTCAGGAACAACTGCTAATATTCGCCTACATCGATCTCGTTGCACTGCAACTAAATATAGTTTTCATTATGGGTTCATTATAGGGTTACAGGTTATAACGTTATTTATTATAGTAATTTATCACTTTACTCAGAGTGAAAACGTTTTCAAGTTCTAAAGAAAACTGACTTCTTTAGCGATAGGCGTTTTAGCAATGTACAAAATACCATACACCCAAAACCAGACATTGTTGCCAGCAATCATTCGCAATGTATAGTATGCTATACATCCGAAATGTAGTGGGTAAAACACATGAAAGCAATGTTAGTAGAGCGATATTTTTGCATTAGTATAAGCTCACCACATTTATATTTTGAATTTTCAAAACGGATTCGTGATTTTCATTATAAATAAGAAATTATAAATTATCTTACATTAACAGCCGCAACATTTCGCCGCATTGTTATGATCGTGTCCCACAACTGCCTAACCTTCCACGGATAATAACAGAATATTTATTTTTCCTTAAAGAGGAACATTCGGAAACCATACATTATCTTTTTTGGGTTTTATTTTTTATTAATTGTTTGTTTATTAGGACCGTCTTGTTTCTTCAACTTTCGACACACATAACTTGTTAGGTCCATCTTGTTTCTTCAAATTTCGGTAGACATAGCTTCCAAGGACTCGTATTAAATTAAATTAATTCTAACAAAGAATTAAACAAAAAAATTAAAATCACAAGATATGAACAGTAAATAAAATTATCTGGAACATGAATTAATCAAGAGCGGAGCAGAGCCGAGGTGAGCCGCAAGCAATCAATAGGATTCCGGCTGAATATGGCTCTGCTTAGTATTCACGAGAAGTCCCGCATTTTCGTGCCTCAATGCTTGGATTTGCATCGAAATATATTGATTACCTCCCTCTGCCTCTGACACTTTAGTACAATATAACTGGAATTTGATTTAAAATAAATTGTAGTTATTTAGGTCTTTCAAAGAACGCCTAACAAGAAAAAAGCGTTTTTCCGTTCAATGTTTGTAGCTTTTTTTTCCGTCTTATATCTAATATTGTAAACAGTTTAAATTTGTTAGTTCAATTTAAGGGGTTATCTCTGTAACTGATTATATGTAGGGGGCTATGTCTGTAACTGTTTATATGTAAGGAGTTATCTCTGTTACCCTTTATATGTAGGGGGTTATCTCTGTAACTCTTTATATAAAGGGTGTAATCTCTGTAACTACCGGACCTATCCTAAAAAAACGCTAAAAGAGCGATACGCTATTTCCGATTAAAGTGAGTTTTGTATTTAGAATATCAATCTTTGTAAATTGATCGGATTAAAGGAAACATTTATTTTACGTTGCACCAAAGCGTTAGGCTGACCTGATTTGTCGCGTAGATACACAAGTAGCTGGGGGAGTAAAAATATGTAGAGGATATGAAGTAGGTACTTTTTACCTCGATCGAAAGTTCCTACGGATATTTTTTCTGCAGCGCACTATTACTTACGACTCGCGTAAAAAACATTCAATGATCTGACTTGATTCTTGGCACAGAGATAGTTTAGGGATAGAGAAGTACAAATAAATACGTAAATACGTTTTTATTTCAGGTAAAACCGCGGCGAATATCCAGTTATCGGTTATTTACGATAATTGCCTTTATGTTTGTATAGTATAGTATAGCTAAAAACCAACTTCGAGAAATTTAGTATTCACTGATCTGGAAAATTGGATATATAAGTATCCTGATGATTTTGACGATAAAGATTATTTAAAGTACAGTCGTGGAAACGGAATGTTTGGCAGTTTGACATACTCCTCTCCGTGTTATATATTCCCGACGTCACAGAACTTAGAACGAATAATTATTTTTCTATATTCGTGTAGTAGAAGAAGGAAACATAATTTTATCATGTTATCACGTTTCAATTTGTGAGTTAGAAATTGACATATCATTTGCATTCAATTATGTCGTTTGAAATTGATAATAAAATGCTTCACGTACACCTATGAATTTAATATAATTGTACTATTGTAATAAATTATATTGTATTATTGTAATTATAATAATAGATACAAATTTTTTAACTTGGAGGATGACGATATCTCGTAAAAAGTTTTTTAAAAACCTCAAATGCATTTGAAAAGCCCCATCCAATGATACCAGAAATGATCTATATGGTGGTTCACTGCGGAATTATAAGACTGTGACTTACAGACATGACGAATTTATTAGTATAAGGCTTCCGTTTTCGCCAATTGGATACGGAGTCCTAAAAATGCATACAACTGAATTACTTATTTGCATGAATTTATTATTAAAGTGCATATAAAATAGATTTAAAAAAGAGCGTATTATCCGTCATTAGTTATGACCTTTTCGAAACGTGAACGCACAGAACCCACTAGCCGAGTGCAGATGTCGGTTCCTCTATTTTCCCATATTTTTTCCCAATGCTGCGTGAGTGCTTTTGTTCTCCTTTCCTTACGGTAATCTCACCTCTGCACAATCAAACTCCATAAATTTTCTATGGGGTTAAGATCAGGTGATTTGGCTGGCCATGGAATCTTTGTAATTTCAAGGTGATTATTGAACCAGAAATTTGTTATTCTTGCAGTGTCTATCCTACAATTATCTTGCACGAAGAAAATGCTAGGTATTTCTTGTTCTTCTTGTCATTTCTCTATGGACAATCCGCAAAATGGGAAGCATGCCATCCTTTAACATTGTGACATAGATTACAGCATTTGCTCTAGGAGGTAGCTAAACAAGTTCACCTACGCTGTCACACCTCATTCAACCCCACAAGTTGATGCCGATTCGGACCAACTCTCTATTACGAATTACTTTTTTTTTCCTTGCAACGTGTAGAATTATACCGCCATAGATTTAATCGACCACGAGCAGATTTCTAATCTGTAGAAAGAGAAGACGACCAGAAATCCACATATTAACTGGCAAAGTTAACACGTATAGTTTTTATTGAGTTGCGGTCAGATCGACTTTATAGGTAAGTTGTCTGCGATAAACACTCACGACATGTAGATCAAAGTCAAAGTCAAAGTCAAAATGGTTTATTCAAATAAGGATTTTACAATCACTTTTGAATCGTCAAAGTTATAAAATATTATTTTTTGAACCCTCCCACCTTCCCGCCGGTTCACAATGTTGTTGATTTCTACCGAGAAGAATCCGGCAAGAAACTCGATAGTTACTCTTTTAAAAACACTTAAATAAACTAAAATACAATTAATGTTTTAAATAAAAGATTTTTAGTCGTACAATTTTATGATACCTATGCAACCTGTAATTGAGCATCATCAGTCCCAAGGATTTTTATCATTAACATAGTCTGAAATATTGTAATATGCCTTTTTACAAAGTACCTGCTTGATAAAAGATTTAAATTTACTTATTGATAGATTTTGAATTTTATTGGGAACTTTGTTGTAAAAGTGTATACATTGCCCCATAAAAGAGTTACTTATTTTGTGTAGACGTGTATCATGCACCAACAGCTTATTTTTATTTCTAGTATTTACTTTGTGAACGTCACTTTTCTTGCTGAAACTATTGATATTTTTATGTACATATAAAAGATTTTCATATATGTACTGCGACACTAAAGTTAAAATTTTTACTTCCCTAAACCTATCCCTCAGAGATATCCTAGATCCTAATTTATAAATAGCACGAATTGCCCTTTTTTGTAACAAAAATATTGTATTTACATCAGCAGCGCTACCCCACAATAAGATACCATATGTCATTAAACTATGGAAATAGCTAAAATATACTATTTTTGCAGTGTCGACATCGGTCAATTGTCTTATTTTCTTGATCGCATACACAGCAGAGCTAAGTTTTTTGGCTAGGTTATGAATATGAGGACCCCATTGAAGTTTGGAGTCCAGCGTTATGCCAAGGAAGACTGTTGAATAAACAAGTTCTAATTGCTCGCCATTAATATTAATACATGTCTGTCTCTGACTAACATTTGGTAATGTAAATTTAACACATTTGGTTTTTTTTTCATTAAGTAACAAATTATTAGCGTTAAACCAATTTACAATTTTAGAAAGGGCATCATTTAATTCATTATAACATGTCTGTCGTCTCTTAACTTTAAAAAGCAAAGAGGTGTCATCAGCAAATAAGACAATGTCATGGTTTTTTACATTATATGGGAGATCGTTAATGTAAATAAGAAATAGAAAAGGACCTAAAATTGAGCCCTGAGGGACTCCTATAGTGACTGCTGATCCCGGAGATCTTTCACCGTTGACATCTATTTTCTGTACTCTCCTACTCATATAGGATGTCAAAAGGTCGAGAGCTTTGCCTCTAATACCATAGTGATGTAGCTTCCTGATGAGATTTTCATGTTGAACACAGTCAAATGCCTTAGATAAATCACAAAACACTCCAAGGGCGTCATGCGAATCCTCCCAGGCGTTATATATATTTTTTAATAGTGCCACTCCTGCATCGGTTGTGGAACGGCCTTTCATAAAACCAAACTGTTTACTACTAAGTAGCTCATTAATACAGAAATGGCTTAACATTTGACAAAGTATGATTTTTTCAAAAACTTTACTGAGTATAGGTAGTATTGAAATAGGCCGAAAATTATTAGGATCTGTTGAACTACCTGATTTAAAAAGAGGTATAACTTTGCTAAGTTTCATCTCATCAGGAAACACACCACTATCAACACAACTATTAAATATAATGGCTAAGGGTTGTGCTATAACATGAATAATTGAATTTATAGTTTTTACAGAAAGTCCCCAAAGGTCTGTGGTGTTTTTAATTTCTAATGTTTTAAATGTATTAATGATATCTGTAGGACTAATGTTTTTAAATACAAAGGGAACGTTACATTCAGGAACACTAGCTTTTAATAATTTTTCTGCTAAGATTGGACTTGAGTTTAGATGTTCAGTTGTTTTGAATGGGATATTCCTAAAAAACTGTTCAAAGGCAACTGCTACCTCAGAATTTGTTTTAAAACTAGCATCATCTACAATCAACTCAAAGTCCTGACAAGAATTCCTAGCTTTACCAGTTTCATTATTTATTATGTTCCATGTAGTTTTTATTTTATTTGTTGAATTTTTTACTTTATGTCTGAGGTGAATTGCTTTTGCAACAAGACAGACCTTTTTAAAGGTTTTTGAGTATTTTTTTAAATATTCCCTAAATATTTGGCTATTATTATATGTTTTTTCTTTATATAATTCATACAGTTTACGCCAACTTTTATGAATACCTGGGGTAGCCCATTCACTAAAACTAAAGCGACTGGAAATAAGTTTCTTTTTTGCAGTAAATATTTTATTATACTCTGTAGTAATAGTGTCAAGAACAGTATTGTACATATCATTTGGGTTGCCATTATAAAGCAAATCTGGAAGTTTATGCATTAAGTTAGATTTAAATGATTCAACCCGTTTAGTTGTTATTGGTATAAATTTAATTTCCTTTTTACTAATACTATTCTTTCTTTCTAAAACCACTAACTGTCCACAATGATCTGACTCTAGATTGCTTATAATTGATTTTTGAATTGGTTTTATGTCAGTAAATATATTGTCGATGCAAGTGGCACTGGATACAGCAATTCTAGTTGGTTCACAAAACAAATTATTTAAATTAAAAGACTGAAATAAGGCAAGCAATCTGGTGCTTAATGAGCTATTTTCCAAAATGTTTATATTGAAGTCTCCACAAACAATGATTTGTTTATTAGAATTGCTGATTTTATTCAGCACTTCTTCCATAACTAATTCAAAATTATCATAAATTGCACAAGGCGGCTTGTATACACTCACAACAATGAGATGCTCAACTTCTATACAGGACAGCTCGGCAGTTCGCTCAACTGAGAGGCTCACAATGTCTTTACGTTCCTTAAACTTTAGCTGTTTATTAACTAAAATTAAAGAGCCACCATGGATAGCATTTACTCGGCTGAACGAACTTCCCACCTGGTGATTAGTGAAATTGAACATCAACTGATGGCTGCGTAGCCAGTGTTCAGTGATACATAAAATGTCAATCTTTTGGCAGTTTATGAACAATTCAATTTCTAGTTCTTTCTGAGACATTCCTTGTATATTCTGATGCACCAGGTTCAATGGAATATTATTTTTAGTATGACAAAGTTTATTGTTTTGTTTCTGTTTGCATAAAACTTGAGTAGACATAGATTGTTTAATATAATCATTATTAATGTTGGAATTATATAATATGCCAAAGTGGTCCTTTGTTGTCTGAAAATTTAATTTAAATTATTACATGTCAAATTATTATACTGCTCAATAGAAGCAGGTTGTTTAGCTAAATGACTAGCTGAAATGTCAATTACACTGTTATAATTGCACTGCTCAATGGAAGCAGGTTGTTTAGATGATAGTGGTATCTAATCGTCCGAGCGTACACGTCACACCTCTCTTCATAATGTCTTGTCGATATAAACCCATCTGTTTCATAGGCTCGTTGCATTCCATATGTTAGTAATTTGTTAAAGGCGCGTGGTCACCATTCCCATCGCGACAATCTATCTCCTTTCTTACCCATACCTTCTGACCATAAACTTACTGTAATTTGCTAAAAATAATTAACTTTAATTAATTATGGTCAACGCTATGAAAATAAATGATACTTCTAAACAAATCTCGCCGATAATATGATAATAAACTAACAGATATAAATATATAACTTATACTTCGCCCTCGATGAAGACATATTATTTTATAGCGATTATCATTTGAAATTGCAGGAGGTATTTCTTTGATATTAAACTAGCGGCCCGTCCCGACTTCGCGCGTGTAGACTTTTATTTTTTTAAATTTTGGGATAAACATAGAATGAATGTATCTTTATGCATGACAAAAGTAGTTAGTTTTTTAATTACAATTAATATTTTTATTCATAAACCTATTTTTACTTTCAAAGATTTTTCCTCGAAAAAAGTCAAAATTGTAGACCCGTTTTTTTGTTCAACAATAGTTTTCGCAGCGCATGCGATGAAAGACATTTTATGGCAATTTTTTTTACAATTTGGGTTATATTATTGAAATTTTAGTAGGGATCCCTAATTTTTCCTAGTAATAAATATAGCCCATGTTACTCAGGCATAATGTAGCATTCTAATGGTGAAAGAATTTTTGAAACCGGTCCAGTAGTTTTTCAGTTTATTTGTTACATAATACAAATCTTTTTTTGACTGAAAATTACTGACATTAATTTTTCATTTTTGACTTTGATTTGATATCTTTTTTTTACATTAAGCACCTTAACATGTAGACCCAGGCTAATGTTTACGAATGTTGAAAAAAGGTGTACTGTAACAGTTCCAATAGATTAGTGTATGTGCTAGGACTAGGACATCAACAATCGAATCAATATAAAAACTTTACAAATTAATAAAACTTTTATTTTAACCTCTCGTGTCGTTTTAGGCCATATTTATAAAGCATTTTTGTTCATTCGTCATTATTCGATGTTTTTCGTAATAATACTGAAAAGTTAAGCTGACGATTAACCCAACTGCAAAAACATTAAGAACTAACAGATATTAAAACATACTACATATTTATCTATAAGCAGACGGGACTCATTGTAAGGTACCTAACTACTATAGTGTGAGCAATCTGTACACTATTTGAACTTGCATTGAAATAAGCCCGGCCGGCTTATATTAAAATATTTGGTATGTTTAATTTATATTTAGTTCTTAATTTTTTTGCAGTAGGGTTTTTTATTCATTTAATTATTTATTTTTATTCATAGTTATGAACGGTTCTTTTTTGTACTTGCGCTTGATTATGTTTACCATAGCTATTATTTTGGTAATAGCTTTTTCAAAGCCCTTTATTTTAATACCTAACTTAATATAATAATTTTCCTCATACATTAAAGCAAAGCCAAGTCATAAAATCCATTAGGATTTTTTAAGTATTTTATGTACCCAGTGTCACTCTCACGATCATCTTATCTAATGACGCCCCTCACTCAAACTAAAACCAATCAAGCCGTTTAGAATACAGAGCATGCCAAAGAAATATACATACATACACTCGAAAAACATAACCCTCCTTCTGGCGCAGTCAGGTAAAAACTAGCATTGTGAATAAATTATTCAGGTTCACCGTAATCACAATTCAAATAAATGACTCAAAATTTTCGTTGTCCTCTTTATTTTATTTTAATGCAGTATTTGCTTTGAACTTTTGAAGGATTGAGGCATTCGGTGAAGCCTAAACGAACTAGTTTCTAAACGATGTTCGCCAAAATAAATGAGAGGCGTTGTTAAACCTTCGATGATATCGAGAACATAAATCAAGTGGATTGGAGCGGACACGCACGACGTGTGAGAAACTGTCTCTGGTGATAAATGTAGGTGTCGGCGGACCGGTGTCGGGACAACAAGGGCGGGCTGTTACGATCGACACCGGCGGAAAACCGAACTCACCTCTATTCTCTCTCGACTTAACCTCAACTTATTTTGGTGACATTATAACCTTATACATAGCTTAGACTGTATTGTCAGGGTTGATATACAGGTCGACTTAAAGTAACACACAGCGTAGGTGGACTAAACTGAATCATTAGTCCTTAAAGGCTTAATTTTTTTATTTTTTATTTTGATTACTCCTCGCTGAAATGCCAACGCCTGTGAATATAATTCAGGAACCGAATATCTCGTGGACCAACTCTAACTAATGCAGAGCTGTAGCTGTAGGTGTAGCTGTAGCTGCAGCTATAGCTGTAGCCTACTGAAACAAACAAAACTTCTACTATACTTATAATCAAAGACGATTTGATTTGACGATTCAAAAGTGTTTGTAAAAACCTAATTGGAATAAAAAAATTGACTTTGAATTTCAAAGACTTGCCGAACAAATGTGCCCATAACGAAATAACTGTGGGCGGAGGCGAGGGAAAAGCTTGTTACGAATAATTTCTTCAAAAAAGTATGAAAAATAAACATAATTTTTTATTTAAATTTACTTTTAAAAATAGAACTGAAATATACCTTCTGCTTAATGCCGCATTGCTATCCTTGGCGTTTAATAGATGTATGCGTCAATACATTTGTCAATAAGAATAACCAAAAAATATTTATTATAGCCGAAGTGTAAATTGAAACAATATAGATTATAAACATATTATTTTAAATAATTTCAGCTGAAACCAAAAGTTATTTTACATATGCATGAATTTCGTGTCTTGTGCCTTTAATAACCATTGTATTTTTTTATTTAACAGAAGATACTTTCTTTTTATTGAATTCATCTCTGGATTTCACTTTCTTCAAGTCTTTATTTTCTTTAGTATCTCTTAAAAATATTGACATATTTTCTTTCAACACAAGCAACATTTTGTATCCCAGCAACGAACAGAAGCATTTACGAAGAAACCCAACGGGAATACTCGACTTTAAGACGATTGACATAGTGTCAAATCAATCAAAGGCGGTGGGGCGTTCAGAAGCTAAGCATGCTAAAAAACTATTCCCAAAAGAAAAAAATATTGCAGATTCTCTATGAAGATTTGGTTACCACTATTTATTTCTGTGTTACGATCTGTAAATGTTCCAGATTTTACATGCACCTTCCAAATACTTTCATACCTGCCATAACACACACTTTGTAATATGTTTATTTTGTTAGGATTTATTTTTAAGGTTTATCATTTATGGACATCTTGTAGTTTTTGTGCTCTTTTAATTGTTACTTTTAGATTACCTTTTGATAGATTATCAAAACTTTGGATGGCTAACGGTACTCTATCTTAGCCGCAATGTTTTGTTTGTGAAATATGTAACGATGGAAACGTTTTTAAAAGTAAAAAGGGTTACAAATACATATAACCCGAATACATAAATAACCAATATCTTCTCAAACAGTTGACAGAAGAGATTTAATTTCAAATCAATCATCTTTCAATTCTATCACTGCTTAAACGTTTGAAGCTGATTTCTCTCAACTTGGTGGGCATATTCCTGTTATTAAATGGATTCCAAAACGTGCGAGGATGTCTTTAGCTAAATCTTTTTCTGCAATTATTCGACACTTAGTTCTAAATTCTGAAGTTAGTTGAAAAAACCTTTTTACCTTTGCTTTTAGCCAACTTCATGTAAACAATCCTGACCTGACAAATCTTTTAAAACAAAAATCCTGCAACCCACATTTACTTAATCATCTCAGCAATGTTTAGAGTCAAAATCCATTTTCCACATTTCAAGTAAAAGATAAAATAGAAAGTTATGGAAAAAGGTAAAGGATGGAGATATACGAAATGCTGCACGCATTTTATTTTCAGAAGATAATCTCACAATAACGATAATCTTGAATATCTTCGTTTGGAGCATCCCTCACATCCAATCATAATTCCACCAATAACTCCTATACCTAGTGCTTATGTCCTACCCTAACGGCTCCAGCGGTGGCATTGAAGGCCTGACTCCACAACACTTAAAAAATTTAGTTAGTGTTTTCGCTGGTGACGCTGGTGGAGTCCTTTTGAAAGATATATAGAGCTTTTTGTCCGGCAAACGCATACGAACCGTAGTTGACGGTAGTTGCTTTGATAGCATGGACATTAATGCTGGGACACCGATAAACCGATTGTAATGAAATTTTGGTAAGTTGTTATGCACACGCCAAGGAAGGATCCCGAGAAAAAATAGGGTCAAGTGCGAGTCGGACTCACGCAATAAGGGTAAACCGATTGTAATGAAATTTTGGTAAGTACACGCCGGGCAAGGTTTCTGAATGAGTACAACCCTATTAGGTTGTTTTAAAAAAGAAACAACGTTCGCCGGTTCAGCTATATTTATATAAACGAAGAAATTGACTGGCTGACTGACTAATCGAGCAATGAACAGCTGAAACCGCTATGTCTAGAAGCATGACATTTTGCACAAACGTTCCTTAAATGACGTAAGTGTGGACTAAGAAAGGATTTTGCATGGCAATTTGCATGGAAGTGGCTAAAACTTGGCTTAAACGTTAAAAATAAAGATTCACGTGATTCACCGTTTTTGAAAAATTATTCTCTAGACGCAAAATAGAGGATGAAAATGTGTATGAGAATTCGGATGTTATTGTATTTAAAACAGTCAAAAGCTGTTTTTTTTAAACAAAGTTTACGCAGACGAAGTTGCGGGAATAAGTAATAATATTTAAGTTTTATTTCGTTAGAGTCCTAACTTTTTTGGTTCTAAATATGTATAATTTCGAGCTTTGTTTTTTTTTTTAAATGAGATTTTTGACATTTTAAGATTGAGAGAACTGGGAGAAGTATATCGAATGACAGCATTTTTATAAAAAAATAAGTTTTCGAATGTAAAAAGTGGGACCCCTGAAATATGTCAATTTTAAACTCGCGCTTCAGACCGAACAGTGCTTTCAAAAAATGAACTAAATACTGATATTTGTAGAGAATTTTAACTACTTTTATTTCTCTAAACAGGTCATTTACTCAAAGTTAATAGTTTCCGAGTTTTAAGCAAAAATTCGGCAAAAAGCTGAGATTTTTCCGTTTTTTTGCGATTTTGTCAATGTTCCGTCACGAAATTTTGTTAGCAAATCTCAGATTCGGATTCAGCACCCCAAAATATGTGTAGAATGAAAGAAATCCGAATAACCCCAAAACTTTCCTAGTAAAAACCCAATTTGACTGAATTATATTTGATATTCCTAGACCTGTTTTTTTAACCAAGAACGAACAAGAATTTACGTAAAAAAATATTTTTTTACCAACAAGCTTTTATCAGATCAGTTTAATATTAAAGACCAGAGTACTTGTCAAGACAAATCAAACGAGCCAAAACTCGATGGCGTTGCGTCGTTTCTTTACAGAGTTCCTATGACCACTTTCCTGCTCCATCATCAGACCCTGGTTACCATTGAAAGACTTATAATAGAAACATCTGCGCAAAATTTCAAGAAACAAAACTATCGAAATTCTCATCCAAATTATCTTCCCCTTTTTGCGCTCTAAAGAATGATTTTTAAAACAGCTAACTTTAATCTTAACATTTAACCTGAATAAAAATACCGTTATTTTGCAATTAAGTTCAGAAATGACGGTTTTACATACAATCATTTTATGTTTGCATAATATATCTATGTAAGCTAGGATGAAATCGTCACTGTACCAAGATTGTCCCACACTGTGCTTAGGTTGTGATGAGTTAAGGGATAGGTTATTAAATCATGGTTTAAAAAACTTTACTAAACTAATTGTCGGTTATAATGTTAACATCATTTTATTCAAAAATATGTAAAAAGATCTTTTTCAAAAATAAAAAGATCAAGTTCTTGGATGTTAATATATATTTATTATATAATTAATACATTTTTATATAAGTTAATTTCTTTCAGTAATGTTTCCTGTATCGAGGAGGCCTCTTAATTAAAATTCGTCGATCAGCTGAGTCATAGAAGAGGGTCGTGTTTATCGCGCAGTTATATATTTTTTTAGAACATATGATGTTGATAATCTTAATGTAATATCTTGTTTAGGTTACTGTATCTAAAAAAAAACATGGCATACGAACGTTTATTGTGTAACTACTAGCTTGGGCCTACGGCTCCGCCCGCCCTTAATATACAGTTATCGACGTGGGATTCCTGCGGCAGCTTCATGATTACAGCTATCACCTTGACAAATTTCATCGAGATCTTTTGACCGGTTTAGCCGCGGAAAGGTAACAATTAGAGGTACTTCGAATTCATAATATTAATGCAAGTTATGGAAGTCAAGTTTTTTTAAAAATTTTGGATTTGATAAAAAAACTTGCTATTATTAGATCTAGAAAAAACAAATTATAATTGTAAAAACATTATTAGACATCATACTGATTTTACAATTATGATTTGTTTTGTCTAGATCTAATAATAGCAAATTTTTAAACTGTGAAAATATATTTCGGGTCTAACACGCTAACAAAAATTTATCTATTTGGTTCTTGATGTTTCAGCCAGGTTGTCAGTAGTCTGGCCAGCTGCTGTGCAAAGGGTGTAGGTTTGATTCCCACACTGTTTTTCGTGTGTGTTTGAGTGAGTTTCTTGATGATATAGTCACAATTGGACTCGGTAGATAGCGCTGTGCTCGATTTTTTAAAAATAGAGTATAAATTTGTAAATGGTGAGACGGGAACGTTATGCTGCGTATTTTATATCGCGTTCATCGGATTGCGATAAAAACTTTGGTAAGACATGGGCACGTTAGCGAAGGTGTCTGAATTACTACAACCATTTTACATTTATGTGAGTCATTTAAACAAATTAGATTTTTTTATAGTTAAGCTGCGATTTCTGTTTTTTTGGAGTTAATTGAGAGCGGAGAGTCTGGATACGGGAATAGAAAGAGAGGTGGTGGAGGTAAGAGGGGAATAAAAAACGTTCGCCTCGTTCGGGAACTTTCGGGACAGCTAGTATACTTATATAAGTGGGTCGTTTTAAAATTTTGCGCAGGTAAACTTTTCCCCGCAGAAAAAAAATGTTTAAAAATAATTATATAAAAATATCTTAACATTACAACAATTAATTGTAAACTATACTACATATTCAAGATCTAATAATTGAAAAATATTACTCAATAGGTATATATATTTTAGTCCTAACAATGTGGTCATTCTTAGTAACAGAGTTGATTTTCATACATATTTCTTCTGTCCTAAGTACCGGTACAACATACGTAGGCATGATATTTTAAATTTTCTGTTATGTACATTTATAAACATTTATAGCGTATTTTGTTAAGATATTACACCAAATTCAGTCATACGCTAGATTATCATAAAATCAGCATTAATATGATTTTTCAAAGTTTTGTCCTACGGATCGTATCAAGTATTAGTACCGCTCTGTTATTGTAGAAAAATAAGTGAAAAAATACAGGTGTCGCTACATGCAGAGCTGTGTCAGTTGAAGAGAAGTGTCTGTTATAATTATGAACGTGTCCGCAAGGGCGGGGGGGATCACAACGCTACCCAGTCGGCCACGTGGCCTTAAAGGTAGTGCGTGTTTTTAATCCGCGTCTGTTCTGTTAACGAAATTATTGGGTAAGTAATTAGTAATTTCTATACAATAATTTCGTAGTGGTTAGTGTGGATATCTTGTAAAACCAGGAACTGTCCCAATCCACGCGATTTAATTGACATAAATCGTTCAAGGACTGTTAGATTTACAACTGTAACGACATTTGTCGTTATCTTCTAGTAGTAGGTTTGTACGAAATTATACTCAACTGTCCAGATACTATTTTAATATATTTGTATAAATAATTACAATAATATATGTATCTTATAACGTTACAGGAGTATAGTTACGTTATACTGGAAACTAAATGTATTACTAATTAATAATTAAACTGTTGCTTAAATACATAGATATCAGAACGTGTACTACGTGGTTATATTTGTTTATGTAGCACATTACAATGCTGCAGTTATGCCTTGTGAATTTGCTTGTTATTTTATTTCCTTATTTAACTTAATACATATACGTGACAATTAACACTAACAAATAATTACACAACTATGTTACCTACTGCGTGGTAAACTAAATAACAGACTGATCTTTTGTTTAATTTTTGTTCGAAAAGATTTGTTAAACACCATAAAATCAATGTTCTAATGTTTATGCATACATTTTAGGTTTAGATTTTACAAAAATTTTACAGCACAGTCTATATATAGTTCAGACTTAAAAGATGATATGCCTTTGGAAATCTTAAGACATTAAACATCTATTAGATAAAAGAGGGAGAACATTCATGTTAGTAAAATAAAACCAGATACGTGCGCCCTAGTCAAAGTGTCAGGTTTAAAGCAAGACTACGTCTACCTAGGTAAGATTGTAAGTGAAGTAGAAAACAGTTTTCAAGGCCATAGACGATACTGCCACGAAATTTAGATTAGTTGAGACTGACCTGTCTTACGAGGCCTTAGAGAATTAAATTTCTATCGTTCCGGAGTCTAAAATTAATTAAGGCAAAAGAGTGTAATATAATACTAATTTGACAGTCTTTTAGAAATATTTCGGAAAAGTGATTGACTGAAAATGATCTCATTATAATAAGAGAAATCTCAATTAATTGGCTACTGTTTGTTCATTTTTAAGATATTATTTTTTTAATTTTTATAACAGCTAATTGTTTTTTAAACTAAAGTTAAGTACAAAAAACAACTATGTTACAAGAGTACTATTCTGTTACTTTTGTGTCCCAAGGATATGATCTGATTATGTCTGATGATTAGATCTGATGATCTGCATTACTTAAGCCATTATTTAAGTATATTACTTTCCAATTTATTGTTGTTTCTTGATTTTATATAAGAACTTGAAATATTTAGGTAGAATATTAGGTTCATAAACTTTATGAAAGTAACATAGTTGTTTAAGATTTATATTTATAGTCAAAAATAATGTGATTTTGGCTGTTTGTAATAGATAAAACTGTGTTGTTAGGAACGATAAAAACAGTTGATTTGAGTTAAATACAGACATTAAAAATAAACCGAAACTATGGGGAACCATCGCGACCAGTAACAGAAAATCAAAATACAATAGCTAATATAAATAAAGACTCCAAAAAAGTAGAAAAAATTAGTTTGTAATAAAGCTTCATTGACCTGCGCGAAATTTAAAAACGACCCAAGAGCTCTACTATGTGACG
Source organism: Apoda limacodes (assembly GCA_946406115.1). NCBI lineage: Eukaryota > Metazoa > Arthropoda > Insecta > Lepidoptera > Limacodidae > Apoda > Apoda limacodes. Next base: position 30,819,070 of record OX291549.1, on the reverse strand, counting down.
TTTTATCCAATAAGATTTGTAACAAGACAATTTTCCAAAATCTCCGAGTTACCGAGTTAGTTCGAATAGTCAGCAAGCTGAAGTAGCAATGGGCAGCCGACATAACCAAATACTCGTAAAATCAAAAACCGATGGGGAAATGAGGTTCTTGAGGAGCTAACACGGACTAAAGGATGCAGACCGCATTGTACCAGACGGTCAAGCAAACTGGTTAGACCCGCAAGAGGCTGCTAAACGCTGAAAGTCAGAAGTGGCGTTGTGGAAACATAAAGCAGTAGACGTCAACGGTCTTTGGGGCATGCATATGTTTAGCAGTGGAGGACATCTACGGTCCTTAGAACATGCATATGTTGAGCTGTGGAGGACTTCTACGGTCTTTAGAACATGCATATGTTTAGTAGTAGAGGACTTCTACGGTCTTTAGAACATGCATATGTTTAGTAGTAGAGGACGTCTACGGTCTTTAGAACATGCACACGTTGAACATTGGAGGACGTCTACGGTCTTAGATACTCGTATAATGATGATGATGACTGCTCGGTGCTAAGATTTTTTTCACGAAAAATATGCACTTGTAAAATGTATGTATTTGCAAAAGTGTAATTTTTATGTTTTTCTACATCTTTTTATATAGATCTAGGAGAAATCGCACATGCTTTTAAGTACAAATCACCCATAGATACCCTTCAAGATTTCACGTGAAAACTACACATTCAAATATAAGATATACTTACTTGTTATTGCGTGCTGTGACATAAAGTTGGAGTTTTGCACCTTCTGAACAAAATGGTGAATGTGCAAAAACTAGAGCCTGAAAGTGGATCGCACGCAACTGGATAGTACATGTTCTACAAAAACTCATTCTGACAAAACACACCAAACTAATCTAAGTTCTACCGACTATCCGCCAAATCGATTAAGTTTACGCTACCGACTGTCTGTACCCATCCACTTTAATTTTTTTAGGCCAGAAACTAAATACTTGCAATAAAAATAAAATTTAGTTGCTATTTAAATAAATTTTGTAGACTTCCAAAACGTTTGAGAACAAAATTATTCCGTTATGTTTAGTGGCCGGGAGAGCATTCGGTCGATTAGGGATTTGCTAAGTGGGTCAGCCGGAGCACGAGGTGGCAGTAAGAGCCGCACTCGCACAAGGAACACGATGTGAATAAACTTTTAACAGCTCGGCTTGATTGGATCACGTGTGTGGTGCGCCTTATAACAAGTATAATTTTATTTAGTTAATTTGTATTTGTTATATATATTTTTTAACAAACGATATTTAAGTTACAACTAATTGATGTTCGTATTTTCGAATCTTGGTAGTCAATTTGATCTTTGAACTCTGCTGAATTCTAATGCACCTCACCAATCATTTACATTTAATATTTTCAACTCTGCACACTTAATCACGTAACAAATCGTTCTCGCGTTAAATTTTAAATCATATTTTTCGTTCGACCAAATACAGATCGTTGTCCAGAATTCAGATGACGCCACACAAATATAGTTTTATATAGGTAGTAGTAGGAAGTCAATTAAAAGTTGTCGTGTAATGCTAGTCGCAAAATGTTTTAGACTGTCATACATTTAATGCCACATGAAAAAAAAAATTAATGTTCAACGCATATAATTTACTATTCAGCCACATCCAGCTACTTTCTTTAGGTCATCGGTTCACCATGCTGGGGGGCGACCCACACTACTTACCGATCCGTGGTCTCCACTTAAGGATACATCTGCCCCATTGGTAATCGGTTTTGCAACCTGCCCACTGTTACTTTAGTTTATTCTGATCATATCCTTTAAAGAAGCACCTGCATAGCCCTCTCCATAGCTCGCTTAGCGACTTTTGATTTGACGATCAGGCCTATTATCAGTATTTACGATTCTGCGCCTAAGGTCATGACAGTAAAGACGCATTAATTCAAGACCTTCGTATACAAACGATAATGTATGGGCAATGTTAAGGCTTGACGCAACTTTCCGAATGCAACCCAACTGAATTCTTCTGTCTGCTTCTTTACCAAAGTTGTCTCTTCCTAGTGTGTTTGTCGAACCTAGGTAGATGTACTCTTGAATAGCTTCGATTGTGAAGTTTTCGACGACCACGGTCTCAAGTCAACGTATATATTAGATATAACCTTAGTCTTGTCTACGTTCATATTGAGACCTACTCGTCTGGAAGAACAGTTGAGACTGATAAGCTTTTTTTTCAAATCCAGAGATTCAGCCATCACTATGATGTCATCTGCGAATCGTAGGTGAAGGATGAACTCGCTATTTGTAGAAACCCCGCAATAGTTTTTTCAGTCCAGTGTATTGAAAGAGTATATCTCTGGGTTCTCAGTGCCCTGCTATTGTACGTCGCCATAAAAAGTTATTGGTTGTGGTAGCCTGTCGTAACTCGGGGATTCTTCGACACTCCTGCCTTACTGTCCATGGGAATGGCCACACTGGGCAGACGTCTTGGCTATCGAAGTACAGAGCCTCCTCCCGGTGACGTTGGTGTGTGTTATTTGTAGGCTGGCTATACATTAGTTATAACACCATTGTTCAGTCGTCAGAGCCTGGAGTGTTATAAAGCAGGGAGTAACACGTGCAGGTATGTTTGACAATTGGAGCCTAGGTTTGAGACGTAGCCCCTTTACCCCCTCAGCTCACGTCAAAACGAGCAGTTAATTGAATTACGTAACTTGAATTTAATGGACAAAGGAAGTCGACAAGTCGATATATTCCTTCGACGTGCGCCGCCCGTGGGCCGCTATCTTCTCTTTCTCCACATAAAAAAAAAAACTAAGAGAAACACGGGAAAGTGGGGTACGGACTTGTCCTGGGTGCACAACTCAGACGGGCAATTGTTCCCCGAATTATTTTGTTAATCGTTACTTTTCACGGCGCTAGCGACGGTGCACGCGGTGAACCTTACCAATATCCAGATTGTGGTTCTTTTTATTTAATGCGTGATATTTTTAAAAAAAATTACTTAATAATATTTTATACCAATAAATAGACAGTGTAAAAAGTGCAGTGGGTGTAGGTGTAGGGCGCGATCGCGATTGTGTGTACGAGTGTGTTATAAAACCAAGAGACAGCGGTTGCCAGAACCCGGTGAGATTGTTCCATTACTTTGTAGATAGGTTTTTACTTGACTGCGAGCGCCCACAGTATAGGTAATAGCACTGCATGGTGCGACCTGTGCGTCACGGAGTTTTTCACTCGAATTGGTTGAGCCGCTCTTATGTAATGCGTGACAAGCATTCGTTAATTTATTGCAATAGATAGTGCTCTTTCTGATTCCGCCAAAATATTTGTTTTTCGCAAATGTTTCCTTACCTATCACCATTTATGTGGTCTACAAATACAAACAATAATATTTTTATATTTGAGTTGATTTAGTGAGGGGTTGATTGCGGTTCGCGATTTCTGACGTATTGGAAGGGAACTGCTTACTGGATCTCGTTCAGACCAGTTTTCGGAGGAGATTTGCATGGTGGTGTACTTCACATATTTTTTTAGTTTTGTCATTCTCTTATTTTGGAAGTTACAAGGGGGGGACGGGCGCATTTTGCCACTTTGGAGGTGTCTCTCGCGCAAACTATTTAGTTTGGAAGTGTTAGAGGCTTGAATATCATTTTTGAGAACCTGTCCATGGGTGTACCACACATGGGGTTTGATGAAAGAAGAATTTTTGAGTTTCGGTTCTGAGTGTGGGGAACCCCAGAAATTTATTGTTTTTTTTTTCTATTTTTGTGTGGAAGTCTTGGTGCGGTTCGCAGAGTGCATCTGCTCATGCTGTGTCATCTTAGTACAATATAAATAATCAAAGGAAAGTGTTGCCAGCTGTCCCACAAATCAGATAGTAATTTATTTACTAGTATACAATTTAATTTTATATAAATTTAGCAGATGGCGTTGTATACAGTTAAAATTGGAAGTTGTCTAGTATTGCCAGTTCAAAACATTGTAAATAGTTTAGTAGGATCCACTCATCATATTATAGTATAAGAACAGAAGCTTATCCATGTTTGTGAATGCAACATACATTTATATGAATAATATACCAAGGGACTGAATATAACAGACTACGATATGATAGAGTCGTGTGTTCGGAAGACATTTTACATGATAACTTTCAAAATTTCTGCTAAAAAATATCTAGAAAATAATTGGTCCGATAACGACGTTCCTATGATCACTATCGTTACTGTGGACACTTGTCTATTGGTTTTGATGTTTAAGAAATCAAAATCCAGTCGCCAAAGTCCAGTGTCCAAAGTCCATCACACTCAGAGCTATAATATTTGTATTAATTTACCAAAAATATCAGTAAAGAACTGAAATATATTTATTAGTTATCTGGGAGAGATCTCTCCATAGCGATAAGATCGCCATTTGTACCTGTATGGTAAATACTGTTTTTATGTTTGATTTTGTGCAATAAAGTGTTTTTATTTATTTATTTATATATTTATAGCTGTGCTCACTCAAAGATTTCTATAGAAAATATATCGTTATATCCTTTGTAATTTATGATTCGTGTGTGATGGTAATTCCATGATCAAAGAAACGTTATTACCCGACAAAATCAGAAAGTATATATTTCGTTCAACCTTAGAAATTTAATCTACACCCTGTCTATTTGGTCGGGTAATTACGTTATGGAATAAGGAGTAAACCTCTCTACGGTTTCCCGAGTCCTGTTACTCTTAAAAAAATAATATATATATACATAAATATGCGGTAAAACTAGATTTTTTCTGTAGCTATAGCGCTGCTGTTGACGGTATAACCAAGCGGAATCAATGAATATAACCTTATTTATGGTAGCTTTTTCTTCATTGAAGTGGCAACACCGAAAAGGAATGACAATAATCTGTAACAAACAACAATGGTGTGCGGCTACGGTTGATTTTAAAAGTTTATCGCCATTTTTCTTATTAAATTGAGAATTTCTAATGCGTTGAGTTGAAGATGCCTCTTCGTTCTTCAGATATTGAGTTAAAGCGTTCTCGGCGGAGTGGGTTGCATGGACAATTGAGTAATCGTTCGATGGGAGCTTGTTTCGTGTGTCAAGTTTTGGAAAAGTGACTTTAGGTGTTAGTTGTGTGCTGATAGTGACTATTAGTTAAATATTTATACTCAAATAACTTTGTATTACTGGTGTTTTTGATAAATAGTTACAATTCTTTTTGATTTTAATTTAAGTACCGAGGCAGGTATCATAGTTACACCCAATGTGTGGTTCGCTGTGTGAATTTCAATTGTTTTATTTTTGTTGCATTATATTTTCACAAAGGCCTTTGTGGAAATGATGCAACAAAAATAAAACACTTAAAATTTACACAAAAATATCAAAAACCAAGAGGAGGTAGGTACCTATACCTAGAAATGAACCTAAAATTAGTGCAATGCTTTAGAAACTAGATGGCGTTAGCGTACTAACGATAATATATGAATTATTATGGTTATGGTTTCGGAGAGGGGTGGCTGTGTTCCGTTTCTTGCTGCGGAACCCTAAAAATCTAAGCGGTAAATCGAAATGAACTAATCCATTCATTTAGGACTCTTGCTTGTCTACATAATACAGGCAATAATGTTTGTATTTGCGTTTAAGATGTCAAGCTCTCGCGTTAGAAAACTTTTTATTACCTACTTTTTGTGTTTTTTTTCTTTTTTATACAACCTAAAAAAAACTGCTCGACCACTATCTAATCAAGGATTATTAAACTTGTACTCGTCGGTCAAAAAAGTTGAGTTCTTGGAGATACTTAAGAGGATCACCTGAACCGGACATGATCAAATCATTTGGCTATAAACGGAACCCTAAAATGTGGTTTTGCGCTTTACAAGTGGGTTCTATCACCCCTTTTAGATCCCCCTCTCTATTCGCGGTCCACAATTTTCAATTTCATTCTGCATAAAATAATTTATTATTTTGATATGTTGACTCGAAAGCTCGGCAGCTGCTCACAAACTTTCGCATTTGAAATAGTTTTCATTATTTTTGTAATACATTTGTCGTACATGTGTGTGTGTTCAGCCATACATGTGACGTACATGTTTGGTTTTCATTCGCATAGGTATCGTGTGTGGTATCTCGCGCATTCTGTAGGTATTTATATGCAACTCTCGCACATAGAGAAGTATATTGTGTGCCGTATGTGGCAAGCTTTTTCCGAAACTCTAGAATCATAGATAGTTTTGTATTGAAGAAATTAAATTATGATGATAATTAAAATTATGATTTATACATTAAAATCGATAAAATATTTAATTAGTATGTATTTTCTTTCTTCTTGGGATGTTTAAAAATACGATTAATAGATATAGAAAGCACCTACAAATATCTAATTGCATTTGTGCAATTGTAAGCAATTTAAGACTTTAAAGAAAATCAGACTTTAGGTACAGGTTTTCATAATGTTAGAAACTAGCAACACTTATTTGCTAACAAATACAGAGTTCATAATTCATTACAAATAAATTGCCGCAGTAAAATTATACATATTATGATTTAAGAGCAAGAATAACAAAAAAAAAATATATTATATATTCTTTAGTTAATAAGCCTACGGGGCTTGTGTGTATGTATATGTGTGTAAAGCAAATTTTTCTGATTTTATTGACATTAGGTTCTAAAACAAGTAAATGAAACGTTATAGCGAAATCAAAATCTAATGTAATAACGAAAAAGAATATACCTAACGTATATCTAATATTTAAGTAAAATTAAATTAAAAATAATAGTCTTAGCTTTCATATAAGTATGTATATCATCAACATGATGTGGGTGTGTTTCTAACGTCTAGTATTAGAACACATGGCATCATATATACCATTAACACACTGGTGTGATACATTGAAATAGGTACATACTAATAAATATGTATCTTTATTCTAAAGAATTTAAATGTTAAAGAAACACAGACGTGGCAGTTCATACATTTTGTAAGCATTATTGGTTTAGAGGGAATAAAGCATTTTACTGACGGCGGCAAAAGGGAATTGTTAAAATATATAGTTGAAACATAAAGCACAAAGGGAACCAAGTAATAAAAATATCTGACCTCCCTTACGCTTTTTGTTTGACGTTTACTTGCAAGCTGTCCACAGTAAACATCTTATTTATTCTTAACAGTTACTGAGAAACTTTCTAAGACAAGCAATGCTTGTTTTCATGACAATTAGGTTTTGTTATCGTATTTCAAAGTATCCAGCCGGTGATTTAGGATAATAGAATGTAGAATGAATATAATAGGGTTAAATATCTATATCTTACTATAGGTACGAGTATATAATAGGTATATAAAGTGAGGTATACTTTTAAACTCTCCTAGCAAGTACCTACACATACGAAACTACCTTTGTATAAGGAACATATCTCACAGAACGAGTCAATAGCAATCATTAGATAAAATTTTCATTAAGTATTCAAAAAAAAAAGTCCGCGCGCGGCGCTGTGAACAGATCGTTTTTGTCCATTACGTTTTTTAAAAAAAAATCATTAAAGTTATTAAGTTAACTTAATTTTTGTGTTTCACGCATCAAAAGCTGCGCGTTAGTGCCGTCTATTAGTTTATATCAATTGAATCATTTGAATGTGCTAGGAAATAGTAAAAAAAATAATTATAAAAAGTGAATTTGACTCAAAAGTGTAAAAGTGACTTAAAAAGCTGAAGTCCGTTGGGGCCGCAACTCATTTTGCATCCAAGGATACATATAAAGATAAGTGAATTAAAATAAGTAGACCGAAAATATCGTAACAAAAATAGCATTAACCAAACGACCATACAAAAGCCTTTTAAAATTTCACCTCTTTCATATAATTTTTTATTGAATTAAAAATTGACGGGCGATAACCTGGCAAAACTAATAAAATCCGCATGACTAGAGTACAGAATTGAGACATATGTTATACATTCATATAAGTAGTAGGTGTCTAAGTTTTCCGTATATATTGAATATTTAAATGACTGAGCACAAAGTTTTAATTTGTAATTTATGAAAGCTTTAAACATGGCATTTCGCTAGAGACGCTTACAACCCAGGTCAAAATGCCCGAACGGCCGGCTCAGGCGCGGACTGGTGGTGAATTTGGTTTGCACACGTTATGTATACGGATAATATTGTATACGTAAAAAAATTGTGTAGATAGTAGATAGCGATACGCCGACTTTTGGCGTAAATCACGTTTTTCCTTGTTAGCATCAGTTTTTGGTGTAGGTACATAACGTTACAAAACGCCTGAGCATGCAATAAAATATAATGCAAACCACGATCTATTGCAATTAAATAATAAACAAATCCTTATGCCCTTATGTAGATTGAAAACAAACAAATAATCTCTTATGTTTGGATAATATATAATATAAGTAAGTAGGTACTTTGTGCTATTGATTTGACTAAACGTATGTACCTGTGTAGATAATATTTTTAACTAGATATAGGTATAAATCTTTTTTAAATAATTGAATGGGTATAATTATCGTTTCTAAGTATAAAATGTGACCGCATGTTTTTCTAGATTGGATTATACAGCTTTAATTTACTGAACCCTTACAACGCATACTTACCTACCGTATAGTCATTAATTCCTTCCAAAATATAGTATTTCATAGCTTTGATGATTTAGGGATGTTTGTTGAAGCCTAATTTGTGAAAAAAAAACCTTGACATTCACTTTGTATGTTTTTATTTATATCGTCACAGATTAGCACCTAGTAATAATACTTTTTCTTTGTCTAAGTAGCATGGGTCGTACTTGCGAAAATCAAAACCAGAGATTTATTATAAGTACGAGTATCTGAAAATACCTGGGCTGAAACCAACACTTTGAAGGACTTAAAAGTATTTTTCCTCACTCAGTTTTATTACTCAAACCTACTACTACTTTCAGTTAAAGTCCTTATAGCCCTCGTATTTCGATTGTGATTCCGCGCTTAACGTAACAAAGTTTTGTCTTCTTATTTTACTAGGCTTTGATAGACAAGGTAATAATCATAGATTACAACTGTCAGCGGCTGAGAATGCATTTGGTACTTACATTATTAATAGAAGCATAGGTATTTGAAGGTATAAATATTTTGCGTATCTATATAACATATTGTACTATATTAGTCTCTTTGTGTTTTTTCAAGGAAGGGACACTTGTCCGATTCAACATGGAGTTTTTAAATCCATATTTGTACTACTGGCCACGTTGTAGGATGTATTTTGTTACATAAGGTAATCTACGTAATGACGAAAGAAATAAAATGCTTTAAGGGCGGAATAGCGTCTGTCGGGCCAAATACTTATGTATAATTATGATTCCAAATAAGCCAGCATTGGTAAAAAAAAAATACAACTTATTTTATAAGGGTGATTATTAGGTACAATGTTTTTATTTATTTTACTATTGAAATTTTCATATTTTTTCGAGCTAAATGATAAAATTTACTAATATTAAATTTTTAGGTACATATACACGATATGCAATAAAATAATACCTAGGTGACGGGCGGTGTCTATGTGATGTGATATAATATAACTTATTTCAGTACACGTAAATCATAGTTAGTAGACGGCAAGAGTACCTATATATGAATAGTAGACAAATGTTTGTTCTCCAAGTTTCTTTTATAGGTAGTCTTGATTACCACTGCTTAATTTCCAGTATCAATTATAGGTATATACTAAATATATAAACTCTAAAAATGAGAACGTATAAACTAGTAGTAACGTAGTGACTATAAAATATAAACTTATGAACCAACGTTACAAATCATAAATTGCCACTTCATTACCACTCAGGCACTACTACATTAAAGCTGTTATGTTAGCTGTAAAAGACATGTACCGAATTAGTATGGAGCTTGGTACAGCGCCAACTTTTGTAATTAGGTAAAGAACCTTACGAAATAATAAAACTGTATATTGAGACCTACATTAAAAATTAAAATTGATTTTCATAAATGTATTATTATTCATAGTCAATCATTCATAGTCACGTTCTCTTCACAAGTATTAAGTTACTTTAATAGTTATTTTCATTTTAAATCTACTTAGGTACCACGCCTTTAAACAAACAGTAACTGAAGCCAAAATGCAAAAAGAACACTGAAATTGAAGGCTGCCAATAAAGAAGCAAAAACTTAAATGTATGAAATACTCGTACTCACTCAAAACAACGCAATTATTTTATTGGTTAAATTTATCTGACCTACTTAAAAAGTGCAATTTTTTGGATTTTGTCTACTACAGTTAGCTACAATGGAATGTAACTACTTCATGACTGTTTCCATTTATCATTTTATTCGATATGCCTGAAAATAGTAACTGAGCTATAGGAATAGGAAGCTGAAACTGAACACAAAGAAACGAAAAACTCAATGGTTGGAATATTTCCTTAAGAACAAATAAAATCTTGGTTATATTAATTTATGATTTTTTTAGGTATGCCTAAAAAGTTACTAAAGCTACGGGAAATAAGACAACGAAACTGTAAATTACAGATAAACAGACAAAAACGCATGTCGTGGATACTTCCATAAAAGATCGACGTTACACTTCACTTATTAACTCCATTTATGATACACTTAGATAGGTACGCCTTAAAATGGAACTGAAGCTACGATAAGAGGATAAAGAAACTGAAGAAAGCCAATAAATAATAACAAAAAATGCAGCTATTGAAATTGTGCTACGCTATTAAATATTTTTATTTTTATTTCTTATCAAGTACGAACAATAATAAATGAAGCTTTTCAAAAAGGACACCAAAACTGAAAACTGCTATATTAAACCATGACGTAAGTTATGAAAGGCCGCTGCAAGAACGAATTAACAATGATAACATCTATTTATGATTTACTTAAAAATTAGGCACGCCTAAAAAGGTAACTGAAATTATGGGAACAGGACGAGAAAAACGAAAAACTGTCAATTAAGAAATAAAAAAACCCAACGTTGGAATTCTGCTACAAATGATGAAACTACTATCCCATTTTAAGTACACACCTAAGAATTTACACCAAAGAACAGTAAAGCTATGGAAACAGAACAATGAAACTAAACAGCGCTAATAGTAGGTATAAAAAATCTGGACGCTAAATCAAACCATCCGAGCAAGGACGTGTCACCGCCCACGAGCCCTTTCATTCCGAGGGCAGAAAAGCCAATCCCGCTCATCCCCCGCTACTACAACCACCCACAATCTCCTATGCGTTTCCGACACTTTTGCGGAGTCAATTTATTATTTACGCCTATAGACACCTAAGAATAGTAAAGCTATGGAATTAGAACACTGAAACTAAACAGCGCTAATAGTATAAAAAAATCTGGACGCTAAATCAAGTCATACGAGAAAGGACGTGTCACCGCCCACGAGCCCTTCATTCCGAGGACAGAAAAGCCAATCCAGCTCATCCACTGCTACTGCAACCACCTACAATCTCCTACGAGTTTTGCGGAGTCAATTTATTATTTACGCCTATAGACACTTTTTGGAGACAACCTAACTAAAAATAGGAGAATAGGTAAAGGAAACTACAAACTGCAAATAAATAAATAATTTAAAAAAAAGGAATTGTTAGATCTCTGCTGAAGTAAAGAAAACAAAAGAAGGAAATCATGTTTTTGCATTGGCTATATCCATTCACGAACTACGAGTACTATGGTACGTATATCTAAGGATAATAACTGAAGCTCAGGAAACCAGACACTGCAATAAACACTGCCACTGGGGTAAAATAAAACACAAGTGTTGGAACACTACAACAGAAAAACAATCATTCACTGAATATGTAAATTTATGCTAGTAAAAACGGAAACTAATCGAAAGTGCCTTATTAACGACATAAACTGAATACCATTACAAGACAATAAAATGCATAAGTTGGAACGCCAGTCAAGCAACAAAGGAACAAGAGTTGTAATGCTAATTGGAAATTACTAAAGCCACACGGATGTAAACCGAATAAGCTGGTGCAAATGAATACCATCAAAGGAGAATCAGAACACAGAAGAGTTTAGAAGCCAGCACGCAGACCACAAACGGCAAAGCAGTCATTTTTCCCTTCTTGTATATATTAACACTTGTATATATTTATCATCCTGCTGGCTTAAGGGTGCTGGTACCAGTCGGCTATCCTATACTGCAAAGTCCTACTCTACCTGCCCTATCTACTCCGTCTTACTGGTGTCTTGGGCAGAGGTAATAGACACACATAGGAATGCCATGAGATGGACGGAACACTACTAGAATCACTCACTAATGCGGACTGGAAACGCCGCATACATTCCAGTGGTTGAGGACCCTCCGTTTCTTCAGTTACCACCTTTTTGAACGTTTGCGCTGTTCCAGACCGCAGTTTTGAGCACTCTATAGAACCCTTTCATCGACAGTTCTTTTCCTATGTGACCCGTCCCTTGAGTCCTTGCAGTGGAACGCTGGCTGGTAAGACGCTGGAACGGAACGGATAAAAAAAACTAAGAGAAACACAGATTTACATTAAGATTTCAAAATCTGCATAATTTGTTATTCTAAGCTCGAGGTGAAAGTAATTTTGTGCGAAACTAAACTTTTTTTTATTGTCTAATACCTGAATTTTACTTTCATTACTATAATCTATTCTTGTAAAATATTTATTTCCTTTTGTTTTATGTGATAAAATGAAATAAAATTACAAAATCGTTAGAAATCTCTACAAACAAAACTTATCTTTAGAATAAGTTTCTGTTAACTGTTTATGCTACTAAGATAGTAATCAAGTATACGGCCCACCTGATACAAAGCAGTAACCTTAGCCTATGGACTCTTGTAATACATGTATTGCAGAGCTTTTGAAAATCAAATTACTTCCTTCTAGGAGAACCCTATATTACAGTTCCTATTCCTTATTAACTTAGTGTTTATTACTCACTAATATTATTCTGCGAATTATTTCATTTCGCTATTAACTAAGTAAACATTTTGTTACTATTATAAAACTCAAAAGGTAGGTATCAAAAAAAATAAGAAAAAGTTAGATAAAATGATAATGTCAGTAAATAAATATGACTACTATTTAGACCTGCAATTCCTGGGACCACTTTAGTCACTACTATTTAGCCCTACAATTCTTGAAACAATATGTGAATCTACTATTACGCATTGCAATGCCTGGGAAATCATTAGTCACTACTATTTAGTCCTACAATTCTTGAAACAATATGTAAATCTACTTTTATCGCTGCAATGCCTGGTACAAGATTAATCACTTCTATTTAGCTCTACAACTCTTGAAACAGTATGTGAATCTACTTTTACGCATTGCAATGCCTGGGAAATCATTAGTCACTACTATTTGGCCCTACAATTCTTGAAACAATATGTGAATCTACTATTACGCATTGCAATGCCTGGGAAATCATTAGTCACTACTATTTAGCCCTACAATTCTTGAAACAATATGTGAATCTACTATTACCCATTGCAATGCCTGGGAAATCATTAGTCACTACTATTTAGCCCTACAATTCTTGAAACAATATGTGAATCTACTATTACGTATTGCAATGCCTGGGAAATCATAAGTCACTACTATTTAGCCCTACAATTCTTGAAACAATATGTGAATCTACTATTGAGCCTGCAATACCTGGGACAACATTAGTCACTACTATTTAGCCCTACAATTCTTGAAACCGTACGTAAATCTACTATTTAGCACTACAATGCCTGGGACAACATTAGACACTACAATTTCCAACATTTATAAGCTATATGTAGTTATTGAATTTGTAACATTGACAGGGAAAACGGTAACCCCTTACACACAGGATTGCCTAGCTTGGAAGCTTAGGCATTCATGTTTCAACTATCTGCATTTTCTTTGTATAGTAATAATTAAATTAAGCACTGCAATGCCTGGTAGAACGCAGACACTACTGCTATTTATTACTACAATTCTTGGTATAACATCATTTTTTTCATTTTTAAACACTGCAATGCATAGAATAACGATAGACACTGCTATTGAGCGCTCAGATAATAATTTCGTAATATACTTACTTTAGTTTATGAAAAAGCAACAACGAAAACCGTATTTTATTCTTCCTCGTATTATTTTCTGACCCTCGTTGTTTAATAAAAGCTCGCAGCTGCCGAGCTCTTAATTAAACAAAACAACAAGCCTGCAACTTTCATGTATTATGTATTGTGTATTGTGTATTGTGTACTGTGTACTGTGTACTGCTCTACCCGTACTTCTAGCACTACATTCTGTAAAAGGTAAGGACTACGAGGATCAAATGTACTATTGGATTTTGTGATTTCCTCAGTACTTTCAGTTTAAAGGAATATGTGTTAATGGTGATTTCTTAATCCATCTTACAATAAAGGCCGGAGCAGACCAGATGCGAGGCGTGTCGTGACGCGTACAAGCCCTTTCACACCGCCAAAAGTGGTACAGCACACGTCACGCAGGTAACTTCTGCATGCGCGCAGCTATATTGAAGAATTTGACCACAATAATAACTTATAATTTTTATTTTAGTACTCTTCATGTTTGGTGTTGTAGAGACACTCATACTTGCAAACCATTCCTATGAGTTTATTGAAAAAAAACACTTGAAAACTACATTACTTTTGTAAATAAATACAACCTGCCGTGTGCGCGAACGTGCAGCACTAACTGATGCGTGTGCGTGCATGCCTGGTCTAGCATCTAACAGGGAGCGCAATATTATACAACGTCATCACTGCACGCGCGTGTGCGACTTTGCCGTTTCGCTACACACGCGCACGGACTCGGTTGGTCAGTAGATGCGTGTCGCACATGCGCGGCACCTCTCTTACAGTTTCATATATTACATATGGTGCGTGCGTATTAGTCAGATCCAGACATATATTAATATTAATTGTGCGCAATAAGAACTTGTTCATTCCACAGCCTTTTTTGGCATAACACTGAACTCCAAACTTCAATATGGTCCTCATATCCATAACTAGACTTTGCCAGCGGCTCCGCCCGCCCTAAATTCGGTTATCGGCGTGGGATTCCTTTATTTGATCTCAATATTAATACTGTGATTTGCTCCTTAATTAGTCGCCCTAAATTCGGTTATAGGCGACCATGATTTACTCCTTAATTACACTAATGATGTTTGCTATATCAAGCTGTAACTATAGCTATATTTCGTTTAAGCTCGGTTATAGCTATTCCCGCGGGATTTTCGGGATAAAAAGTGGTGGTTGAAGCGTGAAAGAGTAACAAACATCCATCCAAACAAACTTTCACATTTATAATATTAATAGGATATTTTAATGATATATGGCATTTTATTGTGGGGTAGCGCTGCTGCTGTAAATACAATATTTGGGATACAAAAACGGGAATTCATGCTATTTACAAATTAGAATATCTCTGAGGAATAGGTTTAGGGAAGTAAATATTTTAACTTTAGCGTCGCAGTACATATATGAAAATCTTTTATATGCACATAAAAATAACAATAGTGTTAGCAAGAATAGTGATGTTCACAAAGTAAATACTAGAAGTAAATAAGCTGTTGGAGCATGATACACGTCTACACAAAATAAGTAACTCTTTTATGGGGCAATGTATAAACTTTCCCAACAAAGTTCCTAATAATATTCAAAAACTATCAATAAGTAAATTTAAATCAAATTAAATTTTAAATGCAAAAAATTGTATTTGATAACTTTGACGATTCAAAAGTGTTTGTAGAAACCTAATTTGAATTACAAAATTTAACTTTGCGCACGTCACGTCACGCCACGCCACGCATCTGGTCTGCACCGGCCTTAAAACCACGAGACTGACAGCCTGTTAGGGTTGCTACAGTCTGCAAATTTTCATAGCTGACCCAGAGCCATAAAAATGACAAAAAATATTTTAACATCTTAATGTTTATCTTCCCATTGACCTATGAACTTGAAATTTGGTGATAATGTTTATTATAACGTATTGTTTTACAGTCCGTGAACGTAATTGTATCACTCACCTAACTACTGATAGGGGGCGTCGCGGCGGAACTAGGAAACTAGGCATCCATCTGTGTTTATGTTCTCTATGATGGGGCCTAATCTAAGGGAAGGAAACTTACTTTAAAACATTAGGAATCTGCTACAAAATAGACCATAGAGTTTAAATTACAACTTTGAGTGTGTCACCGTAGCGGTTCCTGGTCAAATCACACTTCCAGCACACTGTTTCCACCGAACTCGCGTCAATACCACGACGTTAGTATTTCCGATTGAACACGGGATTTAGTTTGTACTGAGTTTTCAAAGCTCTTCACAAAATTCCAAAGCGAACGAACACACTAACAAGACGCAATACGCAAGTGTCGCTTTCAACCTACGGCAAAAGACTGAACTGAGCTATTCGCATGGCTGACCGTGCGTTCCAGTGCCGACACCAAGGTCAATGTCACACAAATTGAATGGCGAAAAACGCTTAACCCTACCGAACACGTATATTTTACTAACTCAGATATATATATATATATATATTGGATATTGATAGTTTTGTTTATTTTTCCTATTACAGCGAACTTGATGAAGCACAAAAGGGATTTACTCACCTACTGTTAATAATTCTGCCATTCGGACGGCTTATATTCTACATTTGGTACTAAACCTTAAATGTGCGAAGTCCGACACGCACTTGAACGGTTTCAAAATTATGCGTGAGCATTGATGATCACATACTGAGGTCCTACAGCCTCGTGTGTAATGAACAATTTAGCGCACTTATATCACAATGTACTATTAATAGTTATATATATATATATATATATATATATATTTAAAGCATGTGATAAGTATTATTCACAATCTGTAGATGCAGTGCATAAAGCATCAACTTTTGATCACTGGTGCAAGGGTCTTAAATCTATGCTTGAATTTTTGGTAGATTTTATAGTTTTTACCTTATTTCGGTACCGTGCGTATTTATTAATTTCAATCATCAAGTCAGTATCATAATGACAGTTTATGACATAACAATGAAAACGCCAGTGGTTAAGTCATAAATATATATATATAAAACGTATAACAATCGATTTAGATTAGGGTCAAGAGTCACAAAAACTAATTTGTTGAGCCGGAAACTTTTAATTGATTCCAGCTCTTGTAGTGCTGCGATCAAAGTAGAAGCGATTGGATTTTGATGGTTCAATAACGCTCGTCTCTGTTCTGTTCCCAACCCAACCCAAGTCTCTAACACACTTTATTGTCAAAGGCTGTTATTGCGTGTCATCTCCAAAGTTATTAATAAGATTCAAATAAACAAAAGTAGGGGCTCAGGCAACTTATTATATCGATAAATGAAGGAAAACTTATAGTTAGGTGAAATATTGTTACATTTATTTATATTGTTATCGTCTTATAATAGCATATTAAATAATATAATATACATGTCAATTGCTAATCATAGGCCTCTACTTATAAATACAACTAAAACGCTTAAGAATTGATATGTTTCTACTTAGTAGCGTATTCGCCATTCGCAAACTATTTTTTTAATGTTCAATTTAATTGGTTTACATCAACTGACAGACCTGATATTCTCAATAAAGTTTTGTATGTACCTAATCGACTCCGAAGAAAGTGGTCTAACTGAAACCAACTCATATGTCATCAAAATTATTAATTAATTTAATAATTGTTATCCAATTTTAGTTAATTTTTTTTTTATGTATAATTTCTCATTAGTATTAACTTTTATTTGGTAGAAGAACCTAAAACACATATTTAGTATAAGTTTTATTTGTATCTAGTATAAAAAAAATATTACATTTTCAAGTTACTTACTGTCATAAAATTGCCGCGTTTACTTTTTTGAGGCGCCATTTACCGAGTATTTCTTGTATATTTAATTATTGTTCCTTGTAATGTGTGTCTTGTAAGCAATCCCAAAAATAAATAATTAAAATTCAAAGTCATTTGTTACAAGTATAACGAAACTTCAGGATCACATTTGGTATTCGCTGATCTTCGGAACGAAATGGCAACAATTATCGATCTTGTCGCGAAAATTAGGGAAAAATAAACAATTGAAAAGTTGGGAAGATTCTTGTATTTTCCGATACAAAAAATAACTGGCCCTAGCGATATTTTATAGTTGGTGGTACCTAGTGGGGCTTATAGCCCGTCATACCAATTTTTTTATATTATATTTTTCTAGTAATCATTCACCAAAATCCCCATGCCATATCGTTCCGATGGTTCCAAATAGCTATCATACCGCCCGTGTCGACAAAAGCTTATAATAGTAATGAATATTTTTATCTTAGTACAGCAAGTTTCACGTCTTTAACAATAAAAATATACATGTGACTTTCATATAAACTTTAAATCACATTTGCCACCTTTAATCCGTCCCTATAGCTGTCGTATAAGAATTTTTGTTTATACGAATGTTTTGGCTATGACAACAAAACTAACGATTTTCACATAATATTAGAGTTGTCAAACAGTAAAGTTAAGTGGGTGTGTTTTAGATTTTTGTAAATATGTTTTTTGAGACCCTCAAATCTGCAATTGGGATAGGTCTTAAATCTGCAATTTGAATAGGTCACAAATCTGCAATTGGGATGTCGCCCGTATCTTCATATAGTATTAGTTCGTTTCTGACGATTTTTAGGGTTTTGTATATGTCCTGGTAGGACAGTCGTTGAAGTGGTTCACTTTGGTAATATAAATAATAAATAAATAATTATGTGATGTGTCTTCTAAATGAAAAGTATCGGTGAAAAGAGGTTTGTACACGAACCAAATAGCTTTGTTTTTCACGAACCAAATAGCTTTGTTATTCACGAACCAAATAGCTTTGTTATTCACGAACCAAATAGCTTTGTAGCGGGAATCAAAGCAACTTTTTAATTTTTTTGGAAACTTTTTAAAGATAAAAATGGGTAATGTGAGTAAACTTTAGCAGATATGTAGATATGTAGATATATGTAGATATATGTAGATATATGTAGATATATGTAGATATATGCCAGCGCCAAATTTTTTGTTGACCTTTTTAAGAGCTACAATTCTGTAGTAGGTACGTTATTTTGTTGTACCTCTTACACCCTCCGCACGTAAGCGCACGGAAATCGTATATTTTTACTACTTGATAATTATTTTTTCTTTACTATTTATAAGTTTTATTAGAATTATATAATAAACTAGTGAGAGGTTATAAAAAGGATACCGATTCTAAAATATTATTCTGCGGCATTGTTTCTATCACGCTGGCAGCTTTACCTCTCTGAATTGCCAAGCTAATACTTTGTGAGAGATAAGCTCCAGCTCTCATGTCTCCTGAAGCTCAGATCAATTTTGACAGCTCTTTAATGAAGATTTTGGTACTATTACACCACGGTCCGAAGGTTTCAACCGCAAGCGCGACAAAATCATAATTTGCTGTCAGGATTGAGTATTTTCGGCGCTTGCGAAATTTAGCCATTTCAGCTGCTGCACCCGCTTTTGAAGACGTTGCCGATGTATAAGATGGAGTAAACGTGTCAACGCAAGTCACATCCCATACCAACATACGTCCTGATCGCCAAGGTACCAAAGTCACACCGTCAGCTCTCGTGCCATCGTCTCTGCACATACCGACAGATTCGAGAATTGATGGTACAGAAACAGTAGTAGCAAGAGAACGACGAATTAGTTCATTAAGTGGAATGGCGATTAGAATTAATTAATTTATTAGAATTAACTAGGTTAAAGTAAAAGGTATATCAGAATCATCAGACAGACACAGACACAGACAAATGCGAAAAGCTACTTTGTTTTATAATATTTAGAATTTTGTTTAAAATTCTGTTTTATATCTTTAGGGAAACTCATAGTTTGTCTTAATTGCTATTGCTAAGTCATAAAACTTCTCGAGATATGTGTATTTCACCACGCACGCGTGTTTGCTCCGCGTGCCTGGAACTAATTTAAGGGAACCGCCCGCGTCTTGCGCGCGAAATATATGAGAAAGACGCCACGCATGTGGGGCAAGGGTGTCGCGTGATGAAATACGCATACCTCTGGAAGCTTCCTGATCGATACAATACGTGTCTTCTAAATCTTAATGCTCTGAAAAATGAAATATACAAAAAAAAACTCAACGGTGATTATTTTTACACGTACTCTATTGCGTGGGTGTCGTTAGAGAGGTACTCATAATCATTGAAGGTTCTCATTCTCATTATATTAAGTGCTTATTTAACAAATTATAATCTTTGTAATTTGAATATGTTGTACATCCGTCCTCCTACAATGAATACACTATTAAATAGATTTTGATTGCTATTTACCAGTTGCCTAGATTTGCAGTGATGCAGGAACCAGGTCAACCGGCGAGCTCGCACCCGACGCGGCGCGTGCAGACCGCACCCGGCGCGTCGCAATCTCGGAATTATACAACTTATTTAGACAAGTAAGGGTTTGTTCGCCTTTAACCGTCTTAAAAAGGAAGCGGTTCTCATTTTGTTTTTAATATTTTTTACCTTCCTCCAAAATCTGTCATAATTTATATACCGATTAGGATTTTTTTAACATACATTGCAGGGTCACCCCACGGATTAGTCCCATTTAAATTAATTAAGGATCGATCTAATAGAACTAGACTTAGGTGAAATAATATCTTGCATTGTCTCATTTTAGACTTGGATTATTTAGATGACCTTTTACCGTAGGTACTCTAAGTAGACCGGCCACGTAAGTTTCTGCGTTTCTATGAATGAGATAAACAAAACAATATAGGTACAATAGAATACTCGCACTGTAGTTGACAACTAAGCATTTTAAGGCTCGGCTCAACTCAATGCGTCGAATTGCCATGCGTATCATAACGCATCAGATTCGGTACGTACTTTTAAGTTTTTGATAGGAATTGTTGGCCATGAAATTTACCAGAATACAAAATGCAAACCAAAGAAATTCGCATGCGATTCTTACTCGCTTTGTGTCGTTCACATCTTACAAATTTTGTAAAAAAAAACGCAAGGAATGTTCAACATAGTGTTGGGTAGGCCTTACAAATCTGATAACTGATTTAACATTTTATCCATTTGATATCGACAATCTAAATTGAAAAAAAAGATGATTTTGAAGTTTAAGTTTTAGGGGGTTCTAAGTCAAAATTAAATCTTATGTAAGTGTCTATAGCGTAGTCAAACGTCTATAGCGTAGTCAAACGTCTATAGCGTAGTCAAACGTCTATAGCGTAGTCAAACGTCTATAGCGTAGTCAAACGTCTATAGCGTAGTCAAACGTCTATAGCGTAGTCAAACGTCTATAGCGTAGTCAAACGTCTATAGCGTAGTCAAACGTCTATAGCGTAGTCAAAAGTCTATAGCGTAGTCAAACGTCTATAGCGTAGTCAAACGTCTATAGCGTAGTCAAACGTCTATAGCGTAGTCAAACGTCTATAGCGTAGTCAAACGTCTATAGCGTAGTCAAACGGCAAAATCTGATTTCATCATGTCCATCCGTTCTTTCATTTGTCAATTTTAGGGTGAAAAACGGTAGCCATTATACAGTTTTGTCACATCCTTAAGCGGTAGGAAAAATACCAATGCCCCCAAAATGTACCTAAACCAGACTAACTGAGTGAACATTAAGTAAAGTTATTCATCTTTATTTTTGGCAATTGACTTCAAGGCGAATGAAACATCAAGTTGTATGTTTTTTCAATAATTCTGCTTTAGAGGGGTTATTTTTTACATCTTCGTGGTTTTGAAGTCGCATTAATGGTTTTGTTACAAAAATAGTTTTGGTATAAAAAGTTCCCACGTTTGATAACGCCAGTTTTGACACCGATACCTGTCGTTCAGGTACTTTTAAAATGTTACTAACAAAATTAGTGGTTGCAAAATGATCGGTTGATACTAGATGATCACATAAAATATTACAGCCCCTCCCCCCCATCAGGATGCCGTGCCGCTCTATGTAAACAATGAACATGTATGGGCAGTTAGACAAATTTACACCAAAACCTCACATCCAGGCTTGGATTAAAAGTTTTATTGTTTAGAGGCAAAAGTGTCAAAAATAACAAAAATGTTGTGAACGAACGCCTGACTGTTTGTTACAGAGGATACTAAAATATTGATATTTTTTAAACAAATACTGAATAAATTGAACTTAAGTAACACGAGACGCCACACGGCGCCAAAGTTACGATGCGACGTGGAGATGCGCCACGCGGCGCCACGAGTGGCGATGCACCACGCGACTCCACGAGTACAAGCAACGCCACGTGAGACGTGATGCAATATCAAGCGGCAGCTCGAGGTATCGTGTGTAGCTCGTTGCATCTTCACTAAGAAAGGAGACTTACAGGATAGCACAAGTTTTGCTCAGTTTGGGTCCAGACAGCGCTGTGTGGTATGTTCAAAAATACCTATTTATTTATTTATGTTTTTGTAACCCACTAAAGACATTAAGGCTTTAAGAAAAGCTAAAAGTTGAACTCGTTGTATTGTTGTTTTTGGTACGCTATTGCTGTTGCATTAGCATTAGCTTGTTGCATCTTCAAGCTGCTTGATATCGCGTCACGTAGCGTCACGTAGCGTCACGTAGCGTCACGTGGCGTCACGTGGCGACGCATAAGTCTTCAAAAAGGTCCGAAGTACATTTTTTGAAGATGTTTGTTTTGCAAGTCTTTGGTTGCTAAAATTAAAAAATGCCCTTCTAACTTTTCAACCGCGAGTTCTAATAATCTGAAAAACTTTATAAATACATCCATCTGGCTATGAGCTTCGTGAGTTAAGGAGTGGGGGAGTGGGGAGCTCCCTCGTAAACAAAGATTCTGTTCCGCTTGTGATATGCAATCGTAAAGTTGTGCGAGATTTTTCTGCTCTCTCTCGCTGTTTTATTTATGTGAAATATGAGACAACATACAACTATAAAACAACGTATATTTGCTCGTTCTTTAGAGTGAAGTAACATGACAACTTTGTGATCTATCTTGTCTAACTTGGAAAAAGCTAAGCCTTAGCCTACTTTGAATAATACCTCTTCAACTTGAAGATATTTTAATCTGACTGACTGACTGGAGCCCTAAGAATATGGACTCGTACAAAACAACCTCGGTCGGTTATTATTTTTTGTTATCATTTTTACTTTAAAAGTTCAATCAATATCATAATTTATTAATTACTGATTTACATACGACAATATTATTATTTATAAGAAAAAGCTCCCTGTTTCTTGACTTTTTTAATTTAATATAATATGTTTTTTATGCATTTTATATTTATTACTAGCTGCTGCCCGCGACGTCGTCTACGTGAACGCTATACTATAACATCACTTTTTATGAACGAAACCATAGCGCGATCTAATTCGACGCCAACGCTATCTAGTTAGCAAATAGGAAACATTTTTATATGGTTTAAAATTATAACACATCGAAGTTATGACTTTACACGATTTTTTAACATAAAATAAATGGCTATGTGTGAGTAGAATACTTAATAATTAAGAAGCAAGTCAAATATGCGTCGTATAATATATATACCTTAAATGATAGTTTATATCCTCATTTTTAACCCCCTGAAAGCAATTTGGAAAATATAAAAATTTAGTATTTTTTTTGGAACAAAGTAGCCCAAAGGCAATAGTGTGGTATATTTTTAGAACCGGCTCACCAAGCCCTTTTATCCCACACGATGGGTTTCTGAAAAAAATTTTGATTTGATTGATGACACCATTTGGCAAATATTTTAAGAAACTGCGGCTCAAAATTATTGTTTTGCCCTAAAGTACCTGTGTGCCAAACGGCTAAACTCTACATCGATTTGCAGTTTTTTTTTGCGTACACCTACGGCTATAAAGGTTCACTGCTTACCCTTACCTTACTATATGTTGACCCGACTTCTTAATAATATTCGTGCCAAATTTGAAATAAATCCATGCAGTACTTTTTGAGTTTATCCCGAACATACATACAGACAAACAGACAACAATTCTAAAACTATATTTTTGGCTTCGGTATCGATTGTAGATCACACCCCAAGTATTCTTTTAAAAAAATATTCAATGTGCAGTTTTGACTTTCCTACCATTTTATTATATGTATAGATTAAGTTTTATTAATCTATTTTTATCTCCATTATTTATACTCCCATTTTTGTTTTTTTCCTATTATTCGTAACCCTAGTTGCAAGAGGCACAGGGAGAGAGCTGAAAGTAGTCATATCGATAAAGATAATCATTCAGATAAAAAAAAACTTCCAAATCAGGAAAAAACTCCTCTTTGAATTCAATCTGCAAGCTGCCTAGCTTTTGCAGGCTGAATAAAACACAGGACTTTACGGATTAACAAATTTAAATAAATCCAGCCAATGTCGCCAATTTGTGTGCTTTACCTCGCAATATTGCGGTAGCGGTAGTGCGGTAGTGCGGTAGTGCGGTAGTACGGTAGTGCAATGTGCCAGGCGGTGATTATCGTCAGCGCGTGACATTTTGTGATTTTGTGTCGCAGTACACTTAACGCGTAACACGTTTATGAAGATCAATTTGCAATTTAAAATAAAAACAGATATGACATTACTGTAGGGGCGAAAGTGTCAACTATTTACAGACGAAGGATTGCAAAGATACTTACTTCCGAGAATAGTCGCTTCCGCCGAGGCTAAGCATAGTGTTTTTCACTAGTACTGGAAATAGTATATTTTCGAAGGATAATTTTACATTTTTCTTTATTTTTCAGAACATATTTTGGTAACCCCTGATCTAGTGTTTACAATTTTAACTACTTACCGGTTATTTTGAGTGTGGCAACACTTATATCATTCGTGTGATGACAGAAAATTAGTTTTATATTGGACAACTACGAATCTAATACGCTTGAAAAAAATTGGGAAATATTGAAAATTTACTTCCAAAGTGATGAAGCAATGTATTCTCATTCTAATAAAACAACTTTCTTTTTTAAATCAGAACCAAATAAAATTGCAGATACTGGATGGACCATTAATTAATTAATACCTTGTCATTTGTTCTGCAAATTTTTGATCTGACTATAGCGAGGAAAACTTTTCTTTATAGTTTAAAATCTGCCCACTTTTATGTTTTTATGTTTTTATGGCAGGTATCTATTTTCAGATATTTTTTTTCCGAGAGAGTAAGATGAAATAGTAGAAACATTGTTTAAGGGTGGTAAGTGTGACATATTATAAGTATTGTGTGGGGTACTTACTAAAAATATGTTAATAAACCAGTTATTGTGTAGACCAGTAATGTGGTCATTACGTCTTCTCGACTATATAAAAAATACCTATATATAAAAATGCAACTGGCGGTGACAAAAAATTACGAAAATACTAGTTTCTTCGTTATAAATTTAGATAAGTGTAGTACGTGTGCAAAATGACTATCGGAGAAGTGGAACAATTTGACTTCGGAAGTAAAAAACTCGTTGAACATTCATAGCATTGAACGCGCGCCGTGCTCCACCCATGGGTGTTCCCAGCGAGACCTTGGCAGCGCATACATGAAGATTTTGCGGAATTGCCAGTCGTGTCGCCCTGACTACACTGAAATAGTAAAAATTGGGTCTGGCCCTCGCCGGCCGCTGCCGCAGCACGCTCCGCTCGGCTTCGCGCGCTAACTTTCATGTGCTTTGCGCGCAAGTTTTTATATTTCAACCAATTTGTACTTATTTAGTGTAGTCACGGCGACCCACTTTGAAACATGAAAACTTGTGCGCAAAATCAAGCGAAGCACATAAAAGTTAGCGCGTGAAACCGAGTGGAGCGTGCCGCAGCAGCGGCCGGCGAGCGCCAGAAAAAATTTCTACTTATTTAGTATAGTCACGGCAACCCACTTTAGAACATGAAAACTTGCGCTCGAAACCAAGCGGAGCACATGAAAGTTGGCGCGCGAAGCCGAGCGGAACGTGCCGTGGCAGCGGCCGGCGAGCGCCAGAAACAAATTGTACATGTGTCGCTTAGATCAATAAAGCAGTATCTACCCTGCCCCCCTACTCCTGTTAAACGGTTCTAACTTAGAACAATTGGTTTCTGGCACTTCGCAGGCCGCTGCCGCGGCACGCTTCGCTCGGCTCGTGCGGTGTTCACCATGTAACCTAACGGCTCGTCGCTTCGGTTTGGTTTGGATTCGCTGCCAGTTTTTTGATTTTTATTGAGTATATAAATATGCTTTTCTATCGGTTAAAATTAGAGAAAAGTAAAATCGATTGAATCCTGTGTTTATTTTTTTTCTTAGGCTGGCAAGTATTTTTGTAAAAAAAAAATCTGTTTATCTGTGTATATAAATGTAGTGTTCTATCAGTTAAAACCATCGTTACGTAAAAATCAAGCGTTCTTGGAAAGTAAAGAATTACATACCGCATTTAATAATAAGTTTCGCTCATTTAATAGGTTTTTTTTTGTTGATTAACTTTTTTAAACATATTTAATTAAAAATGTAAAAAATGTGATACTAACGAAAAAATTGATATTTTTTTTATTTGGATACTGGCGACATCGTTTAAAAAAAATTGTTGTTTCCTGTTATTCTATTGTTTTTTTATTTGTAAATTATGTACCCAACCTACTTATGTAAATGTTTTATTTAGTAGAACTTGCATTTTCTGCCAATTTTAGGCTAAATTTCATCTATATGTGTATATTTAGACAGCTGCAGGAATTGTGAATATAGCCAAGATTCCTTAAAATAACACGTTAATTGTATATAAATTATATCGGTCATTTTGTCAATTTTCTTTACTTTTAAATATTTTTTTTTATCAAAAACTATTCTTCTCCGCCGACTTTTTTTTCTCATCTGTATTGTAATTTTTTCATGCAAAATTGACAGATTACCGAGAAGTTAATATTTACCAGATTTAATATTTTAGATTAAGTCTTCATTTTAGTTTTTTTGTTTCCTAAAGAATTATGTTTATTTTTTTTTAACTAATCATTTAGTGGTCTTTGTAAGACCTAGTAGTTTAAAGAGGGAGCTGAGATAAAGGATAAAATCTTACGGAAGATTTAGTTGATGCGTGGAAACTATAGGTAGGTGCAGAGTTGACTTCTTAGTCGTAGGCTGATGTCAGTTGTAGAAACACTTCACTGAGTTTATTGTTCTTTACAATAAAACCGGGCCCGGGAAAAAATATTATTTGTGCAGATATCACTTGAGCAGAAAAACTTTTCGTTAAAATTCAAAACTTCCGACAGATATTCACAGCTGTAGCGAGCGGAGGCACAGTGTTGCTGCGCTAAAAGTGTGGCCGCTTCATTCGTCAATTGTTAGGTGCGTTCCAAATAACGTCACGACGTTTGGCGTGAACATCCTGGGGGGCGGGGGGACGGTTTTATGGGCTGAAATCCTCTTCTTTTCTGCGTCCTCATGAGTGCTGAGTCAATTCGAGTTTGAGGGTCTGGGCTGAGCGAAACAGGACCATCATCCCTGGGCAGATCAATTGAGCGTTCCATTGACCGTGTGTAACTCCACAACACGGGTAATTCCATCCTTTCCGGGCAAAGTGCGGATATTTCTTCCCATCTCCCAATGTAGAGGGGGCAGGTTGTCCTCCTTGATGAGGACTAATTCACCTACTTGGGGAGGAGCTGACTTGGAAAGCCATTTGTAACGTGACTGAAGGGTGTGCAGGTAAGTGCGGGTCCATTGGGACCAGAAGTGCTGAGAGAGGGTTTGAATGAGTTAAAAACGCTTGAGAGCCGATATTGATCTATTATCAAAGGATTGTTCAGGAAAGGCAGGGCCGGCAAAATCGGTTGATACTTGTGCAAAGACAGGTTGTGGGCTGACTCTGTCTGCAGGTAGATCTGTGTGTGTAGGACTGGGTGTAGGTGAGCGTTGTTGATGTAATGGTGGTGTGACTTGTCTAGCGTGTGAAGAGCTGGGTTGTGTTGAGAAGTGTGGGCGCTGTCTAGGTTGTGCTCGTAATGGGACTGGCAAAAGGTGTGCTGAGGTATGAGTCGGAGAGTTGGCTCCATGTCGATGGAGGGAAGTGTGATGGTTTTCAGCACCACACTCCTTGCACCAACCATTGGTTTTGCACTCACTCTCATAGTGTGGACCTAGACAGCGTCGGCACCGTTCACGGGCATTAATGAAGTCCCACTGACCTTGCACGGGCTGATTGTTATATTGCTTGCAGGCGACAAGCTTATGGCCTTTCATCCTGCACCACGAGCAATAAAAACTGTTGTTCGGTGGGGGTGAGTTATGAGCTGAGGGTGTGTTAGTGTGGATGGGCTGAATTAGTCGAAAATTTGAAGAGTAAGCTGGACGAGTATTAATGGGCTGAAAGTGGACGCGAGAACGAGAAATGTTGGGCTGATTTGTCTGTCTGTTAGTACTGAGCGGAGAGGGATGACGGGAGGGTGGAAGCTGATTTTCGTAGCGCTTAGTCAGCATGCCTAAGGCTACTGCGTAATTCTCATTTGTAATTTTAAGGTGGACTATCATACTGAGAGCTTCACCTGAAAGGCAAGAGAGCAGATAGTGAAGCTTAACAGCATCTGACAAGTTCACTATGGCGTCAGTTAGGCTTTTAAATATGGTGATAAAGAACGGCCAGTCTTCCAATTTTGATCAAAATTTGGGTAGTTCGATCTTGGGCAGAACAGAAGCTGGCTTTGAAGATGTAATGGGCTGAGGGGAAACACGGTCAGTTGTCTTTTGGGCTGAGTTAATTTTTGCTTTGGCTACATACACTTATGAGTAAGCATACTAAAAACACACACAACACAATAAAACTAGTAAAAGTACACAATAATGATTATGAGCTGAGTAGGTTTTTTTTTTGATTGAAAAAAAAGTAGGTAGTTTTATAAGAAGGATTTTTTTTTAGTGTTTTAAGGTTAATTTGAGGTCGGAAATTGGGTTGGGATGTCACGTTACGATGAATTGATCGTACAGCTACAAGCTTTAAATAGGGCTGAGTCGAGAATAGGAAGATTAGACAAAAAAAAATTGGGGCAGAAAAGAAACGCCGGTTATAGGGCAGTAACTAGTGGACTGTATTTTATAGGGCTGGTTTACTTTACTCGAAGGACCATATGGTCTTTGTAAGACCTAGTAGTTTAAAGAGAGAGCTGAGACAAAGGATGAAAACTTACGGAAGATTGAGTTGATGCGTAGAAACTGTAGGTAGGTGCAGAGTTGACTTCTTCGTCGTAGGCTGATGTCAGTTGTTGCAACACTTCACTGGGTTTATTGTTCTTTACACTTAAACCGGGCCCGGGAAAAATATTATTTGTGCAGATATTCACAGCTGTAGCGAGCGGAGGCACAATGTTGCTGCGCTAAAAGTGTGGCCGCTTCATTCGTCGATTGTTAGGTGTGTTCCAAATAACGTCACGACACTTTGACGTGAACATTTAGATTTAATATTTTAGATTAAGTCTTCTTTTTAGTTTTTTCTTTCGTAAAGGATTATGTTTATTTTATTTTTTTACTAATCATTTAGATTTAATAATTTAGATTAAGTCTTAATTTTTTTTTTAAGAGGATATGAGTTAATTTTTTTTTTATTATTTTTTCTCTCTTGTAGCCTAACAGTTTGTCGGCACAAAGTACGTACTAAATTAAACATAGTTTACCAATGACTTATTTTGTAAATTGTAAATTGTACCAGGTGACACTCTCTATAGCGACTATGTACAGAATGACACTCTCTTTAGCGACTATGTTTACATTTTTTTTTATTCTTTATTTAAGGGGGACTCTGAAATATTATAAGTATTGAGTGGGGTACTTACTTAAAATATGTTAATTAACCAGTTGTCGTGTAGGCCTTGTCTTCTCATTACGTCTTCTCGTCTAATATATATATATAAACCTAACTGTAAGGAAAGGCTATTTAGAAGCCCAACGCCAAAGGCCAAAGGTTTTAATTACACGAGTTTGCAATTTCCGTACTGCCTAATTACACACAATGTTTTTCATTACATTTACAAGTATATATATGTTAGTCAATAAAAAATTAAGGTGAATAAATAAATTTACTCACCAAAACATAATTGGAATGGTGGGAATAGAAGTAGAAAAACAACGCCACCGCGATATAGATATTTAGAGAATTTATAAATTAAAAAGTTTTGGCTAAAGTTAAAACTTATAATTGTTAGCTTTGTGCGTAGTTCATATTTTGTACAATGTGTATGGAATAGGCTTGTCATTACCGCCCATGGGTTCTATGAACTTGTGCGTTGCCTAGAGGAAAGCAAAATTTAGAAAAAAAGGCCGTGTGAGTAATTTAGGTCTTAGCACCCACTTTACTTGCACGTAATGACTGTTTACGAGTAAGTGTAATGAAAAATAAATCACAACTTCGCACATTAGCTATTTTTAGCTATTTTCCTGCGTAGGTCCCAGATATAAAAATATGTTATTCTAAGCCCGAGGCAAAAGAATAACTGTGTAGGTAGTTATATATTATTCTAATGCTTGGGTGAACAATATATTCAGACAGAAGAAATTCTTTTCACTATCAAAAAGATAAATTCCACCTTTATCTTGTATTTATTATCTCATTTTGTTGAAATAAAATATACATAATCCTTTGCTACGTTTTATTTAAACTGCGTTCAAATAAAAATATTATTTAAAAGCTAAAATCTTCGTCTTTTTCAAATGATTTTTATAAAACCATTTTGTCAATTTATTCGATAAACGTTTGACGTTAGGAAAAAATTAAGAAAAGTTCATCCAAAAAAAATTAAAATCCAAATCCATCCAAAAAGGCAAGCGACTAATTTTAAGAGTTTTGTATAACTTATGTTTAAAAGTTAAATTTTAAGGGGAGTATATATGTATATATATGTTAGACATTTCTCATTTTCTCTTCAACAAAATCGAATTTTGAGAATCCAAATGATGAAAATATAAAACTAGTCACTAGCCATTTTTAACTGACTTAAAGAGGCGGAGATTCTCAAATCAGAATCTTTTTTTCATGTATGATCCCCGATGACTCCTGGACCGATTATTTAAAAAAGTATACTATTCAGGTAGTCTCATATTCATGTAATCAATTTAAAACTTAAACTTATGGAGAAAAAAAGATATATGTTAATTTGTATTTGAAACTTGTTATTTATGTTGACGATCGCTTAAAATTTTGTTACGAATTTGGATGTCTTTAGTGTACTTACGAGAAAAAAAAGGGATTCGTCGCTCGAAAGTAAAAAATAAAAACTTTTTAACAAAAAAAAACAACTGGCTTTGAAAAGATGCTCTCTAAAAAAGTAAAAGTAATCACTTATTTCCAAAAATCGAATTCGAAGTTGGTGTTAATATACCTAACAGTTTTTAACACACTTCAATTGCATGACATCAACTGCAAAGTGTAATTTAGATTTGATTTTTTGAAAAAAGTAATTATTTTTACCTTTTTTTATGCATCTTTATTTTTTTATTTTTATATAGTCAAGGTTAGATTTGTTATACACATTTCATACCATTACTATTTAGCATCTTTTTTTTTCTTATAAACGAAAACTTATAAATGAATATTTTCTTAAAAAATAGTTTTGAACATAGTGATTTCTTATATATATATATCTATCATACATAAAAAAAGCTCTCATTCCAAAATTCATCTCTTAAATTTTCTAGGACAAAATGTTCATTTTAATTATTTGACGTCGTAAGCGGACTTAACATATGTAAGTAAGTCGAATGCATTGTATTTGTATTTCAGTAAGTCTTTTCTTAACACATTAATAACCTTAGAAAGTTATCTTTACCCAGTAATAAAAGTTAGATCAACTACAGACATAAAAATCTGAATGATACGTGACGAGTTACAAAAAGGCGTTAAAGTGACGTCATAAAACATTGACTCTCACATATTGTTTCGTTACTTTTACGGCGTCCCGGGTCGTTCAAATCTCGCCATAACGTCGTTTACTCAAATATTCTGTTTTAAAAAATAATCATTCTGGTAAAAGTTTCTTGAGCCCAATGTGAGTTTGACTCACATCCTTGTGTCATGTTCAGGTCCTATTGTGGTATGTAACGCTTCTTTGTTTTGTGGTTACGTCTGTCTTCTGAATTCCCTTGAACTGCACCGTAGATTTGAAAGTCGCTTAACACTAACAACAATATAATAGAAATACTTGTTGCACCAACATTGTGCTCTCGAGATGATTTAAACAGAGTTATTAAGACCAGTTGTCTATATTAAAATAAATTATCTTCAAACAGATATAACTAATTCTACTTTTTTCGTAATTATCAAATTAATTATGATAATTTGACCAATCATATCCGTTGCCCTCCCTCGGGATTTTTAAATAAAGAAACCGCCATCTATTTAAAATCCCTACACATAAAGGCTGCCCAGGGACTTTATATATTACAAAATTAAAGATAAAACACTCATTAAAAAAAAACAAAACAAAAATTACGAAAATACAAATTGCGTGTTTGGGTTAAACTAATTTTAACTAACAGCGAGTTATGATGGGCCCGTTAAGAACCGTAAACAAATAGGGACGCTGAAAGAAAATAAGATTAATACAAATGCAATAAATTACCTAATTATTTAATCAATGTAATTTAAACATAAATAATACTTTACAATATATTAATTGATTGAATAAAATTGGTGCAATGCAATACAAGTACAAATAGCAATTAATTATACTCAGCTTTTTGAATTTCAGCATTATAATCCTGACGAGTCTCCAGTCTTCTAGGCACACGTCATCCAGCACTTTGAAAACTCTCCGTTGAACATAAAAGACACCGCGCTCGTATAAACATAATAAACAGAAGAAAACTAAAAATAGTGAATAAGGATAATAGGTATCTCATTATAACATTTATAGCTGAAATGATAATTTAATGAAAAGTAAATAACAAAATTACTTTTCAAAGTTCAGCTTTCAAAAATACAACTCGTTCCAGAACATACACTTCATCATTCAAAATTTCATTAGAAATCTTGATACATAAATGCATCTCTCCTTATATACAACATTAATCGCCTCATTTTTGTAATTACGTGTGATTGACAATTTATAAGTGCAATATAAAAAAAAAATATTATATATATATATATATATATTATAGGTATTAATGTTCTTTAAACTTAAAGACTTTACTTTTGAAAACTCAAGAGCTTCGTTTCGAAGTTCGTAGTTTTGTTACCTTTCGTGTAGGTGAAGTTAAATCTAAGTGTATGTAAGTGTAAGATTCCCAGAGCCAAAAACTCGGTTGCGTTATGTGACCTGGAATCATTTGTTCTGTTTACTTGCACGGACGTTCCTGTAGAAACATCAGTACCACGAGTAAACAGTTTGTTTATATAGATATTATGTACTTGTACTATGTAAAATTATTGGAAATTGTAATACCATTGTCCAGAAAAACTAAAATATCCCATATTATAAGCATAAAACAGGGAAATATGTACAAAATATATATAAAATAATGTATTATGTTTTATGTGTTATATTCTAAGAATGACAAAAGTAGTCACTCTTGCTTTTATCTCATGAGATATCGTGATAATATACCCAATAGGTATATTAACATATACATAATACATTTTATGTAACGTGAACTTTGTCATTTGTCGTTTTGTGATCAGTGATTTGAACTGTTGATGAAAACATTTATTAGACGATGATTCTATGAATACAAATAGTAGGTATATTCTCGTCGAATTAACATAATCATTAGGTCCCAGACCTATTTAACAGTAGAATACAATAGACGAAGTAAATTAGCCTTCAGCTCATTAGCTCAGAATATATTTTCACTGCGTTGAGCTTAAATAGCATGAAGTAAAAGTCCACTATGTCACAATTTATTAAATAATATAATTTTAAGAGATTCAAGCAAAATTTTTTTGTCATTGGTTTTTAGTGTCATACTTCTTCTAAAAAGCTCACAAAACAACTCTTTAGGTGTACACACATTTCCACACTTTTGTCATCAATAAAACATGTATTCATCCATTCAACTGTCATAATTACACAGTAAAACAATGCCTTGAATAATATCTGAAGAAAACCTGTCAATAACATAATTTAACGCATGAAACTAAAGTTTGAACAAAAAAATATATGCTATTAAAATAGTAAAAAAAATATAATACTGAAACCTTACCAACTGTGTGTAGTGTACAAATCACAAAATAATATTCATTTTAAATAAAAGTTTAAAAATACAAAAACTGTATAAGTGTAACTACCATGTCTACACTCGGGCACACCTTCAGGATGACTGCCCTAACTCCGTTCCTGAAGATTTGGGGTTTTTTAAACAGTCCAAAAGATCTAATAATACTGGTCGTACAAAAACCTTATCAGTATTCTTAGTTCGTTTTTTAATAGTGACAAATTGAAATTATACCCTATTTGTATATACCATAGAAATGAAAATAAAAACAGTTTGAGTACGTAACTTTCTCACAATTTAAGGCTACCAAATATGTTGATCCTTTTTAATAATAAATATTTTAAACATTTATAATCTTGCTTTCCACTTGAAATTCCTGGGCTCGTGAACCAAATTGACTATATAAGATGTAAGTAAGCTTCTAAGAATTGATCAAAATTCAGTTCCCTATAATTACTTGCATGTCTATTTTCAAAGCAACATAAAACGATATGTTACAATCCATCTGTTTTAAAAGGAGCAAAAAAGAATACATTAAAACAAAACGGACTATACTAAGAACAAAACTTATTTTAAAAAACAAAGCGTTTTCCAAAACTTTTACCGCTTAGAAAAGAATTATTGCAAGAAACAAATTAAAATATGAATCCGAGAACACTTTTCTTAAGGAACAAATTGAACAGCTACAAAAATCTTTGGAAACATTTAGTAAAAGTTATAATTCTGTATATTTCGGCTGTGAATAAATTAATTGAAGTGAGTAATTATAGCTATGAACGATTTGAATCCTTAACATGTCAATCAACATGGAACATAAAACTACAGAAACCCAGTTTGACTATTGTAAAATCCATCATGTGCATTGCAACCCTTGTCACCAAATAAAGAGCAGAGGTAAGCTAGTATTGTGCGTACTAGTATAACTCCTCTACATCCCTCTAAACTTCAGATAAGTGTTATTGTGGATCAGGACTCACCTCAGTGCCACATTGAAGATAAAAAACTACAATGTTCTCCAATAGAGTTGGTATATGGTTAGGTCATATTTTAAATGATAAATCGAACCATACTGTTCTAAACATATGTACCCCCGATGCTAAATACAGGCGAATTGTGAAATCAATAGCTGGCAGAAAATATGATAAATTATATTATTAAAATAAAATATAAATAAAATATTATATTATTTGTAGGCAATAGTTTTAATTGTCACACTTCCCGTGCCACAACTGAATACCTCAAAGAAGCTGGTATCGCCACATTGGACTGGCCAGCGCTCAGCCCAGACTTGAATCCCATTGAGCACGTGTGGGATTAACTGAAGAGGAGGGTTCGTTCCAGAAATTCTGCTCCCTTAAGTGTGAATGAGCTGAAATCGGCTTTGATGTAGGAGTGGGAAGGTATCCCGCAAGAATCAATTCAGAAGCTGATTAAGTCAATGAAGAACCGTCTTCGAGCAGTTATTAGGACAAGAGGAGGAAAGAAAAAATATTGAAACTTGATTTTAAGGCCAAATAATTTTTTTATTAATAAACTTTTGTTGTTTCCTATCTCCTGTTTCCTTCATTTATAATTTTATTATATTCCTTATGTTTTCCTAACTCCTTCACTTAATCCGGAATAGCTCCTTGAATACTGGTGTGATTTAAATGAATTTGGTATTAATTTAAAGTTAACAGTTTAACCTTGAAAATGGTATTATTGTTATAATTCTTAACTAGTTATTAAGTACTCAAGATCGCGCAGATACAATTCCAAGTAAGTGGTTCCATAGTTTTGCTTGCGAGTGTAGTTTTATAGTGACTTAAGGTATATTGTATCTATCTAAGTATTGTAAGCAACGACTGGCTACTTTGTTAGCATATAATATTTTTCCTCTTCTGTAGATATCTACTTGGACAACACTGATACTGTTAGTAGTGTTACTAATAGTGTGGTGGCTCTTAATGCTTTAAACTGACTTCAGTGACAAAGAGGAAGCATAATGTACTTAAATTATTTCATCAAAATAGTCAAGGCTTCCTTGGCAAAGATTTACAAATTGAACTATTTATTAAAATTAAATAAAGACATCGTATGTATAACAGAACACTAGTTAAAATCACATGAGATGTTGTTAAATATTAAATATGTTCAAGTTTCAAGTTGTTACAACAGAGAAAATTAGACATATTCGAGGAGGGTCATTAATTCTAGTAAATAATAAATCAAAATAAAAGAACTTAGATATTATGTTGTTGGACTTTCAGTTGAAAAATTAATTGAATAGTCTAGTTTTGAACTTGAAAAATATATAATTGTCTGTGTCTATAGGCCACCTTCTACAAATTACTCTGAGTTTGAAATTGTAGTCGAGAATATTCTGTAGTCACTAGAAGCAAAAAAATATGTTGGTAATATGTGGTGATTTTAACGTAGATTTACTTATTGACCACTCGTTAAGTACATGATTAATTAGTCTAATTAAGGCATTTAACTTCGATAATCTCTTTATAGAGCCTACAAGAATAACTGAAACAACTGCAACATGTTCTGTATGTTCTGTATATAACATATTCTGTAGCTGTGAATATTTAGAAAAAAACATTATAAGTTGTCTAAAATCGGATAATTGTGGTCAAAGTGCTGCTAGCTTTCTATAACTTGTTTTAAATAAGACGGGTAGATTATATGTAGGCCGATCACTGTTCCTCGGGTAGATAGTTTTATAGAAAAAGTAAAAACTAGCTTTCCCGCTCATGAGCCCAAAACAGATGTAAACTATTTATATAATAACTTTTACCAGTCAGTAAATAAAACTTTTAATAACATTCTTAAAACTAAAAAAAAAATAGATGCAGTTACAGGCCTTAATTATGGGCTACAAAAGGAATTAAAATAAGCAGAGATAGACTTTATGAATTATATTCACTAAAATCGCTAATGCATTAAGCCTTAATGAACATGTCAAAAAGTATTCAATTCTTTTTAAATCAGTCTGTCATGTTGCAAAATCCTATCACATAAGCAGAAAAATATAATCATCTCATATTATGATCAAAACTGTTTGGAATGTGATTAATAATGAAACTGATAGACAAAAGCCAAAAAACAGAACTTTAATATCAAAACAGACTCTGGTCTAAGTGATGATGCAAAACAAATTGCCCAGATATTAAAAAAATTCTATGGTGAAATACCATCAAAAACAACTGAATCCTTGACTTTATTTTGCAAAGCTGCTATGGGAGAAATGCTATGTTCTTTCCTTGGTCCTAAGGTTCAAGCACTGGCACATTTTACTGAGCTTTTTATTAATAGTAGTGTTAATATAGGCACGCAATCATAAAAATATGCGAATGCGAAAATTGCTTTTAAAAAAAAACACAATTATTTCTTGGGTTATTTCTGCCGAGTAATGACCCACCACAGAGCACAATGCTTCTAGAGTGTGGTCCGATTCGCGCTCCGTACGTGAGGCGTGGTCAAGATAGCAACGGCACAAAACAATCTATTTATTTTACAAAGTATTATTGATAGTACATTTAAATAAGTGACTGGCTGTTATGAGTATGTGGGTTTTTGGGTTTCGTACTTGAATGGTATTAATGAATTACTATGACTAAGCTTACACCGTCCATCTATTTGTTTCAGCCTATTTGTCTGAAACAGGGCTGTATCTTTTAAAAAAGTTGATTTTTTTAAATTAAATTGCGTACAACTCGCAAATAGGTTTATTCTACAATAATGCAAAACGTTTTAAAAATAGCTTGTTACTAGTTTTTTTTTTAAATTCACTTTGTACGTAGAGGAAACTTGACATAGTCAAGTCTTAAGTGACGTCCTTTTAAACAAAAAATAATCTAACTTCTGTTAAATGAGGTGATAAATTAAGATGTTATCAACAAAGTTTGCAAACTGAGCCGTGTCCAAGCGACATAAAACTTTTGATAAAGGTTGTTTTCGTTCGTAATCCGAACGCGTCTACGACGACCATTATTGAATCAGAGTAGCTCAATTACGGAAACTAAAATTCAGAGCGCAATTACTGTGATTAAAATGCGGGTGAGAGTTAATACACAATAACTAACACACTTGGTGTGAAAGGTAGAATGGAATTGTTTTCATTACTTATAAATAATATAAAACAACAAATCATTTCGGAATGATGATGACACTAGCCTTACCCCGCAGCTTCGCCTGCCTCGGCTCTGGTTGTGGAGTGAAAAAAACCTGCAAAGGTTTTCTCCAGGGATATGGGGTTCTTCAAAAAAGAAGTTAGATTTTTGAAGGGACGGCAACGCACGAGTAATAGCCCTTGTGTTGCAAGCGACCATATGCTACGGTGACCGATTACCATCAGGCGGACCGTAAGCTTGTTTGCAACATTAGTGGTATAGAAAAAATCTATACATTGATTAGCGTTACTGTCGCTTCAGCTACTCCTGCGCAAAGAAAAACAAATAACTCGTATCACCGACGCGACGTGAAAGAGAAGTGCGCTGCGCGGTGTCACCCGTGGATAAATGAATTGGCAACGAAACTCCTCATTGAGTCATATAGTAATCCTGTGCCCTTCATACCAAAACTTCGGTCACCCTATTGTTCCGACGCCACTGCAGAAAAACCGTAGAAACTCTCGATCGGGATAAAAAAATTTTTTCGCCCTTCTACGGGTTACATTGTTGTTCCGTGAAGTACTAGTAGATTGACGCTTGCAAAACCACGCGCGTTGTCGAGCCTTCTCTAATATTAAATCTAAAAATTTATTTCTTGAAGAATTTCTAATGTAACCCCATGTTACTCAAGAATTGTGTAGCATTAGTGAAACATTTTTTTAAAATTCTGTGTCATTCTTGACTAAATAAAAAAGTCGTAAAAATATCATAAAGCATAGAGTGAAGTCGTGACCCGTTACGATTACTACGTCGCGTCGTTAAAATATTATAAAGCATAAATTGCAGCCGTTAGCTGTTACGATTACGAAGTCGCATCGGTAAAATATCATAACGAAGAAAGTGAAGTCGTGACCCGTTTCGATTACGACTTCGCGTCGTTAAAATATTATAAAGCATAAAGTGAAGTCATTGGCCGTTACGATTACGATGTCACATCGTTAAAATATTCTAAGGCATAAGGTGAAGTCGTTAGAATTACAATTACGACGTCGCATCGTTAGTATGTGTTTGTATCGTTTTTGATTTGATTTGATACTTTAATATACTATTGAATCATTTTGATTGCTTGTTTAAGTTGTTTTTACTTATTTATATACATTTTATCTGCATTCTTATGATTTTTACTGTCTTACATCAAATAGTTGAAGTGCAGTTGAACTCAGATGAACCAGATGGCTCGTCTAATCTCTTTTTCTAAACAAAATCTTGTAATTGGTGTTAAAAGGGCGGTAGGGTAAACTTCATGAATCTGTGTCTGTCACCAAAAGGAAAAAAAGTAAGTTTATTTGGAAAAAAGCATCTTTTCAGTCAACTCATTTCCTATTTACTGTCAATGATTTTGAACTTTAAAACTCCCCTTCAATATTTTTTGGTTTTTTGATAACGAGTTACTTGGGCATATAGTACAAAAAACGCACAAATGTAGTGTCCAAACAAAATTTCTCAAATCCATTTAGAATTTCAATTGTTGAATTGAAAAAGTTTTTAGGTGAGTATGAGCTTATAAAGTATATAAATATGCTGGATGTTAATTGTATTCCTCTGATTATAGAGACAATGTTGCTAAATTATCATCTTTCAAATTTGAAGTAGGAAGAAGTTTATGTATGTTTGGGTCATTGATCAAAAAGAAGAGTGGTAGACCGTCAAGTTTGTTTGATGAAATTGCCAAAAAGATAAAGGAGCTTAATATAGCAATACATACATACTCCTCGTAATGTCAGACGTGTCGTGTTTAAGAATCTTCCCGTTTGGGTTGAAAAAAGACAACAATGCAACCGGGAAGTTGTAAAGGAAAAACTTTCCTATCATGCAAAAAATTTCGAGTAGCACTTTATATAAATACAGATAATAATTGTTTTAGAAATTATTAGTAGAAGATATTTTTATTATAAATATTTTAGGTATTTCATTGTGTTTTTAAATTTTGTAATATATTTTTAGTATGCACAATGTCACAATTTTATTCAAAATAATTCAAACGGTAAACTGTTCCCAACATGATTCTGTTGTTTTAGTTGATTACCAACAATAATAGTTAAAGCTCAGTGTACCATATATGGAACTGAAATAAAAATGATAATTTTTAATAAAGTATTAGAATTTAATTTTTTATATTATTTTTCTCTAACTACTAATCACATATAGTTTTGCCTTGTAGGGTTAAAACTGACTTAGAAAGAATCATCAGATCGCTAAAAGTACACTTGAAAGTACGTATTTGTATTACTGCCTTGGTAGCGGGGCGTAAAAAATATACGAGATGCGGAAAATCTATATATCGCGTTCTACTTCATATAAAATTTGCTACCAGTGCCACCTGTTATTCGTGTAAACTATTTTTTCTTTAATAACTGAAAAGTCTTCCAAAATGTTACTAGCCACTTTTTTGTGTGGAATAAATATTACGGTAAAAGCGTAAATTATCTAAAACTTGAATCAAACAGAAATCCGTAAATTGTTCAAATTTAATTTAGTTTTTTAATCTTTGTGTGTACCCTATAATTATTGAAACACCTAAAATATTTTGATTTTGGTACGTATAACTACTACACTACACGTACCACTAGTGATACCGATAAGTCTTTAGAAATTACGTTTAGCAAATCAACTAAGGTAGTTTCAGCCGAAAGACGTCCGCTGCTGAACGTAGGCCTCCACCATATGTCTCCACAATTGCCGGTCCTGAGCTGTCCGCGTCTATTGGCTTCAAGCGGCTCTAGCCAGAACATCTGTCCACCAGGTAGGAGGCCGTCCCACGCTGCGTTTTCCGATCCGTGGTCGCCACCCGAGAACCTTTCTTCCTCATCGGTTATCTGTTTGACAAGCGATGTGGCCTACCTACTGCCACTTTAGCTTGCTAATTTTTTGAGCTATGTGACTAACTTTGGTTACGGTCTCGTTTTGGATTTTGTCGCGCAAAGAAACATCGAGCATGGCTAATTTCATAGCACGCTGAGTGACTCTGAGCTAATTTAAGAGGCTAACAGATAGAGATTACGTTTCTGTACCATAAGTCATCACTGGCAACACACACTGATTGTAGACTTTCGTCTCTAGGCACTGAGATATTTTTGACGAAAAGATGTTGCGGAGTTTGCATAGTTTCCCGAAAACTGCCCAACCGAGCTGGATTCTTCTGTTAACCTCTTTTTCAAAGTTGGACCTACCTAACTGGACAACTTGCACTAGGTTTGTATATTCGTCGACAACTTCGAGAGTAGCGTTCCTAACAACAACCGGTATAAGCGCGACATGGACATTGATTATTAACTTCGTTTTATCCATATTAATTTTAAGGCCAACCTGTTAGGAGACTCTGCTGAGCTCTCTAAGCATCGTGCCTAGGTCTTTCAGCGATTCTGCCATGATCACTATATCGTCGGCAAATCGAAGGTAAGTGATGTACTCTCAATTTATGTTAACGCCATATCCTACCACTCCAAAAGCTTAAACGCATCTACCAAAGCAGTTGTGAACAGTTTTGGGGAAATGACGACTCACACCTTTCTGCAGATGGATTGGTTTCATGTTCTGGTCATGTAGTCGGACTGACATCGTGACTCTGTTATACAAAGACTTCAGTATTACGATGTACTAATAGTAAATGTGGAGAGACTGTAGCTCCGCCCGGGTCTCGATAGAATCGAAAACTTTTTCATAGTCCATGAACGCTACGCAAA
The DNA here is from genome assembly GCA_946406115.1 of Apoda limacodes. Lineage (NCBI taxonomy): Eukaryota > Metazoa > Arthropoda > Insecta > Lepidoptera > Limacodidae > Apoda > Apoda limacodes. The sequence goes on along the minus strand of OX291549.1, from coordinate 30,777,128 downwards.
GAGGCTTTTCCTCTGTCTTCTGCCTTAGCGAGGTGTATTCTGGGTCGCAAGCCAACTCCACAGACAATGCAGCAACTGAATCCATGCATACAAGAGGAATAAAATCTGATTCGACAGAATATCATAGTGAAACTGATTAATTCTATGCCTACTCCCATGAAATCTGTCGTAGATGCTTATGAAGGCAACACAGGTTGCTAAATAAACATTTTATTGACGCAAAACAATTAATTTCTTGAAAAATTCAGCACTAATCTTATCCTTCATTACGGCGGATAGTCGACTTTATTCGTGCAACTCGTGCATGCATTTTTAAACAATAGCATACGAGAAAGATAACAAAATGTGCCAGCTTTATAACTGCATTTTAGCTATGGGCGATCAAAACTTAAAACACAAAGTGGCTCAATAGATGTGTCCTAGAGTGTATATTTCACATAGAAAACACCCAGACTCAAGACAAACACAAATATAATGTTTGTCTTGTGCGAGAATCAAACGTACAGCTCTGGTTTAGCAGGCAGATTACTACCCACCGAGCCACAGCGGCTGTCTGTTGAGAAATCTGCAATCAGTACAAGTATTTTATATAAGGGGGTTTGTATACACTCAAAACAATGAGATGCTCAACTTCTACACAGGACAGTTTGCTCAACTACGAGGCTCACAATATCTTTACGTTCCCTTTACCAGGACACGCAGAGAGTTTTGCGAAAGTTTTTATGTATGGGGCACTGACCACTTGTAATTATTTTGAAAAATATAGTTATTTAAAAGTAAAATTACTATTGTTTTAATTTCGAATTTCCCTCCACATTTTTTTGAGAGTCAAAGTAAATTATCGTGTCTCATTTAAAAATGGATCTGCATAGAGAACATTTTCGTACGATGATTTTCTATGATTTAAAATGTGGCCTAAAACTTGATGAGTGATTTGATCGACTTTAAATAGCTTTTATAGATGCAGGACCTTTAAAAGCAACCATCTACCGTTGGCATAGCGAGTTCAAGCATGGTCGCTTTACTTTGGGCGATACGACGGCTGTCAAGGAAGAAAGTGTGCTGGCAGTAAAAAAATTAATTGAAGAAAACAGGCGAATTACATACGAAGAGATTCAGCATACACTGCAGATTGGTTCAGGAATCGTTCACAAGATTCTACACGAGCATCTTCGCGCGAGAATCCTGGATTTATAAATACGATTCAGAAACAAAGCGTCAGTCGACAGTTTGGCTGTTTCAAAACGAACCAACGCTTACGAAATTGAAGCAATCGAGAAGCGCAGGGAAAATTTTGATCGCTAGTTGGTTCACTTTGGAGGGGTATCTGTTTTCAATTCCATTACGAGACCAAATCAACGCCGAATGGTATACCACAAAATGCCTGCCAAAATTTTTGACTGCAATCAGCAACAAGCGACCGAACACCGGGCTCCGCGGGGTACTGCTTTACCGTAACAACGCGCCTGCGCACTCAGCGCTCAAAACGTGAGACTTAATGGACACCACACCGGTTAGAGTCTTGGGTCCTTACAGTCCTGATCTGGCACCGTGTGACTTATTTTAATTCCCTTAAATAAAAAATCAGCTGAAGTGATACAGTTTTCATCGCCGGAAGACGCGCTAGCAGCGTTCGAGAAGGCCGTGGAAGAGGTGTCTGAGCGGACTGGAAAAAATGTTTCAAAAGTTGGTTCAGACGCATGAATCTTGGTATACAGGCCGGTGGAGAGTTCTTTGAAAAGATTTAATTAAAATATTTTAGACATAGACATAGACATAGACAGACATTTATTTAGCATCATTTCACCCATACTGTTACATACACACATAAAGGTACACCAAAATAATGGAGATAAAAATAAGAAAACAAAAAACACTTTAAAACGAAAATATAAAACAAAACAAAAATATACGGATCTAACTAGACATATTTAAATATGGGTGCTGTGATGCCAAACAGGACATCGACTCAGCGTATGCTGCAACAAGTTGCTGCAGCGCTGATTTTCAGCGTTGCCCTTAATAAAAGGTGTGCCCGTGAGGCACCGGTTATGTGTTCTAGTTTAAGGTAAATAGTTATAAGTATATATAAGGTATATATAAAATAATAAATAAGGTAAATATAAATGTATATGGAGGCAAAATTTGTAAAATATAAATACAATAAACTCATATAAAAATCATTAACATTATTAAAGATATTTTTACTATTTAGCCTTTTAACATTGTGCTGCATTGTTGGAACAAACCGACCACTCCGCTCGCGCGCGACTCACTTTGCTTTTGGACTGTTTATAAGTAATTCTTTAGTTTAAATTTAAAATTTTGGACATTACTAAGTTCACGAATAGGAGGAGGTATGTTGTTCCAACATTTGGTAGCCGCGTATCTGAAACTTCCTCGAAAAGCGGCAGTTCGATGTTGTGGTATTTTCAAAACACTGTTTAAAACTCTCATATACCGAGTATCGTCTTCTCTTCGCCACTTTAGTCTATCGGAAAGAAATGTTGGATTATTGGTTTTTATCACCTTAAACAATAGTGTAGCCATGTGCAGCTCTCTGCGGTAGGACATCTTAAGAATGTTTGATGCATTTAAAAAGGGGGTAATATGGCTACGTGGCGGTACATTAAAGGTGTACCTTGCACAGGCATTTTGTACTCTCTGTATAATTCTATCTGTTTTTGCGAGCAGCCTAGGGCCGTAAACAGTATCTGCATAAGCTAACCTTGAAAGTACTAGACAGTCACACAGCTTCATACGTAGCTCCTCGCTTATAAAATCACGAATGCGATACAAAACTTTAAGGCGGTAAAAACAATTTCGTACAATCGCTAAAACGTGACTTTCAAATCGGAGACTGTCATCCAATAATACGCCTAGATTTCTCGCCTCGGTGACACGATCTACCTGTCCTCCAAGAATGCTTATAGAAGGATTCCTACTGACTATTTAGTCTATTTGTTTCCTTGAACCAAGTACTATGCACTTTGACTTGCGTGGATTTAAAATAAGTGTATTGGATTCAGACCACAGAGCTATATTCTGCAAATCTTGATTAATTTTTACTACTGCACTATCAGTATAACTGGGATCGAATGTCAAATATACTTGTATATCATCTGCATACAGGTGATATTTGCAGAACTGTATCTTATTGCAAATGTCTGCAGTGTATAAAATAAAAAGTTTTGGGCCCAAAATAGATCCCTGGGGAACTCCTCTTGTCACCGGAAAAGGACTTGAAACCATACGTGACCCATCATTTTTATTTTAGGCCACTGACTGTGTGCGACCGGACAAGTAGCTGGAAAACCATCGAATTGTTTTCGGTTAAAACCCGTAGTAACTTATTTTGGATAATAAGAGAGGAATACTTATACAATCAAAGGCTCGCGAAAAATCAAGCAGTGTCATGATAGTACCCTCTCCTATATCTAGTGATGCCAAAATGTTATCAACCACGTCGGATAGAGCCATTGAAGTACTGCGTGACTTTCTGAAACCAGATTGTAATGCAGGAAGTATATTATTATTTTCCAAGTAAGCTGAAAGCTGCATACACACCACCCTCTCCAATATTTTTGATACACAGCACGGGATACTAATAGGACGAAGGTCATTGAGATCCACAACTGTGTTTTTCTTTGGCAGCGGCGTAACGAGCGCTATTTTCCAAGCATCAGGGAAAGTAGACGTCCATATTGACATATTTATAATTTGAGTAATAATACTCAGTGTGTGTGGAAGTGTGAGCAGCAGCATATCGAGGGAAATACCATCGCTACCCATAGCATTAGATTTCAGGGAGTGAAGAATTTTAGCGACTGTACCCTCATCTGTTGGTTTCAATTCAAAGGATTTTCTCCATAGAAGTTAGTTTTTTAGTTTCGCAACACTTTCTGAGTGTCCCACGTACTTCTGTTTATTAACACATATCAAAGAGCCACCATGAATTGCATTTACTCGGCTAAACGAACTTCCGACCTGGTGATTAGTGCAATTGAAGATCAGCTGATGGCTGCGTAGCCAAAATTCAGTGATACATAAAATGTCAATCTTTTAACAGTTTATGAACAATTCAATTCTTAGTTCTTTATAAGACATTCTTTGTATATTCTGATTCACCTTTTAGAATGGCCTAATTTAAACCTTTACCATTAGTAAGACTAAATATTAGAAAGACTAAATATATGATTTTTAAAAATACGAATGTGTCACGAGCAACTCTGCATTCATGTGACATTAAATTTCACACCTGTGATAGTGAAAACATATGTTCATGCCCCATTATAGACCAAGTTTATGACATTAAATATCTGGGAGTAATCTAAGACGACAAGAGTTATCATGACCCAAACACATAGCCCATTCTAGTGGCCGTGTAAGACGGCTAATCAGTGTCTTTAAAAACTTAGACAGGTAGCTGGAGAAACTGTCCTAAAAACAGTTTATCATGCAATCTGTTAGTCTTTGCTGGCAGAGCTGCCAAAACCGTTATACTACAGCTAGAAAGATCTTAACGTGTATGGTTAAGGAAAATGCTTAAAAAACCATTTAGGTTTACCACTAAATCTCTATACGACCAAAGTGGTGTACTTTCAGTTCGAAAATCATACCTCCTTACGTTAATTGACACACTACGTATTACGTGCGATATACTACGAGGATAATCAAAAAGTCTGTCCTCCAATGCAAAACTACTTACGCACAAAGACACCACCCTTTTCTAGGACCATACGTTTATAAGAAAATTGACAAGATATTAAATATTTATAGTTGTTCGTTACAGATAAGCAAAGATGTGATCGCCCTTATCTGGATTCGACTCCGCGCGGCGAGCTCACGTCGCTGGCGTTAGTTGGTTCTAAAAACTTGGTGAAAGAGAGAACGTGTGTCCGAGCTCAATGCATATTGTTTTATATTTTGGAGTCCAAAGACAAGTTTCGGTTGTGTTAGTGAGTGGTTTACCACCAATCTGGATTCTTGCCCCTTCGCAGTGGTGGATTACGGTGACGGCACCTATACTGGAGGTGACACGGCCTAGAAATAATTTATATCTGGTACCTTTATTTTGTGATACCGTAACGTAGAAATCCTGTTACAAGCTGGGCCCCTACTGACGTTAGGACAGACCTACGGTCACCACCAGGCTTCGAACTCGACGCACAAGATCGGTATCGAACAATAGTAGTAACTACTACCCGAGGTAAAGTAAATAATCGATTACTTACTCACTCTCTCCTACGAGTACGAAGGTTCGGAAGAATTAACTACAGATTCTTGCTTGAATTTCATTCTCTTTTGCGCATATCTTACCTACATTCTAACGCACTATTGAATGTATTGCTAATTGCTATGAATAAATAAATTAATTTGTGTATACGCATATATGTGTATGCATGTATATATGTATGTAAGGGCGTTATGTTATTTAAATTAATAAATACTTACCAGGACTTGAACCTGCAACCCTTACATTCCGTGTATGTGCTCCACCATTGAGCTATCGAGGCACAAGTTTGGCTGATGAAAAACCCAACTACACCTTTGCTTTAAAAAATACACTCGTTACGAACATCACATACAGCTCCTAGTGACTTATTAACTATTAAATCACTGTAAATTGTAGCACTCAGTGCGCGCAGTAATGTCGTCGTGTCGTAACACACAGACGCCTACATCACTACTCCACTTATGAACTTCTGGGAATATTTCACGACGCAACTCTGCAAATCTGGACTGAAGAGTTCTTCCTAGCAAAAAAAAGTACATAGTGAATAGTTGGAAACTTAATCTTACTATTAAATTCTTAAAAAAAAACAGAAACCTGACTATAGAATGAAATTCGCGGGTCGAGGAGTTTGCAAAGAGCTTCGTGCAATAGGCACCTAGAGCTTTGCACTGTTATGTTTTTAATTTTCTTCACGTTTATTATCCCCAGAAGGGTGTATCCAGTGTCTGGATACACATATATGTAAGGGACAGTCTCTTTTTACCAATCGCTCTAGTCCTGCATACCAGGGTGTGAGCCAGACACCGCTACACTGCTTCCGGTCCAGGGCGTCCAATCTCGATATTGCGGTATTTCGTTATTCCGGGATCCCCTGTCACTTTCCACTCCCACTTGTAGGATCGTGCATTACAAGTGCAGGATCTCGCGTACTTCGCGGGACTAAAGAGAAGCATACACCTAACCATTAACCATCGCCAGCACCTAGTTTGCACATTATCACCTAAAGCCAGTAAATTGAAATGACTCCTAATAAATCTGGTGGCGCAAATATCTAACTTTAACATATTTTGCTTGCCTCACCTATTATACGCCCCATAGGGGTACTCTCTCCATGTAGGAGTCTAAGGTCATAAGCAATCATGCTGGCCCAGTGCAAATTAGCAGACGTTTGCCAAGCTAGTTACCACTTAGTTGACTTTCAAGACTTTTCAAATCATCTGTGAGGCTTTTTCTTGGCTCGACGACTGCTATGATAATAAAACAACAGCCAGGTCCGACGGTTCAGTTTGCCCTACGAAGCACGGAGGAGCTCAGAAAAATGTGCCAATAGGCGGTCACCCATCTAGGTGCTGACCACGTCTAACGTTGCTTTACTTCGCTTATCGTTTCCGATAAACGCCACGGTCTCCTTACAATTTCATATAATACTCTTAAGAGTGAAGAACACGAGAGGGCTTTTTTTTACTGCTGGCTAAATTACTTTCAAGATACAAGATGCATTTGTTTGGAATTCAAAAAAACCTCTGGCAATTAATTTGGTTATGCTATGTAAGTAAATGCGCTACTTTGTGCGTTCTTTTTTTCATAACTTATTACTTATAATACTAATAATTTAGTATTACTAATATTTTCGCTAGTGTTTGAGAAAAACATTCCGGCTATTTAAAGTGTTCCCGTAGGAATGCCACAGGCGAAGCCGTAGACATAAGCTACTTTATTTCACTTAAAACTATATAAAATTACTGTATTTATATAATTACAAACGTTAATTTTATTTCCTTTCCATGCTCTTTTGGGAATAACAATATCATATTTTAGAAAATATTTCATCTTTCATCAAGATAAGCAAATTATATTCTGTGACATAAAACTTTCAGTCAAAGTCAGTTCCGTGAAATATACAAACACGTGTCTTGATTCGTGATAAGCACGTGACGTGAAGCGTGGAGGGGGTAAAACGGTCGCGCGGGAGGGGCGGACTGCGCCGATAATGAGATTTTGCCTAAACACGACTCTCTTTAATATTCATGAACCGTATTGTATTGGAACATAAAATTTGCATGTATTACGATTTTTTGCATGAATACTGATCTTCAAATAGATAGATGATTTTCTGTCCGTAGTCGCCTTTCGTTCTGCATATAATATATTTTACGTATAGCTTATTGCCTAGACTGGCTGCCCCTAGAACGGCTGCCCCTAGACCGGCTGCCCCTCAATCGAACTTCATGGAACTTACAAACCCATCTCTACCCTGTCAACACTTTTCGAAAGGCTAGGGTGGTGGTGGCAGCAGTGAGATTATACTAATATGTAGATAAGTGTCTACGGTTCGTCTACGACTGCAAATAAAGTTTGATAAATGTTTGTAGTTCGTACCGTCCGTCTTTATTAAATCATAAGTAAGGAGTACTATTATTAATTATTTTTATGGCCGAGTGATAAGCCCTCTTTTGATTATAGTACCGTTCTTGAAAAGCGATAAACACACTGGTGATCGTCGGTCCGTCCCTCAGAAGTGATTATCGCACTGGTGATCGTTGTTCTGTACCTGGAAAATGATAAACCCGCAGGTGATAGTCGTACCGTTCCTGAGAAGTGTTAAGCCCACTTGTGACCGTCGTTCCGTTTCTGAGAAGCACCCTGCTTTAACTGACTTCACCCAGATTTAAGTTCTATTAGTTCATTCAATAAAAACTAGGGCGAGTTTACTTCCACGAGCGCGGTGCGCTTTAAAGCAAATCCGCGATCATTTTTGCACAAAATGTTTGTGTAAACAACGTGTGTTGTGTTTAGAGCGCGGGATTCGAATATTCAAGTATTCATTTTATTCAAACATTTGCTAAAAATTAATAAATTACACGATGCGCTTTAATTTTGCACGCCGCGCCGCTTTCACAAATAAGAGGCCATAGAGAGAACTAGAGGTTTTAAAATGATACGCAACAATCTGTCAACTGCAATTAACAAAGCTAAAGACCTAAACTTTCCAAAATTGTTTCGTTCAAACCTAAAATATTGAAAGAGGCCTTAGCGTCATGGACCATACCATAGATACGCCCCGACTGTATAAAATAAGACAGACGAGAATAATAAGCCTCTTTCTTACAGTGTTTAGTTGTGTTGTTGGATGAATTTCTTCCATGCAAGTGTATCGGAAAATATCACACACTAAGCTCTATAGTCAAAACATACTAAGCTCCACACTCATAACACACTAGTTCCATAGTCACAGCACACTAAGCTCCATAGTCATAACATATTAAGCTCCATAGTCATAACACACTCAGGTTTATAGTCATAACATATTAAGCTCCATAGTCATAACACACTCAGCTCCATAGTCATAACATATTAAGCTCCATAGTCATAACACACTCAGCTCCATAGTCATAACATACTAGTTCCATAGTCATAACACACTAAGCTCCATAGTCATAACATAACACACTAAGCTCCATTATGGCTGAAATACTGTTCGTCGCGTGTATACACTGACCAAATTAGCTCATTTAACCATAATATACTATTTTTTGTTCTACTGCTAGGAATTGCTCAAGTAACCTACTTATATTCTACACATTATTTGTAAATTGTTTCCTTCCGGAGAAATTCTAGAATGCTGAAAAATAATTTTATCAATAATAAATCCCAAAGTTCCTAGAAATAAACAGACGGTGAATGTATGTGTTTATTATGTGTTATTTCGGTGTTTTTTTTGTTTGCGTTATAATTATGTTTATTGTGGTAGTGTTATCATTGTGTTTATTATAACTGCGTTTATTAAAACTGTGTTTATCAAGAAATATAACGCTTTATCTTACACAGTGGCAGAGGTGGCTCGTGATGATTTTTAATGGGTGTTCACTAGAAAAAAATTGAATAACACATTTATTGTGATAAGAGCGGCAACAGCGTGCCGCCGCGGCGCCGTCGGATCAAGCTCGCAACAGTATTTTTCTTTACATACCTACTCCAGGAGTGGCGCTCCATATTTTGCTAATTTATAATACGAAATCTTCTGTTTCACGTGTAAGACTGTGTCGAACTTTCTCTTTCACACTCGATGAGTTTAGCTCTAAGCCTCTGTACTGAAATTCGATTCATAGGAGCGCAATTGCTAGCGCTCCACTTAGTGACTTAGTTGTAGAGTCGTATTTTTGAAACGTGTTGATTAAATAAGTTTTCCAACTATGGCAGCACTTTTTCCCCCTTCTAGAAGTATGGCAATAATAAAAACGGTCACATTTTATCAAATACTTTCCAAAAATCCAAATGCAATACTGGTACAAATCGTTTTGCAAAAAAAAAAAAAACTTCCTTGCGGCGGTATGGCGGCCATTTGGAACCGTTCAAAAAGTATGGCATGGAGATGTTCGTGAATGACTACTCGCCGATGATTAGCTGTGCAAAAATTAGCTTGATACAAATGGTTGAATTGTTTGTTTTAATTAATGTGTTCGCGTCGGTATGGCGGGCTCTAAGTCACATCAGAGAGGTATGGCATTACGCTAAATACAAGGATTTTTGCGGAACAAATCGTTCGACATCGTAATTTATCCGACACGTTAGACTCATGCCTAAGCGATTGGGCCGCCGGTACCAGCGCTATGACCATCATTTTTCTTTTCGTCATTACGTAGTTAGACCCCTGAAGAACCGCCATACTGGTACTAATGACCCAATATTTTGTGTCACTGTCTCCCGGTCTATTAACTTTTAAGACTTTCGTTGTTATCAAAATGTTTATATATTTTGCGCTTACCACAAGTGGATATATATATTTGGGCATAACCGAAAACTCAACTAATCCAATCGCGGTAAGCCCGAAACATAAACATTATGCATGAAACTGTCGCGTAATTTTCGATATGGTATATTCCAGGAACATTCGTCGCCGACGCGACGCTGTCCAGTGTGTCGCACACACTAATCCTTTGAGCGACGTCTGCTCTGACTAAATATTATAATCACATTTTCAACGAGCGAAACCGAATATTTTTTTACAATAAAACTTAATTTCACTGAACTTAAACTAAATAAGCGCTCTGCTTAACGATGAATGCATCTAAAGAATATGTCGTCTTAGTAGATCGTGAATTAATGTAAGCGATAAATAAATCAAAACACCTGCCTATTTAAATATATAATATATATTTAGCGCAAAATAATATATAGTCAATTTTACAATAATATTCCCAGACATTTTAATTGGACAGAATTGGAAATACAATTTGAAGGTAACATTCCTCGTCAGTCTCTAAGTTCGAACGAGCGCCGGGGGATTTACTCGTGTACGTAGATTAATGCAGTGTCGCAAGTAAATGATTACTTCAAACTTTAATTCAATTTAATTTGTTTCATTTTCGTCCTAAGTTATTTAAAGCTAGACGACATGGCATTAATATTAAACAATACTAGAGATGTAGTCAGTAACCTTGCGCGTTATTGAATCTCATAGTGGGTAGAATCAGGTGTTTGACAGAGCAACGATGAGGTGACCTAAAGTAGAACGCCATTCGTCCCCCTTTTATGCTAGCATCCTACATGGCTCGATTACTGATATATTAGGAGGGGCCTAGTTCTCACTTTAGTTTCGAATTAAAGATTATCTAGAAGACACCATCTCGACTGTAAAATTTCAAACGTCGACATCATTTTATCGTCTGCTGTATTCTCACTATAAAGAACCTTCGAACAAAATGTCGTTCGAAGCGGTGAAATGTTGCCATTACGAACCGATTACGAACCGATTACGCTGCGAGGTACGTTCCGTTGCACAGTGTTAGAGCGTTTTTAAAAACGCCTACTCTAGTATGTAGGAATGTTAAGCTTGTCTATTTGTGTTTCGAATATAATAATTAATTTGTTTTCGCGTTATTAAATTTTGTATTGACATCATTCTGTGCTCAATATTTAAAACTTAAAATAAAATAAAAGCATACTCTGGTTGGTCTGTCCAGAACTCTAGTATTCTTGCTGTCACGAATATTGTTGCCAGGTCATCCTCGTTGCCGCTGCTTTTTGCTGCTAACCTTACTGGAGTTTGTACTGCTATCTATTTTGTTTGACTCTTTGTTAGGATTGTACAGGTTGCTACTTGCTCCTTGTCGGGCTCGTGAAGGTTGCGTCTTGTTCCTCGTTGGGGTCACCAATCTAACGACGCTTGTCGTTATTCTCTAGTAGTAGGTTTGTACGAAATTATACTCAACTGTCCAGATACTATTTGAATATATTTTGTATTAATAATTTACAATTATATATGTATCATATATGTACACAAATACATATAAGGAAACATAAATACAGATCTGTCGCAGATAATAGATGCGTATTGATCAGTTTTTTTAAAACGCTTAGTGATTGTGCTTTTCTTATGGAGGTAAGTAGAGAATTCCCCAATCGAATAGCTTGTACCGTAAAGGGCTTTTTGTAGAAGCAAGAGAAATGTGCTGGGATTGTAAGTAGAAACTTTGATGGAGAGCGTAATGAGCTGTGATATTCAAAAAGATCCTCAAGGTGAGCTGGAGTCGATGGATTGAACAATACTGGGTAGAGAATAAAAATAATATAAACATTTCTGCGGAATAGTAAATGTGCACTACCGATGATAAAAGTTTCCGTTTTAAGAATGATAACTTTTAGGCCAAAACAATTAATAGTTTCAATAGCATGATGGATGTCACTTATTGTTGAGCGGCTATAAATCTTTATGTCATCTGCATATAAGTGGTACTGAGAAGAAATATGGTGAGTGATGGAATTAGTAAAAATAGCGAAAAGAAGAAGTCACAAGATGCCTCCTTGCGGAACACCGGCAGATACAAAGCACCAACCCTAGAAAGTATCCTCGATTTTGATGTGTTGCCTGCGCCTACGCAAGTAAGTGCGGAACCAATTAATTACCGTTGGAGATATATTAGGAGACCATAATATGGCCAATAGAACATCGAAATCAACATTATTAAATTCGTTACTAAAATCAAGTAATGTTAGCAGTGTAACTTTTTTATTGTCCATAGCCATACGTATGCTATTAGATATTTTCACAAGAGCCGTAGTCGTACTATGACCAGGAAGGAAATCGGATTGAAAGGGGTAAAGAAGATTATATATAGTAAGAAAATTGCTGAGTTGGGAATAAACGAGAAGCTCAAGGACTTTAGATAGAAATGGGAAAATAGATATAGGTCTGTAATTTAAAAAGATAGTAAGATTTTCATTTTTAGGTACACGGATTATGTGCATCTTTCAACAGAAACTCATAAGAAACCCAAAGACACAGGAATTATAAGGCTGTGACGTAGCTTGTTAGATGCTGATAATGTTGTGCTGTTGAGGACTGCAGCTCAAAGCTACGACCATCACCCCAGTATTACCAAATTTTGTACCATTTAGTATTTTTATGGTCTTATATTTAGTAAGGAATCATATATTTGAAAAAAAAACATTGGAATACAAGAGCTCATATCTCTTTTTCCTCATTGGTATATCCCGGTACAGCTAGATGTAAGTAGCTGCGCCCCGACAGACACAGTGTTCATTATTTATTTTTCAGTTCTGTGTATCGTAAGCTAACCTTTCTTACTCTGCGTATCCTTATTAATTACAAAACTATATTTTGGTTGACAAAAGAGTAAATAACTGTTAAACACAATCAGTAGAGAGATAGCATAATTATGAACCTGTGACATACGGACAAACATGACAGAATAAAAGGGTTCTGTTTTCATCATCTAAAAAGAGTAACTACCGAGTTTATAGTAAGCTCTTCTCGGTGAACCCACATTCCTGAAAGAGTGGTAAAACTTGATTTACATTATAATTCCAAAAATTACTTAACATACGTATTTAAATTAAAATATTTAGTACGACTAAGCGACGTAGCGACTTAAGTTTAGAGTGACAGGACGTGACCTCTCGTTCCCCTAGGAAGCTCACATCACCGTCCCACGCCCAGATACCGAGGCTGCATATCTGCACTCAGAGCTTTACTGGTGCCACTTTGCGGGGCTTGTTAAACTTTTACAGCTTCCTCGTTTCAGTCCAATAGTGTTAAAGGAAAATTCTACAAATAGGTTAGTTTTTTAACTTATCAGATTTTTTGTACATAAATTTTATGGATAAATCCTAAGTATGTTTATATTATTATTTTATTGTAAGGCTACGACCATTGGTCTAATCTAACATAAAATAGGTTAACGAGTCTAATAGGTATCTTTTTTTTTTTTATATACCACTAAGGTGGCAAACAAGCACACGGTCCGCCTTATGGAAAGCAGTCACCGTGGTCTATGGACGCTTGCAACACCAAAGGTATCACTCGCGCGTTGCCCACCCTTCAAAAATCCAATAACTTCTTTCTTGAAGAACCCCATACTGTAGTCCTGAGAGAAAATCTTGGCAGGGAGCTCATTCCACAACCCAAGCGTTCGCGGGAGGAAGTTTCTCTTCTCTAAAACCGCACTGTACGCGACCATTTCGGTTCTAAGTGTGAGAATGGAATCCCTGTCGGTGCGATGGTAGAAAGTAGCCGTGGGCATCATTTCGAATAATTCCTCAGAATATACCCCATTGTACAAGCGGTAGAACACACACAGGAAGGCAAAGTCCCTCCTCAGACTTAAGGGTTCGATACATCAAGTGAGTTTGGGATCGTCGACAATTCTCATAGCCCGTCGTTGAACCGATTCAAAAGGTCCAAGCTGGTATCCAGGTGCACCTGCCCAGAGATGGCAGCAACACTGGGTACAGAAGGGAGTGTTCTGGAATTGTGGGACTACAGTGAATGAGGTTTTCTTAGCAGTAAACGCGCAGACTTGTGTCTTTGTAGGGTTGAATCGTGCCAAGTTGACCCGTCCCCAGACAGAGACGTTGACAGAGACCTTGGACAGTGTGGTCTCGATTTGAGACACAAGTTCGCCGCGGTTTTCCTCCACAACGGAACGAGGGATGTTTGCACGAACCGTGTAATAAGCGTCTCCAGTACTGTCATCTGCATAGCAATGTATGTTGTTGATGTCCAACATGTCATTGATATGCAGTAGAAACAGCGTAGGAGACAGCACAGAGCCTTGCGGGACACCAGCATTAATTTTCATGCTATCAGAGCAACTACCGTCAACTACGGTTCGTATGCGTCTGCCGAACAAAAAGCTAGCCACCCATTTGCACAAACCCTCGGGCACTCCGTAAGATGGCAACTTCGATAGAAGACCCCGGTGCCAGACCCGATCGAACGCCTTCGCTATGTCCAGGCTACATGCCAATGCCTCCCCCTGTCTCTCAATGACTAGTGCCCATCGGTGTGTGAGATGCACTAGAAGGTCACCAGTCGAGCGACCGTGGCGAAAGCCATATTGACGATCACTGACCAGGTTGTGTTCTTCTAGGTATCTTAGAAGCTGTGTGTTGATCACACGCTCCATCACCTTGGAGAGGAGAGAGGTAATAGCGATAGGCCTGTTATTCGATGGATCTGATCTATTTTTGGGCACCGGGTGCACATTCGCAGTCTTCCATGAAGACGGTAATTGCCTAGTATGGTAGGAAAGCGCGAAGAGCGCGTGAGTACAGGACATAACTCAGGAGCACACTGCATAAGCACCACTGCTGGTATACCGTCTGGCCCACTCGACTAATGAATGTCTAGAGAAAGCAACTCCCGCCGGACTTCCCGCTGTGTTATGGACATTTCCGGCATGGTCTTACCGCACCACGGTTTAGTAGGTGGTACAGCGCCTTCCTCGTTTTTATTCGAGTTTGAGGCAAATAGACTGCCCATCTATCTCTTTTGTATATTGTACCGGATCCCATACAATCTTATTCAAACCGTTTTTACTCGTATATCTAAGAGTTCAGTTTGTTGCCAATAACTAATTAATGGCATACAATATGTGGTTTATTAGGCTTTCTTTTAGGTATATTATTATCGTGGTATAGGGCATCAACCGCGGAATCATCATAACAAATGGGGGTTTAAATTTCAATCAGATCACCGTATGGTTCTTTTGTTATTTTACTTTCTATTTTCAAATCTAGTTATCTGAATCGGACCACCATAAGGACTTTTTCTGGCTAACATATTCTAACCACATCCGCATCCACCGTCTATTAACATGTACATTATATATATTGTGGGAATTTAAAAAACCAACAACCAAATTTTCATAAAAATGTATAATAATAAAATATTAATAAATAAATAAATAAAATTTTATTTCAGAAATAATATTTCCATATATGGTGACAGCGGTCATCACATCTTCGTCTTAACTTCAGGTAGTGTCGAACATCAATAGTTCGAAAATAGGAACAGAATTTTTGGATTTTACGTATTAACACGTAGGATAATAAGTTAGTCATAGAATATGTGTTAAAATCTAAAGATGTTATTAAATATTATGTTAAATAATTTAAATTAATTTAAAACGAAATATCAACTGAAAATAAATACGAGAAATTAAATAGAAAATCAAACGAACTTACCTGTAAGTGACGTTCGATGATTATTAAACGATGTGATTCGCCCGAGAGATAACACTTTAATTTACTTGTAGTAGCACCCGCAGGTGCTGCTATCGTACACCATTTAAGAGCAACATTTGAAAACAAAAAATGTCACCTAACTTGGGAGTATTTCATACACGTTTACCCCATACAGGCCATGTGATCTCTGTTCTTTTCCGTGGTCTAAAGATTAAGGCCCCTCTTACAGCCCACTAGCGCCGCCATTAGATATCCTCCTAAATAGCTTATTCGTTGGCAACTCACAGATATTATGTAGAAACTACATTAAACTTTCTAAAAATAGCTTATAACGAGCTTTATATTTGCGACATTTGCATTTTAGAAATTTGTTTTCTACGAAGAGAAAATTGAGGATATCTAATGGCGGCGCTAGTTAGCTGCTATATGCGCCTTAAGGGCAAGACCTAGACAAGGTCTTGTTCGTGTCGGGACGGTTGTAATCTCTCGGGCAAATCACATCGTTTAATAATCATTGAAAGTCACTTACAGGTAAGTTCGTCTGATTTTCTATTAAACTCCAGTGATTCGCTCTTCGGGATTACACTTTAATTTACTTGTAGAATGTTTAGAGTATCACGAAATAGCATAGGCAAAAGGGGGAGAAACAGAATGTATATTATACGAAGTAATGAACACAGTGTATTATGAGCTTAAAACATATTCTAAAGTGAGTAATGATTTTATTGTTCAATAATTAATCAGGGATACCCTGTACAATAAGAGCGGACAAATGTCTCATTAGAGTTGACAACCACATTTCGATTAGTAAATCGCGTGAAATCTGTGAGTTTCCTGACCAACCAGCGGTTCTTTAAAGCGCGGCCAGACCCGCGCGCGGCGCCTCGCTAGAGTGTCGGCATAAAATTTCTAATCTTAGTAGGAGATCTTAGATCCACCACCTTGCATCTTTGAAACAAAGCAAACCGCTTGGAGCAGGTATTCCTGGGGGTGATCTGAGCTGATTTAGCCCAGTTGCCACGAGGTTCCCCCCAGCAGGTGAGCAGGGGGAGGCGGGGAAAAGTGCATCCGGCGCGCCTCACTCTAAGCTTTATATCTGCATTCATCTACCAACTATATCAAGTTTGGTGTTTTTTTCGTATAATTCGAGGACTAAATTTTCACTCACCCATACAAAAAAATTACTCCTCTTTTTTTTCGAACATCGTCTACAGAATTATAAGTATGAGGATTATCTCCAGAGAAAAAATACCTGTGAATAGGCCAGTTATCCTTCTATATAGAATAGTAAACTTGACAAACATTTTTCGTTTAATAACTCTCTTAAAAAAAATGTCTTGTGTCGCGCGGCGTAACTGCATTGTAGGAGCGCGAGCGGTGCGCAGCTTTTAGAATTTTTAAGTATGTTTAGATGATTTTGATGACGGATGGAGAGGTAGTGCTCAGCAACAGTAGCAGAGACAAATAAAACCTCTCGTGCCATGCTTTTGCAGCTTCTTTAGGTAACTTTTGTAGTTCCTCCATTAATCTATATATATAAAAATTACTTGTCATGTGTTTGTCCGCGATGGATTCCTAAACTACTGAACCGATTTTGATCAAACTTCGTAACTAACTATTTTTTGATCTTACTTAAAAGATAGGTTAGTTTTTATCTCGATCTGTTAAGTGCGAGCCGGACTCGGGCACTTTAGATAAAAGACAAACTTTCGATGGGTTACAGAGGGACGGCAGCTGAACAACGTTCGCCGGGACCGCTAGTTGTAAATAAAATAAATATGTCACCGCATTACGAAACAGGTCATCTGGGCAATTGTTCACGTGCTGCAAGCTTTCTTTAAATATGTGATTTTATTTATAAAGCATAGACATATAATTTATTTTACAGGAACAGAAAGGACAGAAGTCTTGCCATTCTGCTACGCCTTTTCATGTTGCGATACTGTTTCTTTTGTGTGTATGTAGTGGTCCCAAGCCTTTTATAGAGAATTGTAATAATCTGGACCCCACGACACGGTGTTGACATGCTAATTTAAGTTTTAAGAGAGCAGGTAAATTAAAGATGGAATTCATCAATAATAAATATAAATTAGATTAATCACCTTCGTAATTCATACCAATCGAATAAATGAAGTATGAAGTAAGTGAGTGGCCCGGGATGTCCTCACCGGTCTTCGATTAATATGTTTATACCTACGTCATAAGGCATAAATCGCGGTAGGATCCTAAAATCATGAACACAAAAATAATTGCTCGTTAAATACGACCGATTCGTAAAGTAGCAGATAACCAGGAGGTTAAAATATTTGGAGAATATCGATTGATTATTCTCAGTTAATTGATATAAACGTTGTAGGGTGCGAGAGGGATGGTAGAGTAGGCTCCGCGCCGCTTACGACGAGCATTCATTGCGTAAATTAATCGAAGCTGCATAATCGAGCCATGGAAAAAACGGAGGAGATAGATCAACGGATAGAGAATTAGTAGAATCGGTTTGCACTTTTGAAATAATTATACGATTATTACTATAAAGTAACTGGCCACTAAATGCGGACCACGTGCGTACACGTGGAACTAAAATAAAGAAGAAATTAACTGGCGCCACAATTTCTAGACACGCTATGTGTTCAGGCCGCGTCTATAGTGGGGGAGGGGAAAACGGTTATAAGCGATAGGCGTCAGTTGCGGCACCCTTTTTCATTGTCGACGTGCCGAGAGGCTGGCTGTGTTCGAGGTTCCTGAGGAAGTGGGAAGGACAGGACGCACAAAGATTTGAAGAAATTTAATACCGACGCCGTGCACGTTTCGCCTACATCAAATATCAGTAAGTGTCTTTTGTGAGAACTGAGGCTAGCAATGTCAGCTCATTATTGATGGGTTTGTACTATGGGGCTTTGTGAGGGACTTCCTTTATACGATGGCGTAAGGACTGTGTAAGGGACCGTGTAAGATGCCACCTTGGTAAAATTGAAGGGTTGGTTGGGGAAAATTGAAAGTGTTTGACTTTTTGGTTTGGATTTAGTCCGGGATTTTAGTTGTAAATTTGGGGTAGAGAAGAAAGAAACCCTTACTTACTGAAAATGCAGAGGTAATTTGTTGACATTGTTGGCTATGTACTCTCTAAGGAAAAGAGATTGCCGATTTCTGTAGAAAATCTAGTGGAGTAAAAGGTTCCTGCCGGGATCGGTGTCTTTTAACATGATGTTGTAAATTTTGTGATACCTTGTGGGAGGAAAACCCCGTAATTAAGCCCTGATCTGATTAGATAGGAAATCGGTTAAGCTTACGGTTAAGGCTAGGGTAAATCTTGTGTATTCCTTGCTGTGCATATATATGTATAAGTGGTAATCCCTGTGTATTTCTTGTAGTGCGTGTATGTGTATGAGTTTGGATATCCTCACTGGATAAAACCCTACGCGAGTCCCTGGGCCGCGGTTACTCGCACTGATCTGAGTCGGAGGTGAAGGGACCCCCCAAAGGACTTGCTGGGGTAATCCTTGTGTGGCCCTTGCTGTGCATATATATGTTGAGTAGGTGATCCTTGTGTGAACCTTGTCTTGAATTCCTATTAAAGGAAACCCTACACGATTTAGTAGGTGCTCATTAAAGTTGTACGAGTTTGTTGCATGTAATTCACTATTATGTTAATGATATCTCTATATTCACTATTTATTATCATAACAATTTTAAATTACAATATCGTGCTGCTTTGCGGTATGGTGGCCCCCAAAGCAAGCAGACCCTTGGTAGATAGAGGTAGGTGAGGACGGGGCAGTCACAGTAGGGGTTCTTCAAGCGGGGTCTGGCTTGTTATAAGATGAGGGGAGATCGGGGCTTAATGTTAGAGACATGCTTGATTAACTGCAGGCTTCGGGAATCTAAGGGTGTGAGGGGCTGACGAAACCTAGATCTAGGTTGGCTCCAGTTCCACCCTTCACCGGCGTCGAGTAAGGAAGCTGAACTGTTAGATTCCATTTAGGTAATGGGCGGCTAAAATTTAATGTGGGATTTTTAACCCAATCTCCTTAAGGAATTCGTATATAAATAAAACCTCCACTCCACCCATTACTGCGACGGATAGATTTGGAAAGCTAAGTATTATTGTGTTCATATTTAAATATTTGTTTCCTGTGTAAAAATAAACGTAAACCTCATATGTTTTTCAGGGCCGCGACATTAATCTAGCGAGTCTATTTTTTTATTAGACTATCTAGGCTTTATTTTATTGCTTTATACTGTTTAATTTATGTTTTGACTGAGCCATTTAAAATAAATATGACAGAACTTCAACCTTGACCAAACTTTATTAACAGGCTATGAGGTGACATTAGTGGGTCAGGATTTGTTCTATTCTTCACCATGAATCACCCCGTTGAAGACGTATTAGTATAATCATACACAATTCTCTACTAACTGATGAGGCTCTGAATTGTTGTATGGAAAGCCGAAACGTTAAGTTCTAAACACTCAGAAAAGGGCTAACCCTTACTTGATCTGGCTAATGTGCCAGGTCCTGAGTGTGAATATGTCTTCCTTACAATCCACCTTAAACATACTTATTGTGTGTCAAACTAGGTGTTCTGTCGCCTTAATTACTCTGATGAACAATTTACCACTTAACCATGTGCGTAATTGCACACCTATTTTATTATTTCTTGTGAACTTAGCTTGCACGGCATATGTTTCGGGCGAGCATAGCTTCTCCGGACTAGCGGCTATTTAAACTTAAGGAGCCTCGGGTTCGAACCGACCGATCGTAGGTTATATTCAAATAATAACGAAATGGTCCCCTTAGTTCCGTAGTTAGTCATAGTAGTAAGGATAAATACATGGTCGCCTGGTTGTTTGCCACCTCCGTGGCGTTATAAATGTAGGAGTAGGCGGGGAGCACTACTTACCTATCCTAAAGGACAGTTTAAGGCACAGTGCACGAAGGATAAAGGTTATCTATTAACTCGATTACTAAATGACAGGAAGGCGAAGCCACAAGGTAAGCTAGTTTGATTAAACCTATCTACGAGGCTGTCAGGAGTTGCTCGTTATATACCTTCCTTGTTAAAGGTTCCAAGACGTTAGTCAGATAATAGGTACGATACATTTGACAAACGCTTAAGGCCAGACGGTACCCTAGGCCCTTAAGGCTATTCAAATTCAAGTTATACATAATTAATTTTCAACATTCATTTTAGCGATCAAGTAGGAACAACCTAGGGTATAAGTTAGGCGAGCGTTAGGTTTTGTCTCAATTTTATAGTTTTGTTTTCATAAACTTTATATTCTAGTGTAGATAATCGCCATAGTTTGTAAACACAAACCCAATTTTAGATCTAATAACGAAATTCGTATTGACCGGGTCGCGAGATACTAAACCAAAACCGAACCAACGTAAATTAGTCGAAGGAAGGTCGAGTAACACGATTAGACTCTGTATCTGCGCAGAAGACTAAAGTGTGAACTCTGCGCACCCACGTGACCACGAGACGCCAGCTGGGCACTTCGACGCACAGGCAAATGTATGAAAAGTCTGACCGTTCAGTCTTTAATTGGCCGAAGGGATAATTTGGTGGCGGGCCCAACAATTCTGAATAGAACAACTTACGAACCCTTAAGGAATGGTTGTATATGTGAATTTTCCTGGATGATTCCCAGTTAGGGTTACCCGGAAACGACCTGGAAACTAGGATTGGTAGATTTAGATAGACTTCCATACTAAATCGTCCGCCCTTAGCGCCCTCTATAAGACCTCCTCAATGTCTCCAAGATTATTAGACAGTTAGCTAAGATATCGATCGACCGAGTAGTTCCACGATTACTACACAGATGGCGTGAGCCACAGTGGTAAAATAATAATCATGAATGTATGAGGATTTCCGGATACGGTTAGAACCATGTCATAACTTTATTCAAAGGTAGGCTGTAGTTGTATTTTAGGTCTACATTTACTTCTAATTTGTTAGTTTGTCTTTACGGCGGTTCTCCATATATTATTATAAGATAAGATTTGAAGAGAAGCTAGTAAGGATAGTGGTAGGCTCATTATATACTTAGATTGTCTATTTGTCTTGGGGTGGCTTCTCGAATACCATTACGACTTTATGGTTTCACATAGGGGTTGTTCACGGGTTGTCAACCAATAATTATGCAACTACTAAACCAGTCGGCCCATCTGTGGTGCATTCTTAGTGTTATTAAGAGGGTTGTGTAATTTACATAAGGGCCAGGCCGCGAGTATATTCGTGTGTTATCTATATATATATTCAATCTGTTAGTTCATCCGTATGGTGACTTTTCATATTACATTACAGTTTTATAACTTCGCTTAAGGGATCGACAGCTAGTCGGCTAATAATTTATCTATGTACTTAATAGGTCCGCTTGTCTCCCTAATGCCTTATATATGTTGTTATTAGTTTCGACCTTCACTTAAGCGCAAGCTAGAGAACTGGCGACAGGTTAGTTGTGTAGGTTATAGGTTAATTAAGGGATCAATAGCGTATCTGCTAATCATTTATTTAGTTATTAAATAGGTCTGTCTGTCTCTTAGATGATTTCGTTATATTATAAGTGTATAACTTTAGTTAAGGGGAAGCCAGTGAGTTTATTAGTGGTTAGTACTTTCATATGTCTAAGGGTTCCACTTTAGTTAAGGGGAAGCCAGTGAGTTTATTAGTGGTTAGTACTTTCATATGTCTAAGGGTTCTTCCTTTTAAGGTGATTTTCCTACAGTACTATGAGGTCACAAGTTTACTTAAGGGCAAGATAACTAGCGTATCGATGGACTACTTACCGTTTAAGAGTTCTCCTTTGAGGCGACTTCATACATTACTATAGGATTACGACTTCACTTAAGGGGTATGCGGTCTTAGTCGTTATAACTTTAAGGCCTATCGTGTTCGAGGGCCAACCGTGTTATTACGAGACATGTTCGGAGCTGTAAGGAGGTAGCTAGGCTGGTGAATAGGGTGACTTAGGCTAGGGTACTTCGACTACGTTAGGATAATAAATCGCATATATTTTAATCTGAAACTCGCATTTAGTAATTCAAATTCTGGTCTAATGCTGATCAGGACTTAGTGGTTCTGCGGTTAAGGATTAGTTATAGGCCATTGGTTTTAATGTAGGTATAATGTAAAATTAGGGTTTTGATTTTATTCTTTCACACCTGGGACTGATTGAATCCATACCTCTTAGGATCTGGGGTTATTATCGGTCACAACGAGGGGTCCAAATAGACGATTACGCCACTAGACGATCACAGCCAAATAAAATATTAGCTTTCTTTAATAATAACATTAACGGTTACAAAATACTATTAACATTTTTATAATAATAAAGACAACAATAATATGTTAGAATTACACATGTCTTCACGTATTCAAATTGGCGAGTAAGTCGTTATACTCCACGTGAGTTCAAATTTAAATAATTTTATTATTTATTGAGGGGGGGGTTTCTACATTATGTGTTGCCGTTACCAGGATAGGATTTAGAACTAAAATAGGCTTGTAAAAGCCTACATTTTGTTGTCGTACAACGGATGGGAGGTCATTAAAATGGATTTGAGTTGGTGACTGGTGTGACAGAATAGAACCAATAAGCAAGATATAAATCTTGGTTAGAAGGCATTTTGTAGTTGTTTGTTACTTAAGCTTAGTTATAGACACGTACTTTAATATAGCATATAAGGGAATTGTAGGCCAAGTTTAGGATAAAACCATGTTAAATTAGTGTAAAAGGATGTTTTTATTTAGTTAGGTTGTACAGTTCATCTATCTAGGTACTAGTATAGTAAGATATATTCTACGACTTAGGCTTAGATATAGGAAGGCATTAGTAGTAATATGTAGACATAAAATTACGGCTAATACGCAAAATTACAATTACATTCATAGAATGGTAGGCAGGGGTATGTGTATGACCTAATAACATTATTTACAAATACATACTCGTATATCTCAATCATCCGAAACCTAGGGAACGGTATTCTTAAGATAAATCTTACTAGTCTCGTTCAATCTGGACTTCTATGTGGTAGTACCTATATGCATATTGTCATAACATAGGTTTAGGAAAATGTTTAAAAACTAGATTCGAATAAATTTATTAATGGATAGCACTATTCAATTATTATGGACCTTAGTTTAATGTTGTGAGTACGGTTTGAATGAGATTGTGAGTGCTGGTTTATAAGTATACGTGTGCGTAAGTAGATGTGGACGGGTGTATAATTCTGCAGTAGTATTATGGACGGATTTCGGAACTTTGTGATGGCTAATTGAAAGAGAGGCGGAGCTAGCCGTATTGTATTGACTGTGGTGGTCGAGCGCGAGGGGTATTAACTGTATAGACATAGGCTAGATATCGGTATATTTGGCGTGGCCTTAATGAATTTTCTATATGCGTAGAATCGTTTGACAGAAGGGCGATACTGTGGAATAAAAATTTAATATGCTCGGGGAGGGAAAGGACATAACAAAATAACGAGCATTTAAGAGGGCCCCAACGCGCATATACCTTTGCTTTACGGGTGTGGAGCGGGAGTCGACAATGTTAGTTTCAAATAGAGCTCAGTTTCCAGTGGCGTAAATATATTATAGGTAGACATACATCTTAGCGTAAAAGGGGGGGGGGGAAATATTTAGTTACAGTTACATCACATGCGATATAAAAATTTAATTACAGTAATTTTCTAGCTTTGTAGTTACTTAACATGGCATGAAATAAATTATGTTCTCGCTACTTGTTGATAGTGAGTTACGAATTAAAAATAGAAGGACGAGAACTTTGGCCGTAATTTTCATTAAAAAAAAAAAAAAAAAAATGTTTTGTACAGAAACCAAATACAGTAATCTGCTAGTCAAAGAATGTAGAAGGCCATGTTATTTTCCGGTTTGGAACTTACCATAGGACAGCGAAATCGATTTTAAAACCAAGCAGAAACCTGTACATTGAAGTAGGGTGCAGCTTTAATGTATCACTTTACTATTGAAGAGTTAGAGTGAGTTAATTTATGATTAGGGAATGCATTGAAAGGCGGGATAGCGAGCATTTGGAATGTTAATGCAGAAGTAAGGTCATAAAGTCACTAAGATATTAGCTGAAGTAGGCCCTCATCCATCTCTGTTCTTTAATGTTATACTAAGTAGCGCTGACTTAGTAAGTTGGGATCATCCCCATGAGCCATTTAAACATATCTGTGTATGTGTATAATTATCGGTTTATAGGTATTAGTTAAAAGGTTCTTCCAAAGTACGAACATCCAATAGCTGTTTCACTTGACGGTGACGTCGGTTGAGCCCTTAGACCAGGTGAACTTCCTCCAACGGGAAGATTCATGACTGGTAGAAGGTAATCTGAACCAAGTAAACAGTAGATGTTAAAACGACTATATGTACTTTGTGAGTTGTTAGTATAGTAATATAATTTTGTAAAAGGAAAATTTATAACAAATAATATAAACTAAAGAAAAAAAAAGTGTCCGCTCGAGCGTGGATTTGAACTCAGTTTCTCGAGGTCTTGGCGCGAGCGTGGGGTGTTTGGCCAACGGAGCTGTTTGGGGTGATTCTGTGCGATCTAATGTAGACGTTAGGTTTAGATTATCTTTTATAGATTCGTTGCTACCGTTCACGGGCTATTAGATTAAAATATTAGGATACTATTGGCTCATGCTTTTGCTTGCCAAATTATATTACATTTTGATTGTCGATAAATATGTTATTACTAGGCGGACCGGTAACGTCAACCGGTTTTAACCATTGTGGTACCATTTATGAAAGGTTATAGATTGACAGTGTGGAGGTGCTCAGGTGTAAACGAGAAGTGTACTTACTATGTATATAAATTTATACATCTCTGTTTAGGTAATTTAAAGTACTTAAGGGTAAGATAGAATAATGTCAGGTATTATTAGGTGGTGTTCAGGTCGGCTATGCCTGGTAGCGTGTTCCTTTTGAACTAACTAGGTTATCGTTAATAGGTGTTATCTGTTCAAAGGGTTTTGTTAAGTAAGCGATATGTAGTCATTGAGAAATGAGGTTGATGTCTGAGATTAGAAGCATTGGCGTAGGTCAGAGACCGGTTTTGTTAGTTTAGTCATGTTAAGGGCGGTTAGAAATAAAATGTACATTACGAGGGGGGAGGGTACCACAGGATAAATTGCTAAGTTGTTAGGGGAGGGGTCAACATAATAAGTGTTTATTAAACTGCATTAATGTTTATTCAGAATTAGGATTCGCATGAAATATAAATATATATATATATATAAATTAGGTTCAATGTAGGATTAGAAGTGAGCTAGAACGTGGATAGATACTATTACCTGCTATGTAGATGTGAAACTAAGGCAAAATTATTAAACCCAGCCGAGTAGGACAAGGTTATTATTTAGTTTGGTACGAATCGTGAATTGAAATGATTTTGGATTTTTATACATGGCTAGTGTAACCCCTGAGATTTTTGCCGTGTGAGTTGCAGGGGGTCGTAATGTTTCGGCACGTACGATCCCTGAGTGACCGCGGGCGGTGCATGTCTATGTGTGTGTATACATATCAGTATGCATACATGTGTATATGTATCGAAGTTGAGGTCGGGCCCTGCCTTAATGGTGGGAGAGTCAGGTCCTTAACTGAAGAAGCAAAAGGTGTTATGCTGGAGATGTGTTTAAGTCATCGGGAAAAAAAAAAAAAAATAAAAAAAAAAAAAAAATGGACAAACTCAACTGTTTGCTTCCGAACGTCATCAAATGAACAAACCCAATTTTTGGCGTCCAAACATCATCGCCATATTCAAACTACTATATCTATCACAATTACCTACGGCTAAAAAATGGACAAACTCAACTGTTTGCTTCCGAACGTCATCAAATGAACAAATCCAATTTTTGGCGTCTAAACATCATCGCCATATTCAGACTACAATATCCATCACAATTACCTACGGCTAAAAATGGACAAACTCAACTGTTTGCTTCCGAATGTCATCAAATGGACAAACTCAACTGTTTGCTTCCGAATGTCATCAAATGGACAAACTCAACTGTTTGCTTCCGAACGTCACCAAATGAACAAATCCAATTTTTGGCGTCCAAACATCATCGCCATATTCAGACTACAATATCCATCACAATTACCTACGGCTAAAAATGGACAAACTCAACTGTTTGCTTCCGAATGTCATCAAATGGACAAACTCAACTGCTTGTTTCCGAACGTCATCAAATGGACAAACTCAACTGTTTGCGTTCAAATATAATCGCCATATTAAAACTACCATATCTATCACGACGAGCCGAGGTTGAGTGAGGCCCTTGGTCCTTAACCGAAGCATATCCGTCATGATTACCTACATCTAATAATGGACAAACTCAACTGGCTGTTTCCAAACGTCGTTGCCATATTCAGACTACAATATGTATCATAATTACCTACATCTAATAATGGACAAACTCAACTGTTTGTTTCCAAACGTCATCGCCATATTCCAACTACTATATCTATCATGAATACCTACATCTAATAATGGACAAACTCAACTGTTTGTTTCCAAACGTCGTCGCCATATTCCAACTACTATATCTATCATGATTACCTACATCTAATAATGGACAAACTCAACTGTTTGTTTTCAAACGTCGTCGCCATATTCAAACTACTATATCTATCATAATTACCTACATCTAATGATGAACAAACTCAACTGTTTGTTTCCAAACATCATCGCCATATTTAAACTACTATAACTATCCCGACAAGCCGAGGTTGAGAGAGGCCTTTGGTCCTTAATCGAAGCATATTCATCATAACAAGCCTAGATTAAGTGAGGCCCTTGGTCCTTAACCGAAGCATTTCCGTCGTACCCGTCCTGATTATCTACGACTAATAATGGACAAACTCAACTGTTTGCTTCCAATCATATTTCCCTTCTTCGATCTACTATATTCTTCATAACTATCCATTATATCTGGTGTTTCCTATCGTAGCGTTGCAGGGGACTGACTTTGTTTCGACAGGGTGGGTTCCTGAGTAGTCGCTGGCTGAGGTTGAGTGAGGCCAGTGGTCCTTAACTGAAGCTGTGTTCGTCATAGTTATTTGCTGCATTTGAGTAAAGCACGATCTTAAGCACTATAATTTCCTTTTAATCTCTTACGTTCTATTTCGAGTAATTATTATGACGTGTCATTCATTATTATTAGGAGGCTCTTAGGTGATGATCGTAGCTTTTTGGGTACAGCGCTTTAAACCATAAATTAAGTTAGATTAATGAATAAAACAAGTTGGATTAGTGATCGTCTGGGTACGGTGCTATATTGGGATATTCACTAATATCTCAATGAAAGGAGACTTTGAAAGATGAGATAACCTTGGGGTTGAGGGTGATCATAGGATGGGAGTTGTCCTTTAAGTATGATTTGTTAGAAATCAGTGGTGTCGAGAGACCGATATAAGCTTAGGTGCTGAGACCAGTTTTAGTAGGGTGAATGTATGGTTATGTTTTAGGGTGAACTAAGTTGATGTTACGGCGGGGGAATGGAAGCAAAACCATCGATCATAAGCGAGAGTGAGTTGGAGGAAATGAAGGATAAGCCTAGGACTGAATGGGTAAAGTGCAGTAAAACGAAGGATGATCCTTATGAGAAGACACATTGGAAGGAACTATTTCAGTCAGGGAATTTGATGGAAGCGCGTAGAAATGATAACTCAAGTGCGAGGGTGAAGTGGATGGAGAAGTTTTCATTGTTGTATAGAGCCCTCGTGTATTAGTCGCGATACCGCTCCCGAAGGAGATTACGGGAAATTTCGATGCGATTTCTATTTTACTGACGGTGGGGCTAGGATTGGATTTAGGCTAATATTAGGTTTATCAGGTTTAGGTTAATTAGGTTTAGGTAGACATGAGGTTTGTAGGGTTTAGGTTAACATTAGGGTTATTTAGGCTTAGGTTAATATAAGGTTTATTAGGTTAAGGTAAACATGAGGATTATTAGGCTTAGGTTACAGATATGTTTAGGAGGTCTAGTTTAACATGAGGTTTATAGTGTTTAGGTTAACATAAGGTTTATTAGTTTTAGGTGGACATGAGGGTTATAAGGTTTAGGTTACGGCTATGTTTGGGAAGTCCAGGTCAACATAAGGGTTGTTGGATTTAGGTTTATGTAGGGATTTTTAGGTTAAGGTTAGCGTTATTGTTGAATTAAGGTTAGATTAAGTCTCGAGTAATTTATATGTCATTATTGAACTAGGTTCGAGTTGTAAGTCGAGGTCTTAAAACTTAGGTGTAGAGATCCAGTGGTTAATTAAGAAACAAGTCACAACTGATAAGTGTACATTTATGACTTGTTGGGGAGGATTGTAGTGGTCCCAAGCCTTTTATAGAGAATTGTAATAATCTGGACCCCACGACACGGTGTTGACATGCTAATTTAAGTTTTAAGAGAGCAGGTAAATTAAAGATGGAATTCATCAATAATAAATATAAATTAGATTAATCACCTTCGTAATTCATACCAATCGAATACTCCTAATAAATGGATAGAAACGAGATCAATGAAGTATGAAGTAAGTGAGTGGCCCGGGATGTCCTCACCGGTCTTCGATTAATATGTTTATACCTACGTCATAAGGCATAAATCGCGGTAGGATCCTAAAATCATGAACACAAAAATAATTGCTCGTTAAATACGACCGATTCGTAAAGTAGCAGATAACCAGGAGGTTAAAATATTTGGAGAATATCGATTGATTATTCTCAGTTAATTGATATAAACGTTGTAGGGTGCGAGAGGGATGGTAGAGTAGGCTCCGCGCCGCTTACGACGAGCATTCATTGCGTAAATTAATCGAAGCTGCATAATCGAGCCATGGAAAAAACGGAGGAGATAGATCAACGGATAGAGAATTAGTAGAATCGGTTTGCACTTTTGAAATAATTATACGATTATTACTATAAAGTAACTGGCCACTAAATGCGGACCACGTGCGTACACGTGGAACTAAAATAAAGAAGAAATTAACTGGCGCCACAATTTCTAGACACGCTATGTGTTCAGGCCGCGTCTATAGTGGGGGAGGGGAAAACGGTTATAAGCGATAGGCGTCAGTTGCGGCACCCTTTTTCATTGTCGACGTGCCGAGAGGCTGGCTGTGTTCGAGGTTCCTGAGGAAGTGGGAAGGACAGGACGCACAAAGATTTGAAGAAATTTAATACCGACGCCGTGCACGTTTCGCCTACATCAAATATCAGTAAGTGTCTTTTGTGAGAACTGAGGCTAGCAATGTCAGCTCATTATTGATGGGTTTGTACTATGGGGCTTTGTGAGGGACTTCCTTTATACGATGGCGTAAGGACTGTGTAAGGGACCGTGTAAGATGCCACCTTGGTTAAAGTGAAGGGTTGGTTGGGGAAAATTGAAAGTGTTTGACTTTTTGGTTTGGATTTAGTCCGGGATTTTAGTTGTAAATTTGGGGTAGAGAAGAAAGAAACCCTTACTTACTGAAAATGCAGAGGTAATTTGTTGACATTGTTGGCTATGTACTCTCTAAGGAAAAGAGATTGCCGATTTCTGTAGAAAATCTAGTGGAGTAAAAGGTTCCTGCCGGGATCGGTGTCTTTTAACATGATGTTGTAAATTTTGTGATACCTTGTGGGAGGAAAACCCCGTAATTAAGCCCTGATCTGATTAGATAGGAAATCGGTTAAGCTTAGGGTTAAGGCTAGGGTAAATCTTGTGTATTCCTTGCTGTGCATATATATGTATAAGTGGTAATCCCTGTGTATTTCTTGTAGTGCGTGTATGTGTATGAGTTTGGATATCCTCACTGGATAAAACCCTACGCGAGTCCCTGGGCCGCGGTTACTCGCACTGATCTGAGTCGGAGGTGAAGGGACCCCCCCAAAGGACTTGCTGGGGTAATCCTTGTGTGGCCCTTGCTGTGCATATATATGTTGAGTAGGTGATCCTTGTGTGAACCTTGTCTTGAATTCCTATTAAAGGAAACCCTACACGATTTAGTAGGTGCTCATTAAAGTTGTACGAGTTTGTTGCATGTAATTCACTATTATGTTAATGATATCTCTATATTCACTATTTATTATCATAACAATTTTAAATTACAATATCGTGCTGCTTTGCGGTATGGTGGCCCCCAAAGCAAGCAGACCCTTGGTAGATAGAGGTAGGTGAGGACGGGGCAGTCACAGTAGGGGTTCTTCAAGCGGGGTCTGGCTTGTTATAAGATGAGGGGAGATCGGGGCTTAATGTTAGAGACATGCTTGATTAACTGCAGGCTTCGGGAATCTAAGGGTGTGAGGGGCTGACGAAACCTAGATCTAGGTTGGCTCCAGTTCCACCCTTCACCGGCGTCGAGTAAGGAAGCTGAACTGTTAGATTCCATTTAGGTAATGGGCGGCTAAAATTTAATGTGGGATTTTTAACCCAATCTCCTTAAGGAATTCGTATATAAATAAAACCTCCACTCCACCCATTACTGCGACGGATAGATTTGGAAAGCTAAGTATTATTGTGTTCATATTTAAATATTTGTTTCCTGTGTAAAAATAAACGTAAACCTCATATGTTTTTCAGGGCCGCGACATTAATCTAGCGAGTCTATTTTTTTATTAGACTATCTAGGCTTTATTTTATTGCTTTATACTGTTTAATTTATGTTTTGACTGAGCCATTTAAGATAAATATGACAGAACTTCAACCTTGACCAAACTTTATTAACAGGCTATGAGGTGACATTAGTGGGTCAGGATTTGTTCTATTCTTCACCATGAATCACCCCGTTGAAGACGTATTAGTATAATCATACACAATTCTCTACTAACTGATGAGGCTCTGAATTGTTGTATGGAAAGCCGAAACGTTAAGTTCTAAACACTCAGAAAAGGGCTAACCCTTACTTGATCTGGCTAATGTGCCAGGTCCTGAGTGTGGATATGTCTTCCTTACAATCCACCTTAAACATACTTATTGTGTGTCAAACTAGGTGTTCTGTCGCCTTAATTACTCTGATGAACAATTTACCACTTAACCATGTGCGTAATTGCACACCTATTTTATTATTTCTTGTGAACTTAGCTTGCACGGCATATGTTTCGGGCGAGCATAGCTTCTCCGGACTAGCGGCTATTTAAACTTAAGGAGCCTCGGGTTCGAACCGACCGATCGTAGGTTATATTCAAATAATAACGAAATGGACCCCTTAGTTCCGTAGTTAGTCATAGTAGTAAGGATAAATACATGGTCGCCTGGTTGTTTGCCACCTCCGCGGCGTTATAAATGTAGGAGTAGGCGGGGAGCACTACTTACCTATCCTAAAGGACAGTTTAAGGCACAGTGCACGAAGGATAAAGGTTATCTATTAACTCGATTACTAAATGACAGGAAGGCGAAGCCACAAGGTAAGCTAGTTTGATTAAACCTATCTACGAGGCTGTCAGGAGTTGGTCGTTATATACCTTCCTTGTTAAAGGTTCCAAGACGTTAGTCAGATAATAGGTACGATACATTTGACAAACGCTTAAGGCCAGACGGTACCCTAGGCCCTTAAGGCTATTCAAATTCAAGTTATACATAATTAATTTTCAACATTCATTTTAGCGATCAAGTAGGAACAACCTAGGGTATAAGTTAGGCGAGCGTTAGGTTTTGTCTCAATTTTATAGTTTTGTTTTCATAAACTTTATATTCTAGTGTAGATAATCGCCATAGTTTGTAAACACAAACCCAATTTTAGATCTAATAACGAAATTCGTATTGACCGGGTCGCGAGATACTAAACCAAAACCGAACCAACGTAAATTAGTCGAAGGAAGGTCGAGTAACACGATTAGACTCTGTATCTGCGCAGAAGACTAAAGTGTGAACTCTGCGCACCCACGTGACCACGAGACGCCAGCTGGGCACTTCGACGCACAGGCAAATGTATGAAAAGTCTGACCGTTCAGTCTTTAATTGGCCGAAGGGATAATTTGGTGGCGGGCCCAACAATTCTGAATAGAACAACTTACGAACCCTTAAGGAATGGTTGTATATGTGAATTTTCCTGGATGATTCCCAGTTAGGGTTACCCGGAAACGACCTGGAAACTAGGATTGGTAGATTTAGATAGACTTCCATACTAAATCGTCCGCCCTTAGCGCCCTCTATAAGACCTCCTCAATGTCTCCAAGATTATTAGACAGTTAGCTAAGATATCGATCGACCGAGTAGTTCCACGATTACTACACAGATGGCGTGAGCCACAGTGGTAAAATAATAATCATGAATGTATGAGGATTTCCGGATACGGTTAGAACCATGTCATAACTTTATTCAAAGGTAGGCTGTAGTTGTATTTTAGGTCTACATTTACTTCTAATTTGTTAGTTTGTCTTTACGGCGGTTCTCCATATATTATTATAAGATAAGATTTGAAGAGAAGCTAGTAAGGATAGTGGTAGGCTCATTATATACTTAGATTGTCTATTTGTCTTGGGGTGGCTTCTCGAATACCATTACGACTTTATGGTTTCACATAGGGGTTGTTCACGGGTTGTCAACCAATAATTATGCAACTACTAAACCAGTCGGCCCATCTGTGGTGCATTCTTAGTGTTATTAAGAGGGTTGTGTAATTTACGTAAGGGCCAGGCCGCGAGTATATTCGTGTGTTATCTATATATATATTCAATCTGTTAGTTCATCCGTATGGTGACTTTTCATATTACATTACAGTTTTATAACTTCGCTTAAGGGATCGACAGCTAGTCGGCTAATAATTTATCTATGTACTTAATAGGTCCGCTTGTCTCCCTAATGCCTTATATATGTTGTTATTAGTTTCGACCTTCACTTAAGCGCAAGCTAGAGAACTGGCGACAGGTTAGTTGTGTAGGTTATAGGTTAATTAAGGGATCAATAGCGTATCTGCTAATAATTTATTTAGTTATTAAATAGGTCTGTCTGTCTCTTAGATGATTTCGTTATATTATAAGTGTATAACTTTAGTTAAGGGGAAGCCAGTGAGTTTATTAGTGGTTAGTACTTTCATATGTCTAAGGGTTCCACTTTAGTTAAGGGGAAGCCAGTGAGTTTATTAGTGGTTAGTACTTTCATATGTCTAAGGGTTCTTCCTTTTAAGGTGATTTTCCTACAGTACTATGAGGTCACAAGTTTACTTAAGGGCAAGATAACTAGCGTATCGATGGACTACTTACCGTTTAAGAGTTCTCCTTTGAGGCGACTTCATACATTACTATAGGATTACGACTTCACTTAAGGGGTATGCGGTCTTAGTCGTTATAACTTTAAGGCCTATCGTGTTCGAGGGCCAACCGTGTTATTACGAGACATGTTCGGAGCTGTAAGGAGGTAGCTAGGCTGGTGAATAGGGTGACTTAGGCTAGGGTACTTCGACTACGTTAGGATAATAAATCGCATATATTTTAATCTGAAACTCGCATTTAGTAATTCAAATTCTGGTCTAATGCTGATCAGGACTTAGTGGTTCTGCGGTTAAGGATTAGTTATAGGCCATTGTTTTTAATGTAGGTATAATGTAAAATTAGGGTTTTGATTTTATTCTTTCACACCTGGGACTGATTGAATCCATACCTCTTAGGATCTGGGGTTATTATCGGTCACAACGAGGGGTCCAAATAGACGATTACGCCACTAGACGATCACAGCCAAATAAAATATTAGCTTTCTTTAATAATAACATTAACGGTTACAAAATACTATTAACATTTTTATAATAATAAAGACAACAATAATATGTTAGAATTACACATGTCTTCACGTATTCAAATTGGCGAGTAAGTCGTTATACTCCACGTGAGTTCAAATTTAAATAATTTTATTATTTATTGAGGGGGGGGTTTCTACATGTAGAAAGGGGAAAAAAAGCGTATTTCAAGCTTGGAGCGCATATCCTGCTGTATCGGAGGGATTTAAATACGGCAAACAAGGCAATATTAAGCAGGCGTTGTCAATATTGGAAAAAATTTGTTGTTTTCTTGTATGACAAGTAAGAGTCTCATTATTCGTACATTATTTTAACACTATGCATTTTGTTACTGATTTCTGATCAAGTACAAGTACGAGTGTAAATGAGTGCCGAAAAGTACTTTTTACAAAAAGAAATCTCCAGTTAGAAAGTCTGCCTCCAACGGAAGATGCGCTACGTATACATATTCTCGGTGCAGTTTACCACGGAGGCTATGTTTGGGGACAGATTATAGCCCCTCAGCAACAGTCTACCGTGCCCTGCTGACTGGGGCTGGTCTAAACAAAATGGTTATTGGGAGCCCATATGGACAAGCCTACCTGCGGCGGCTGCTGCTTGTTTAGAGCTTATTTGTTGCCGCTGCAAAAAAAAATGCGCAGGGAGGTGCAACTGCGTTAAAAAAACTAAAATGCACGAATCTTTATGCATGTAGTGGCAATTGCGAAAAATAAATATCTTATTTTAACCCGGACTTTTTGTCAAGCATTCTAGCTATGTTAATTTTATCACAATTATAATAACTCTACT
Source organism: Apoda limacodes (assembly GCA_946406115.1). NCBI lineage: Eukaryota > Metazoa > Arthropoda > Insecta > Lepidoptera > Limacodidae > Apoda > Apoda limacodes. Next base: position 30,741,884 of record OX291549.1, on the reverse strand, counting down.
GGCGAAAGTTTTCCCAACATGTTTATTTATATATTTAATTTATATTTGTATATATATCACGTCCAGAAGTAATTTATTAATGTAATCTACAACCATAAGAATAACAACTTATCAGAAATCATCTAAACATACTTAAAAATTCTAAAAGCTGCACACCGCTCGCGCTCCTACAATGCAGTTATGCCGCGCGACACAAGACATTTTTTTTAAGAGAGTTATTAAACGAAAAATGTTTGACAAGTTTACTATTCTATATAGAAGGATAACTGGCCCATTCACAGGTATTTTTTCTCTGGAGATAATCCTCATAATTCTGTAAACGATTTTCGAAAAAAAGACGAGTTATTTTTTTTTATTTATTTTTTATTTCTCTATTTTTTGTATGGGAGAGTGAAAATTTAGTTACAAAAATGAATTCCTCGTCTTCGAATTGTACGAAATAAACACTAAACTTGATACAGTTGCTAGATGTATGCAGATATAAAGCTTAGAGTGAGGCGCGCTGGACGCACTTTTCCCCCCCTCCCCTCGTGGCAACCGGGCTAAATCAGCTCAGATTTCCCCCAGGAACACCTGTTCCAAGCGGTTTGCTTTGTCTCAAAAATGCAAGGTTACCTTAGAAAACGGGACCTAAGATCTCCTACTATCTGAGACTTTTTCCCTGCTGTGATAAAATGCTCGATTATTCGATATCTACCTGTTCTACAGTAATAATGTGGTTATACTTTAAAAGTTTATAAAACTTCCTAAGGTTTGATATTAATTATAACAATAAATTATATACCTGATAGTAATTGAGGTAATTTTTTACTTCTCTGCAACACAAAATTTTTACATGAAAAAAATTGTAATGGACAGGGAAAAATCCCTTTATACACAGATGATATTCAGAAATAGGTACATAACGCTAATTATACCTTAAAAAATATTTAACGTAATATTTTACACCATACAAATACACCATTACAGAACGTAAACAAAAGATTTAGACCAATTCAGACAAATAAATAACAGGAAACAACAATTTTTTTTTTATGAAATTATTGCCAGCCTAAGAAAAGGACTCACAAAAACTGACGCTAGATTGAGTTCCTAATATTTTTGTGGTTACCTATTTCAATGCGCGACCGCACAATTTTACGGATGTGAAATGAGAATTGATATTTTTCCCTTCCTGAAGTTATAAATAGTTAATATAAAATACTAATTTAAAATTTGGATTTACAACTTCAGCATTTTTATAGATGTACATAAAACCATAAGGCATAAATAGGTCCAAAACCTGTCAACTTTAACAACTTTGTAAAAAAAAATCATATAAAACACTAATTTTAATGTACTTCGCTTCGTTTTACGCGCCAGTTTTCCAGTTTACAAGTGGGACGCCCTAACTACATTAAATAAGTCCAAGTTCTTTCTGGCGCTCTCCGGCCGCTGCCGCGGCACGCTCCGCTCGGCTTCGCACGCTAACTTTCATGTGCTCCGCTTCGTTTTACGCGCCAGTTTTCAAGTTTACAAGTGGGACGCCCTGACTACATTAAATAAGTACAAGTTTGTTCTGTCACTCGCCGAGCGTAGCCATGGCACGCTTCACTCGGCTTTGCACACTTACTTCCATGTTTTACCATAAGCTCTATATCAGGCTGGCAGTAAACTTAACAAGACTCTGTATAATAAAACGTAAGTTGTATTTATTTAATCTAATCAATTAATGTAATCTAATCGTCTTATCGGTTATATGGGAGTTTTTTTTTTGAGGCTGGTAACATTGCAATTAAAAAAAAGTGATCGTGTTTCCTTTGTTCTTAATCCGTTTACAATATTTGAAAAAGTGTAATAACATGGTTTTGAAGTGTAAATTGTGTTTTTTTTTCAGCCTTTTCTTTAATTTTATCAGTGTGTTTAGGATGATTTGGACAGCTACAAGAAATCTGAACTGCTATAATGGCGAGCAAGTGAATTTTATATTTTATTTCGACCATTTGGTGGGAAAAAAAAATCTGGTAGTAAATATGTTTTTTATCGAAAACTATTATTTTGCACCGACTTTCATATATAATTTCTGTATCAGGAAGTGCTACTCTATCGAATAAGATTTTTTTCAGGTTAAAATGTCGTGTTGCAGAGAAGTAAATATTTACCGTAATTGACAGTCGTGAAGGAAAAAAAATCACATTAAAACCCAGTTAAAATGAAGTCTAATTATTATCTTATAACTATTTTTCTTTTATAGTAACACTGTGACAATATTTGTTCACCTAAATTAACATGTAAATAAAGGAGAATAAAAAAACAAAGACAAATCTATATTTGTTTGATCTTATCTTTTTTTTATGGAAGTCGCCAAATAAAAGAGCGCATTGAAATCCAGTATCGTTCACTAATCTATTTTACTATTAATCAACTGGAGGCGAGTGAACGATTTTACACAATTTGAAGGAGAATCGCACACTTCCGCGTGCCTTCTGCGTGTCCTTCAGTTAGGGACACAGACGCCCGACGGAACATCGGCGCGTATCCCTTAGTTAGGGACACAGACGCCCGACGGAACATCGGCGCGTATCCCTTAGTTAGGGACACAGACGCCCGACGGAACATCGGCGCGTATCCCTTAGTTAGGGACACAGACGCTCGACGGAACATCGGCGCGTATCCCTTAGTTAGGGACACAGACGCCCGACGGAACATCGGCGCGTATCCCTTAGTTAGGGACATAGACGCCCGACGGAACATCGGCGCGTATCCCTTAGTTAGGGACACAGACGCCCGACGGAACATCGGCGCGTATCCCTTAGTTAGGGACACAGACGCCCGACGGAACATCGGCGCGTATCCCTTAGTTAGGGACATAGACGCCCGACGGAACATCGGCGCGTATCCCTTAGTTAGGGACACAGACGCCCGACGGAACATCGGCGCGTATCCCTTAGTTAGGGACACAGACGCCCGACGGAACATCGGCGCGTATCCCTTAGTTAGGGACACAGACGCTCGAGAGTCTTTAGTCTTTTTTTCTCGAGAGATTAAATCAGTACCATTTCGAGAAATGGCCAATAGATTGCACTATGTCTGCTACTATCTGCTGCTATTTTTATTGGATTTAAAATAAAATACACAATATGTAAGCAAAGAAACATGTACTGTCAGTTGCGTGTGAACAGGTACTTAACAGAGAACCACTTCTTTACTATCAAAAATATAAAATTTCAACAAATTGTAATTAGTAACTTAGAAAATAATTAAAAGACTAATCTAGGATATTATTTATAGATCCATTTAAAAACAAAATCTAGTAGAGTACCGTAAAACACCCAATGTTTAACAAAATTTTAAAGGCGCCAAATAGGTACATCCTAATTTAAATTTTCATCTGTTGGTTGTGTTCTAAAATATGAAAACAAAACTACAATAATAGAGCTTTACAAAAAAATAATTGAAGAAAATCTTTTATAAACCAATAAGCCTAAACGAATTAGTAAAGATAATAAATAGATTTTACGAGGCTGGAACCTTAAATCTATCTACCTTAACTTTACTCTTATTCTAAATTATAAAAACCGACCAAGTGCGAGTATGGCTCGCGCACCGAAGGTTCCGTACAAACTTATTATATGTAGATAGCTCTTCCATCATAAGAACAAGGCTCCTAGGTCAACAGGTTAGGCCCATAGGCTTTGATTTATTTGTGTCACAATATGCGTTAAAAATTACCGTATTTTGGGCATATTTTTTTTTTACACATTGACCTAGAAGCTTGATTTTTTACAACATTAAGTGACCGTAGAATTTAATATTTGAACTTGATAATTTGAACTTGATATCTCCACGCGTTCTTGAGGAGAAGGGTCTTAACAGAGAGACAAACAAAAATAACAAATTTCGGATATTCTAACCCAACTGGGACAAAAAATCTTTTCCTAAGTTTAAAGATATTCGCAATAATTCTAGTTTACGATATTACGGAACCCTTAGCACTTGGCTGTTGATTTAATTTTATAAATGCGTTCTCTGCAAGGTTTAACTATACCTATATTTTGTAACGTTAGGTTACAAAAGTAATAAACAAGGACGATAATAGTAAAGTTTGCTGCCGACGACGAGACGCGCCCGAGTGGAGTGGAGTACTCAGGGTATAATATAATGTAGTCAAGAAATATGTAGATTTAAATTATTAAATAAACACGTGATAAAATGTGTCCGACTGTTATATTTCGAAAAAAATATTAAAAATTATAAAATGATTAACTAAAAACTGACATTTGTGTGCAATTGATCTCGCTGCACTTCGTTGGTTTATTACCTAATATCTTTGACGCATTTCATTGACTGACTGCTTTTTGATGTAGTGCACAATAAGTAATTTTACGGCTTCACTTTGGCATCTTTGATCTTCATTTAAGATAGGTGAAAGAATTTATAAGCGACTTTGGTTAGGTATTGGATTATTTCAGGAAACCTCTTTTGCCAACGAATCTATTTGACTTTTACGTGGAATATGGACCTCTGCCAAGCTTAAATCTTCAGTAATGAGGTTTTTATGAGAACTTTTGCGTCTGATAAGTGCCAAAAAATTGTGGGCTCTCGCCGTTGCTCTGATTAGCCTTTTCCACGAGCTTAAACGTTCAGAACTAACTAACAACAGCATGAAACATGGTGATGATGAAATGAAATAACAATAATGTCGTGCTGGAGATTTTAATTCTAAAGAACTATTAGCACTACTGGCCATATCTACTGATGATAATTATGGCCATTCCTTCTCTGGTCTAAGCAAAAATTCTGGGCTTAAAATCGAGCGAGACTCCTGAGTAAGTGCAACACGTTTAATACGCGTCGCATCGCCGGCTACATTTTGTGAAGTTGGCACCCATTTCCATTTCTTAATGTTAGTCAGCTCGAGAATGTCGCCCATACGATAAGCAACAAATGTTTTGTATGAACGAGCAACGCTACGGAGCTAACTGAGAACATTTTGTGAATCGCACCAAAATATGCGTCTTGTTGGCTTGTATTTATGTGATTCACCAATGAAGTGTGCAAAATGGGCTGAAAGTAAGACTGCTTGGAGCTCGAGTCTTGGTATAGAAGTTGATCTTGACGGAGCTACTCTAGTTTTACTGCCTATGAGGGCAAGCTTCACAGTGGCATTTAAATAAATAAAGTTTTGTTATATTGACTATACATAAAGCAATATAAAACTACAAAAGCAACAATTCAGCTCTCCTTACTTTAGTACGAAAACTAGCTTTTTACTATGCATGTAGTGAAAAGTATGTATATAAGAAGTTCTGAATAAGATTTGAAGACTAGGGTTAATTAAAATCAATAGTTATCAATAATAATTGTATTTTTTTTAAATGTTTTACATGTTGTGTCCACAAAGTCACAGCAAGATTTCCCGAATACCTATTTTATGTCTAACCCATCTTCACAGCTCTACCTTGCTCTGGTTTAAGGGAGTAGTTTTTTTTTTTTATATTTTTTTGAAGTTGCTCCATACAAGAAATCCCGGCACCTTTACAAAAATATTAAAAAATAATCACATCAAAAGCTCATAAAACCAAAAACGGCGAGCCTTTAATTTTTGTTCTTTTGAAATCAAAATGTAAAGTAAAATTTAGGGAACTTCGGAGATTATGGCAAAAATCATTTTCTATAAAAACAATCTGCGGCATTAATCCTTAAGAAACACCAAAATTTTTGGCGCTTTAATAATCGCAAATATGGCTTTACAAATCTAACAAAAACTCAACGCAACTGTGTCATGACAAAACTGAAGTTACTTTGCCAAAACAATCCTTATGCAAGTTTGTTCGACAAACTTCGAGCAAGTCTGTTGCATGGAAACTAGAAAGTTTGATTTAAAATTGCTGCAGGTGTGTATATTTGTCATGGCAAACATGATGCAAGCTAGCACCTCTGATACATCAAACTTGTATCAAGTCAGAATCAAGTTTAAATTGCTATCTGGGATGCTTTAATGTAAGCCCCCGGCTAAAAAGTCAGCATAGTGGACCACATGCTCCTGCAAGAATTTGGTGATATACCGTCGAGCTTTCAGCGACCGTTTGCCGCGAGTACCTCTAGTTCGGGATACTTACATAAGGTAAGTGTATGTACAAGAAAAACTTGTTAAAAATGTTAACAAACAATGTAGTACGAAACTTTTAATTTTTTCCATAAGTATTTTGTCATAACACTGCGTAATAACATTCGTTTGCAATGTGAACTGCAGATAGAACCTTTTTTAATCACTATCTACGAAAGTAACCAATAGATGGCTGGAATTAAAATATGTTGTAGATAATTACAGATGAAACCTTTTTATTATGAATAACGTATTTCGTTTAAAATGACGTTGGAACCTTTTTTTCCAAGGGTACGATATGTAAGTACATATATAGTAATAATAACTTAGTGCCCTTATGTAACATATGTAGGTACATAGTAATATTAATTCAGTACCCCTATGTAACATAGTAATAATAACTTAGTGCTTTTATGTATGTTACAGAAATATAGGTAGGTATATAGTATTAATAACTTAGGGCCCCTATGCAACATATGTTGCAAAATATGCTTGGGTTGTGGAATGAGCTCCCTGCCAAGGTTTTCTTTAAGGACTACAGTATGGGGTTCTTAAAAAAAGAAGTTATTAGATTTCTGAAGGGTCGGCAACGCGCGAGTGACGCCCCCGGTGTTGCAAGCGTCCATAGGCTACGGTGACCGCTTACCATCAGGCGGACCGCAAGCCTTAGTTATATAAAAAAAATATGTACACAGTTATAATAATCTTGTGCCCCTATGTGACATATTTTGAGAAAAAAAAAATACCACTAAGGTGGCAAATAAGCTTAAGGCCCGTCTGATGGTAAGCGGGAACCGTAGCCTATGGACGCTTGCAACACCAGGTTTATCACTCGCGTGCTGCCGACCCTTCAGAAATCTAAAAACTTCTTTCTCGAAGAACCCCATACTGTAGTCGTTAGAGAAAACCTTGGCAGGGGGCTCATTCCACAACCCAAGCGTTGCCCTGAGTTGAAGTACTGCTTCGCTCTGTTGAGTACTCCAAGTTTTTGGACGTCAGCTTCACAGGGGCAATAAGTTATTATTACTGTGTTCCTACACATGTTACATAGGGGCACTAAGTTATTATTATTATGTATCTACATATGTAACATAGAAGCACTAAGTTATGACTATGAACCTAAATATGTTGCTTAGGGGCACTAAGTTATTATTACTATGTACCTACAAATGTTACTAGCACTAAGTTATTATTACTATTAACCTACATAATTATGTTACATAGGGGCACTAAGTTATTATTACTATGTGCCTTCATATGTTACAATTAAGTTGTTATCCCTATGTATCGACATATTATGTGATGTGACTTAGGGGTACTAAGTTATTATTACTATGAACCAACCATGACCGCTTACCATCAGATGGACCGCAAGCCTTAGTAATATAAAAAAAAAATTATGTACACAGTTATAATAATCTTGTGCCCCTATGTAACATATTTTGAGAAAAAAAAAAAAAACTAGTTTTTGTCCAAGCTGATTTCTTTTATGTATTTTGCTTTATTCTTATGTATATATTTTCGTAGTTATTCAACAAAATAAAGATAGTTTGAAGACATGCTCTACTACACTTTGGTCTAGTAGAACATATCATAAGAACACAAATTTGTTATCCTGCAAGCCATTTCTGTGTAAAAACTTGTATAAAAATAATTGACACTAAGCAATGTTCACATAATAATATATCGATTTTATAATAATCTCAAGCTAATATTTATTAAAAGTAAGCTACTCTCGAGCGAACATAATTTAGTCTAACAACCCACAAAAAACGTTTTGCCAGCCGCCCCTTCCCTTCCGCAACTTGCGCTAAATTATTTTCCTTGAAAGAGGGCAAACCGACCCTTGAGAATTGCAAGCTCTTTAACCTTTTGAAATATGGATGTTGTAGGCACTTAAAGGGAAAACGTTTCATTTTTAATTTAACCGCTCTATCCGCTAAACAGAACGCTACACACGTGCGACATAGATTTCTTCATATTTTGACCCAAACCGTCCACAAGCTAGTTTGCTTTATTCTCTTAAGCTTCACAATATATTTCACTGAGATAAAAAAAAATTATATATAACTAATCATTAGAAGAAAATACGTCGGCTTAACTGCGCAATTCTACTGCGCGGCACTCGTTGTTTGTATGTCACGCGATATCTTCGCCGACTTTAAGTATGCACGTCTAAAACTAAAAATAAAATGTACAGCGCCATCAAAACTTAAAGGGGAAAAAATAGTTTATATTATTTGTAATTATAATTTTGGTGGGAGTGCCTTGGTTAAATACCGAACAAGTAAATGAATTTGAGATTGAACCCACAAGCACAGCAAGTGGTTCAAACCAAAGCGAAGCAATGGATTTTAAGGCACGAAATGCAAATTATATTGCAACCGTGCAAAACACATGATTTTCCACCTCACTACTGCGAGGAAAGAAAAACAGTTAAAATATAGTTAGGTAATAAACACTAAGTTTAGTTATTTACAGTGCATAGCAAGTAAAATATAGTTAGGTAATAAACACTAAGTTTAGTTATTTACAGTGCATAGCAAGTAAAATATAGTTAGGTAATAAACACTAAGTTTAGTTATTTACAGTGCATAGCAAGTAAAATATAGTTAGGTAATAAACACTAAGTTTAGTTATTTACAGTGCATAGCAAGTAAAATATAGTTAGGTAATAAACACTAAGTTTAGTTATTTACAGTGCAGCCGCAAGTAAAATATAGTTAGGTAATAAACACTAAGTTTAGTTATTTACAGTGCAGCCGCAAGTAAAATATAGTTAGGTAATAAACACTAAGTTTAGTTATTTACAGTGCATAGCAAGTAAAATATAGTTAGGTAATAAACACTAAGTTTAGTTATTTACAGTGCATAGCAAGTAAAATATAGTTAGGTAATAAACACTAAGTTTAGTTATTTACAGTGCATAGCAAGTAAAATATAGTTAGGTAATAAACACTAAGTTTAGTTATTTACAGTGCAGCCGCAAGTAAAATATAGTTAGGTAATAAACACTAAGTTTAGTTATTTACAGTGCAGCCGCAAGTAAAATATAGTTAGGTAATAAACACTAAGTTTAGTTATTTACAGTGCAGCCGCAAGTAAAATATAGTTAGGTAATAAACACTAAGTTTAGTTATTTACAGTGCATAGCAAGTAAAATATAGTTAGGTAATAAACACTAAGTTTAGTTATTTACAGTGCATAGCAAGTAAAATATAGTTAGGTAATAAACACTAAGTTTAGTTATTTACAGTGCAGCCGCAAGTAAAATATAGTTAGGTAATAAACACTAAGTTTAGTTATTTACAGTGCAGCCGCAAGTAAAATATAGTTAGGTAATAAACACTAAGTTTAGTTATTTACAGTGCAGCCGCAAGTAAAATATAGTTAGGTAATAAACACTAAGTTTAGTTATTTACAGTGCAGCCGCAAGTAAAATATAGTTAGGTAATAAACACTAAGTTTAGTTATTTACAGTGCATAGCAAGTAAAATATAGTTAGGTAATAAACACTAAGTTAAGTTATTTACAGTGCATAGCAAGTAAAATATAGTTAGGTAATAAACACTTAGTTTAGTTATTTACAGTGCATAGCAAGTAAAATATAGTTAGGTAATAAACACTAAGTTTAGTTATTTACAGTGCAGCCGCAAGTAAAATATAGTTAGGTAATAAACACTAAGTTTAGTTATTTACAGTGCAGCCGCAAGTAAAATATAGTTAGGTAATAAACACTAAGTTTAGTTATTTACAGTGCAGCCGCAAGTAAAATATAGTTAGGTAATAAACACTAAGTTTAGTTATTTACAGTGCATAGCAAGTAAAATATAGTTAGGTAATAAACACTAAGTTTAGTTATTTACAGTGCATAGCAAGTAAAATATAGTTAGGTAATAAACACTAAGTTTAGTTATTTACAGTGCATAGCAAGTAAAATATAGTTAGGTAATAAACACTAAGTTTAGTTATTTACAGTGCATAGCAAGTAAAATATAGTTAGGTAATAAACACTAAGTTTAGTTATTTACAGTGCATAGCAAGTAAAATATAGTTAGGTAATAAACACTAAGTTTAGTTATTTACAGTGCATAGCAAGTAAAATATAGTTAGGTAATAAACACTAAGTTTAGTTATTTACAGTGCATAGCAAGTAAAATATAGTTAGGTAATAAACACTAAGTTTAGTTATTTACAGTGCAGCCGCAAGTAAAATATAGTTAGGTAATAAACACTAAGTTTAGTTATTTACAGTGCAGCCGCAAGTAAAATATAGTTAGGTAATAAACACTAAGTTTAGTTATTTACAGTGCATAGCAAGTAAAATATAGTTAGGTAATAAACACTAAGTTTAGTTATTTACAGTGCAGCCGCAAGTAAAATATAGTTAGGTAATAAACACTAAGTTTAGTTATTTACAGTGCAGCCGCAAGTAAAATATAGTTAGGTAATAAACACTAAGTTTAGTTATTTACAGTGCATAGCAAGTAAAATATAGTTAGGTAATAAACACTAAGTTTAGTTATTTACAGTGCAGCCGCAAGTAAAATATAGTTAGGTAATAAACACTAAGTTTAGTTATTTACAGTGCATAGCAAGTAAAATATAGTTAGGTAATAAACACTAAGTTTAGTTATTTACAGTGCATAGCAAGTAAAATATAGTTAGGTAATAAACACTAAGTTTAGTTATTTACAGTGCAGCCGCAAGTAAACCTACAAAAAACATTTTAACAAAAACAAGAACCTCTCGCGATATCTCTCGAACAATAATCCCGCGACACGGTTTCGTTGCCGGCCACCGATAAATCATTTATAAATAAAAATAATTTTGTTTACACAAATACATACAGAATACGTCGCCGCCGGCGATATACCCAGGTATACCTAATAGGTTCACTTATATACCTGGGCGCTTTGACTAGTTAGAATTAATATATTTTTTAATAACTATAACTGTAATAGGCGAGGGCTATAGAGTGTCTTACCGTTTCTTCTCTTCAGTACAATTTTCTATTATTTACATTTTAATTTGGTTTACCTATGCGTCCTGTAAATGAGCATCTTCAGTCCCATGGGTTTTTATCATTTACATAGTCTGAAATGTTGTACAATGCCTTTTTACAAAGTTCTTGTTTGATAAAAGAATTAAATTTACTAATTAAAATTGTTGAAATGCTTGAACCTATTTATAAGCAAAATCGCGATGACAGCAATTGTATACCTCATATGTTTTTTTTTATATAAATGTTCATTACATCAGTACACGTGTCACATCAAACCCACTTCTTTTTATAATACATTATTAGTCCTTGATCGGTCAATTATCGCAACGATTAAAGTCGCCCATAACAATAATATCCTTCTATATCTATTGATTTCCATCATTAAAACACTAGGTTACATACTCATCTTTAATGCTGCGTAGTTTTTTGATATAAGTAGGTAATAATACATATAATAATAATAAAAAATATTATAAATAAAAAAAATATAAAAACAATTAAACCTTTGAAAAATACGAATCACTTATAATTTTCAACCAAATAAACAATTTAAATACCCAACAAAAACAGAGTTTGATTGTATTTACGTCCAAATGCGTTTTGTTTTAAGGTGATCATGATGGCAACATTTCACTGCTTCGAACGATATTTTGTTCGAAGTTTATTTAGATTAATAGTGAAAATAAAGCAAACGAGAAAATGTTGTCGACGTTTGAAATTTAATTGACGAGAGTGTCTTCTGGGTAATTTATAATTCGATATTATCTCAGATAAAGTGAGGATTAGGTCCCTGAGCGGTGCGCTGCCGGTATTGCGAAGTCTTACTGTTGCGTTCTAACGCTGGCAGACGGCAGGGTCTTAACACACACAGGACCAAATAATGCTAAGTTAAATAATTAAAAAACGCGGAAATTATCTAGTACAAGGCAGAACAAGAACAATGGTCTGGTATAGCATAAGTACAGTCTCGTCAGACGGCAACTAGTCGCTTCGCATTTAATTGTCTTTTGTCTTTTTCCTTTTAATAAAAGCAGAAAGTATGATTTTGTCGTAAAGCAATTTATCTTACCGAGCGCTAATTAAAACATTACTTCACTTGTAGGTGCCTAAATCAAGTTATAGAAGGTGATTAATTAGAGAGAATTTACAACCGCTCATTCTCTTTATATTTTTGTGGTCTCTTTATAATAGCTGAATAATAAATTAATTGTAAAGACTCCGCCGTCCGTCCGTCCGTCCGTCCGTCCTTATGCTAAAATCTGTTCCGTAGTAAAATATACAACGTTCTTTGTATTTTGTATTATATTTATACTGAAAATTACCTTACATAAGATCGTGTACCAGATAAATTGAAAGTAACGATTCATAACATACTATTTACTAACCGTCTAACAAAAGAAAGAAATTATTAAAAATATGTACGGTATAAAAAAAATAATAAAAATACGGGTTTCCTTTACCCCAAATGCCAATAGAATATTTTTACTTATATTTATCTTAAGTGAAGATATATTGGCAAGCAACAGTTAAAATATCAATTCGCCTAAATAGATAGTTCCCTAAGAGAAATTCCAGGTACTAATTGATAGACTGACCGTACTGCACTTTTTTGACCGTACTGCTCTCTTTTGACCGTATTTCTCTCTTCTGCAAAAAAAATACTGTATTAATATCAGCTTTTTAAAAATATAAAACTTTTATTTTTACCTTTTTTTAGCTTTTAATTAAATAAGTTACAGTTTTGTAGTCCGTTTAATTTCTTTAAACTTCTTTTTATTACTCATTTTGAGGATTCCATGCCTCAAAAGGTAAAAAGAACCCTTATAGGATTACTTTGTTGTCCGTGTGTCTGTCTTTCTGTCGAGACCCTTTTTCTCAGGAACGCGTGAAGTTATCAATTTGAAATTAATACTATATACTGAAGTCTACGGTCACTTAAAGTTGTAAAAAAATCAAGCTTCTATATCAATCGAATAAAAAAATATGCCTAAAATACGATAATTTTTGTTTCATATTGTGACACAAATAAATTAAAACCCGTTGACTTAGAATCATGAAATTTGGCAAGAAGAAAGACATTACAAATATAGAAAGAAATCTGATCATAAACCTGTAAGAATTAATCTCATGTTGGAAGAACTATCTACAAATAATAAGTTTGTAAAGAACCCTTAGTGCGCGAGCCAGACTAGCACTTGGCCATTAGCAGGTCGGAAAAGCCTTTCATAAGGATCAGTTTCTTTGAAACAACATAGTATCTTAAGATATGGCGTGCAGAGTTTTTATATAAAATTATTTTGCCACTTGCTTTTGCCCCCCTTTAGTCCATGTATGAGTGCTATGACTTATGACGTACAAACAGACTGACAGACACACAAACTTCCGCAATTATAATATTTATAGGATAATCTCGGACTCTCTTCTTATAACTTTACGTTTGATTTTTATATTTTTTAAAAAAGAACAAAAAATCAAGAACTTGCCGTTTTTGATGTTATAAAATTTCATTAAGCCTATATTTTTTAATAAATTTACAAAGTTGGTTAACTTTGCTTCAAAATACATTTGTAGTGGTAGCACCAAAAACACATAGTGACACGATATAATGACACACACTCATAAAAATCTCACGTATACAATCTCACGTATACAATCTCACGTATACAATCTCACGTATACAATCTCACGTATACAATCCGTGAAAGAAAGGTTCTTCTTATGTGGTCAAAAAGATAGCTGTATTTCACCCAAAGCCATCTTTTAATTGTGATTGCTCTTGTATTTGGTTTACGTGATTTTTCTTATTCTTGAATGTATAATATAATTTAAAAATTCAATCCTTAATGTAAGCAATTGTTGGCACAAAAATCACAGATATTACTTTGATGCTCTACTACGACTACCCGCACTCTAAGTTCAATCCCACCTTATGTCCTGTCTTCTTTTTGTTGATTTCGATAAGATTTTTTTTGTTGATTTATATTTTTTTAATTAAATCAGCGGTAACTGATTAAATATTAAAATTAGATTAGTTATTTAGAGATAAGTTTTATAAATAAAAATTTACAAAAAGCTAGGTAGGGAGGTGAATTCGTTTCTGTCGGCTGCTGGATCAGGGAGTTTACTGCGAAAAAGTCTGGAATACTCAAGATTCGCGTTCCCGGGGGCGAAATGTACGAAAATAGGTACACATCTAGCCAATCGAGACTAAACGAGGGAACTTATTGCGAAAAGTCTCTCCAGACTCTGGAATTCGAGAAAAAAATGCATGTAAGTAAGTCTTACGTGACACGTTCTTAAGAGAGGTAGGGCACTAAGAGAGGTAGGGCACTTAAGAATGGTAGGGCACTTAAGAGAGGTAGGGCACTATTAAGAGAGGTAGGGCACTGCAAGTACCCGCTCGAATAAGCCACCCGAACAACTAAAGCAGGGCATAGCGAGTACTTGCTCGAAAACTGCGGCCATCATAACACTAACATTGAGTAGTGTTGTGTTCCTGACGGTAAGTAAGATTGCCAGAGCTCTTTGAGGATTCGCTGAGCGGACAGCGGAGGACCGGCGGTATTTGCTGCTGTCATGCTCGGGGTAGACGCGGCGTGCTGGTTCGGCGGTCAGGGAGATCTGATGAAACCTGACCGCTGGCCGCCCGCAGGTTGAACGGGATCCCGAACCCAGGGATCACTTAATCTCCGCCCTGGGAGGCTGATCCGCCAGCCTGTGTAAAGTATCTGAAGTGGTAGTCGTGCCGGAGAAGGAGACCAGAGTGGACCCGGCTACTACAACAGAGGGGGATCAGGGGCCCTTCCGCCTGCCGTGCCAGCAACCGTATCATCTGTGGCGAGCTTCGGCAGTCTTAGAACCGCATATTTTGTCCTCTAAGCTGTCTGTGCAGTGAATCCTCATCCTTAGTCTTAGTAACTTTTTTTTTCTATATTATGGCCATGAAAACGAAAAAGAAAAGAGTTTGTACAGTGGCTACTCCATCCACATATAATGTGGATTTTTGCAACATCATTGGTATTCACGCAAATCTTAACGCAGGCCACCACCATCTCGAGACTGCGCAGCCGACCATTCTTTTTCTAACGGAGACGCAGATACCCTGCCCGGCCGACACATCATACCTTCACTATCCCGGCTACAAACTCGAACATAATTTTATGAGTCGTGCCGGTGTATGTATGTTCGTCCGGGAGGATATTTGCTGTCTCCGCCTTCATAGCCTTGAAAACAGGGACCTGTAGATATTGTGGGTGCGCGTAGATTACGGCGGCCGTACTCGTATAGGCATACAGGTCTCATAGCGGTGACACGGACGTAACTCGACTCTTCACGCACCTGAGTTTGACGACTGACAAAGTTCTAGAGCAATATCCCACAGCAGAACTAGTTATTTTGGGAGACTTTAACGCCCACCATCGCGAGCGGCTCAGTTCTCGAACCAATAACTATGCTGGGATATCTGCTCATGAATTTGCTCTGACCTATGGATTTTCTCAGCTGGTACTTTCTCCAACGAGAATACCAGATATAGAGGAACATACGAGCTCCTCACTGGACCTTCTGCTGACTACTTGTTGGCTCCTCGGACCACTGTCTCATTCGGACTCAAATGTCATGCTCACAACCCGATCCATCTGGGCCAACTAATTGGCGTCATGTGTGGCACTATAAGTCGGCAGACTGGGATGGATTGCGAGCATTTTACGCATCGTACCCGTGGAGGCAGATCTGCTTTAACTCAGAAGATCCTGACGTCTGCGCAGCCGCAGGTTAGGTTAGGTTAGGTTAGGTTGAGACAATCCTTGCTGGTATGGAACGCTATATTCCTAACCCGCGAGTAGCTGCCGGCGTCAAAAAACGACCGTGGTTTAATAGGTCTTGCAGCTAAAATTCTTAAGCAAACTGCATATGAGGCTTGGACCACGGCTCATAATAATAAGGATCCGAATATTTCTGTTAGAACGCAGTTAAAACGCAAATTAAATGCTGCCTCAAGGTTTAGTAAGAAAGCAACTGCCAGAGAGAGAGAAATTCAAATTCATCGGCAAAATAGGTGGTCGACTTGTGAGCTATCCTTCTGGGAGTCGTGCTTTCTGGTCGCTTGCCAAAGCTGCCGAAGGGAACTTTTGCCAGTCGCCGTTACCACCACTGCGAAAGACCGATGGTGACTTGGCCCATAGTGCTAAAGAGAAAGCCGATCTACTGCGCTGTCTCTTTGCCTCGAACTCGAACATGAACGATGAAGGCGCTGTACCACCTACTATACCATGGTGCGGTAAGACCATGCCGGAAATCTCCATAACGCAGCGGGAGGTCAGACGGGCGTTGCTTTCTCTAGACGTTCATAAGTCGAGTGGGCCAGACGGTATACCAGCAGTGGTGCTTAAGCAGTGTGCTCCTGAGTTATGTCCTGTACTCACGCGCCTCTTCGCGCTTTCCTACCACACTAGGCAATTTCCGTCTTCATGGAAGACTGCAAATGTGCACCCGATGCCCAAAAAGGGCGACAGATCAGATACATCGAATTACAGGCCTATCGCTATTACCTCTCTCCTTTCCAAGGTGATGGAGCGTGTGATCAACACACAGCTGCTAAGATACCTAGAAGTACACGATCTGGTCAGTGACCGTCAATATGGCTTTCGCCACGGTCGCTCGACTGGTGACTTTCTAGTGTATCTCACACACCGAATGGCTAGTCCATTGAGAGTCAGGGGGAGGCATTGGCATGTAGCCTGGACATAGCGAACAACATTTTTCACATTTCAACATGGTTGAGCGAAGCGATGGCTGATTCATGTGTCATACTCGTGAACGGGTGCCGCCTGTGGAGGCTGGTCTGCTCTTGCAAACTTCTTGGTATTCTTAGTATTTAGTCTTACTTTTTTGTTTTGTTTATTAATACTGTAAGACATTGATTATTTCTTAGTGATGAATACATAAACTGTCTTTTGTTTATATTAGATACTTTTTTATGTTGTGCTTGTGCTTTATATTTCATGTTTTTTTATGTTTGTAATGGAAACTGTCCTTTTATGATAGGGAGGGCATTTTCCAATACTTTAATTGGACGCTGTAAAAGAAAGGGAGAAAAGAAATGCCCTTGCTGAGTTTCTTGCCGGTTCTTCTCAGTACAAGGTCTCCCGCCCTGTAGACTTACGAACCGATGGCGTAGTGACATTCATAATTGCTCAATTATTGTAGCCTAATCTGAATAAAATTATATTGAATTGAATTGAATTGAATTGAATTGTTCGATCGGGTCTGGCACCGGGGTCTTCTATCGAAGTTGCAATCTTACGGAGTGCCCGAGGGTTTGTGCAAATGGGTGGCTAGCTTTTAGTTCGGCAGACGCATACGAACCGTAGTTGACGGTAGTTGCTCTGATAGCATGGACATTAATGCTGCTGTCCCGCAAGGCTCTGTGCTGCCTCTTACGCTGTTTCTACTGCATATCAATGACATGTTGGACATCAACAACATACATTGCTATGCGGATGACAGTACTGGAGACGCTTTTTACACGGGTCGTGCAAACATCCCACGTTCCGTTATGGAGGAAAACCGCGGAGAACATGTGTCTCAAATCGAGACCACACTGTCCAAGGTCTCTGACTGGGACGGGTAAACTTGGTCCGATTCAACCCTACAAAGACACAAGTGTTCGCGTTCATCGCTAAGAAAACTCCATTTACTATAGTCCCACAATTCCAGAACACTCCCCTCTCCATCTCCTAGAGCATTGGGATCCTTGGTGTCGACATCTCCAGCGATGTTCAGTTCCGAGATCATTTTCAAGATAAGGTGAAGCTGGCATCCAAAAAAACTTGGTGTACTCAACAGAGCGAAGAAGTACTTCACGTCGGGGCAAAGGTTGTTACTTTACAAATCGCAAGTTCGGCCCCATATGGAGTACTGCTGCCATCTTTGGGCAGGTGCATCGGGATACCAGCTTGGCCCTTTTGACTCGGTTCAACGACGGGCTGTGAGAATTGTCGACGAATCCAAACTCACTTGCGGTATCGAGCCCTTAAGTCTGAGAAGATACTTTGCCTCCCTTTTTGTGTTCTACCGCTTGTACAATGGGTTGTGTTCTGAGGAATTGTTCGAAATGATGCCCACGGCTACTTTCTACCATCGCACCGCTTGCCATCGGCAGGGAATTCATTCTCACACTTAAGAACCTAAATGGTCGCGTACAGTGCGGTTTCAGAGAAACTTCCTCCTGCGAACGCTTAAGTTGTGCAATGCCAAGGTTTTCTGCAAGGACTACAGTATGGAGTTCTTCAAGAAGAAAGTTATTAGATTTCTGAAGGGTCGGCAACGCGCAAGTGATACCCCTGGTGTTGCAAGCGTCCATAGGCTACGGTGACCGCTTACCATCAGGCGGACCGTAAGCTTGTTTGCCACCTTAGTAAGTAAAAGTAAAAAAAAAAAAATTACTCTCCTTCATTTTACTTCAGAATGCACGAGTCTGAGGTACTCGAGAATTTTCGCAATAAGCTCCCAAGTTCCTAGAGCTGAGATGAGTGAGATGTGTGTGTACTGTGTGTGACGCTATCACGATTTTATAAAGGTGTAGTTTCTACCTCATGAGTACGGTATCCTTAAAAGTGTTAAAGTTAAGTATCGTTTGATATAGATTAAGCAATATTCGTCATGTAAAAATGTATGTTTACGCTCCTTGTATAGTTAAATGGGATGATTCCTTTATGTCTTTGAAAGCGTTCCTGTTTTGGCGGTTTTGGTACAAACGGAAAACTAAAAATTATCCAAACTGTTCTCAGAATGCTGTACAAGAGGTACCTAGATAACACACAAAAAACAAGCCGAAACCAGAATGTCTTAGTTAGGTAGGAGGTACCTAGATTTAGTTTTTGTTGAGAATATTTTTTTATTAGTAGGTGGTTAAAATCAATAGCCATTACTTAAAAGTAAAAACCGTAAAAACAAAAAATCTGAAAGAATATATTATACATAATAATCTATTCTGAAAAGCCAATTCGGATTGAACTCGGAGCAAAATATTAATGTATCGACGTGTACACACCGTTAGACTGCGCAGCTCCTTTTGTAAGTGATCGAGATAATAATACATTTACCAAATGGCTCATAGTCGTCTCTCCAATTGACCTGAATAGATTTTATCGGAGTTTTTAACGGAAGAGTTGAGGTACTTATATTATAAACTAGACTTTGCCATCGGCTCCGCCCGCCCTAAATTGGGTTATCGGTGTAGTTCTCTTTAATTATATTAATGAAGTTTGCTATATCAAGCTATAGGTGTAGCTATAGTTCGTTCCACTCTGTTATAGTTATTCCTGCGGAAACTTTTGTTTTTTGGGATAAAAGGGATATAAGCTATTCCAGGACCTAACCTATGTGTATGCCAAATTTCATCTCGATGCGTCTAGTGGTTAAAGCGCGATTGAGTAACAAACATCCATCCAGACATACAAACTTTCACATTTATAATATTAATAGAATAGGATAGCTAAAGCCAAAGTGCAGTTACACCTAGTTTTAACCGACTGGAGCTAGGTGCAGCCGGTCACAGGTCTATTCAACTTATCTTAGAATAGAACTAGGTTTAGTTTAGCCTTCATCATACCGCTTAGAACTAGGTGCAGCCGCTCACTGTTGGTTAAACTTAGGTGCATCCTATTTATCTTCGGCTAGCTTAGCTAAGCATTTTGGTTTTGTTTTGAGATTCTTATCTTACGTGTCCCAATCAATCGAATTTCGAATTTTTTGTCGGTTCGAAACAAGATTTACAATGTTTAGGATTATATTTGATGAAACATCTTATAATGTGTAGTACCTCTGTGGTAGTGGCAAGACCCGCGCGATTTGCATCCGCCAGCCACTACCCGAGTCTTAAGTGTGAATCATAAATCTGCGATAAAGATTACAGATAAAGAGGCGACTTTACCAATATTATAATGGTTGTACTTGAATGTTATGACAATGGTTTGTAGGTATAAATTAGGTAACCAGCTTGGAACTATTCCTGAATTGTTATCTAGGACAACAATTCACTGTATGCCAGATGAAAATTTTAGATGTTGATTTTGTTTCTCTGAAAAAAAAATCTTTACTCCAAACAGCTAATGCCCAATCTACAACTGGAGGACAAGGATACAAAAAATGCCATTGCATATGTGTTTCGCCTTAACACGAGGCATCTTCAGGAGACGCAAGTTGTTCGTGCGCTATACCTTCTCTAAATGACGTAAAACAGCTGTTGTTGCCCTTATATAAACATTACCCCTACTACTTCCGCTAACCGGCCAAATCACCGGATCGGTTACATCAACGGTGAATTGGAAACATTAAGTAGTTCGTTAATTATTATACCTCCATCCCTGTGCCGAATCTCCCTTGTGATGGACTCTAGACGTACCTAGAAGGTATTAATTCCTAGTTAGGTGTCTAACTTAATTGTTTACCTAAACATTGCGAGTATTAGGTTAATTTAAATAGATTAAAATCTCGTCGAAGTTCGTCGCTCATACTCCAAGTTCAGCCCTGAAGACCTAAATAATATTCGTGATCGTCTATTTTAGAAGGGAGTGGATATTTGATCCTGGGTATTTTCCGAATTTTTGGCAAAGATTGTAACTTGTTGTTAAAACAACTTGAATAGTAATAAAGCTTCTATCATTGCAAGTTGCTTTATATTTACCGTTACCTTTACAATGAATATTAACAGTAATTGTTTTGTTTTTTATCTACTGAGATAAGTGTAATAGGTAATCCTCAGACTAAATAGGGATACTACGCATCAGACGGCAATCTGTCGTACAAAGAAATGTAACCTTAACGAAACTCAACTATTGATTATGACAGCTTGTTTTTTTTTATCTTCCATGTAATAATCTGTAATAATAATTAGGGCGTTCCATCTGGCTACTTTATAGCAGAATAGATCTTGTGATCAACAGGGACTCGAAAGTATTTTTAAATGTTTGGGTCGTTATTTCTATAACTATATGCTCTTACTTGTCCGAGAAAGTTTTCGATGTGGTCAGAGTTATAATATCGGGGCCTCTGTTTTTTTATATTTTTGCCTTGAAAAAACCGCTAAGCCTTTGATTACTTTTAAACATTTTTTTAATGAAGGCACCGACGTTTCTTTATTTTTTATAGGGTCAACATATTTTTATTCTCTAGTTTTTTTATAGCATCACTCCAAAATGTGTGTTTTGGAGAACTTTCAGAAAAAAGGAATGATGGTTCTATTCCGAACAAAAAAAAAAGATTGTACCCTGCACAAAATTGTTCACTCCATGTGTCTTCTTGAAGGCTCTTCATCGCTGACTGAAATGCCGTTCCTTGGTCACAAATTAATGCAATTGGCAAGAGTCCTGTATTATCCACAGCAGTTACCATATCCTTAATTATGTTTTTTAACTGTATGGCTGATATCGCTTCTTTGGAAAAGTAATAAGCCAAGGGCTACTGCCATTTGTCTATTGCTTCTCTTAACATAAAAACAAGTGCATGGTCAGCAAAAAAACTAAATAAAGAATAAGAATTAATTTTAATCAAATAATTTATTGCTAGATGCAGGAGGCATGAAAATGCAATATGAAAGGTTTAAATATTAGGAATGTTCTCAATGTCGTTGCAAATCAATAAGTTATATGATCTGAGCTTGTCTAATTCCGCCTTCATTGCTTTTAATACTGAACTGTTGATTCTTGGTTCGATATTTAATTCATTGATAACTTTATTCAAAGTCTGCTTAGATGATGAGAGAAAAAAAGTTTTTTTTTTTAAAAATTACTTAGCTTTCTGGAATTTGTTTCATAATGGAGAGATCGATTAGTTTTTCTTCTTAAGTAGAGCGTCTCCCTTTGGTTTTATTTGTGCATTGTCTGATTTGCATCCACAACATTTTCTTTGCTAGTGGATTCATTTTCTCTGTTAACTTCTCAAATGATCTCTCTTTTAAGAACCTTAATACTCTCTGCACTCTTTGGCTGAATTGTAACTGCTTCCGTGATTTGACGTATTCTTTATACAGCTTGGTGCATTTATGTGTTAAAGCCATTTTTCGGATATGAAACGCCGTTTCTGTACCAGCAATTTTGGTGTAGAGAGAAGAGAACCTGCAGAAATGAAATTAGAATTTCTAAATATATACCAAAATCATAGTATTATCAACACCATTAACCTAATTATTCATTCTTCCTCATCAAAAATCTTTGGTAAAAATTGCGCTTAGCAACAAACTCTATTTTAAACTAACTGTTTAAGTTTACTCAAACTGATAAAATTATTTAAGATTGAAAAAACCAATTTTGTCAATACCACTTGTGACAGGGTTTATTGTGCATTCCTTTTCTCCACATGATACGCCAGATGTGGAAGGATGGTCAGACACAATTGGAGTAGACCTGCAAGAATAAATTCGATTATGAATTTATGTCAAAAATAATAATATAATACCATAATTTTGAAGAATAATATTATTCGTTAAATCTCTCAAGGGGGGTGGGAAGGGGTCACAGGAAATGTGCCCTGTACAATCAATCAATCAATTATTTATTCAGTAAGTCCTACTTAAGAAGGCGCTTTTACATGTCAATTTTTAAGTAAAAGTACATGTATTTATGTACTTAAAAAGCAAAACAAAACAAATAAAATTAAGAACAATAAAAGAAGAAGAAGAAGAAAAATATTTATTTTGAAGCATTACAGTAAAAAGTAACATAATTTACACTAAATATCTATTGTAATATTTGTATGGTAAGAATGCTTTAAAACGGGTTTCCCACTCAGCATTATGCTGTAGCAGTTACCTGCAACAGCGCTGATTTTCAGTGGGAACCCTATTTGAGCTCTGTGACATACACTCACTTATAGGTACATTATATTTTCTTATGCCAGTTAGAATTAAATAAAAATAAAAGATTCAAAATAAAAATAAAATCTTTGACTACCCCACACATACTACACACACACACACACAAACAATATTCTATAGCTATAAAGAAATAAATAAATAAATAAATAAAAGTCAGTCTGAAAGAAAACAATTATGTTGAAATGAGTTTGCAAATTTCTACCTACAACGAACACACCCAATGTCGTCATAGACAAATATCAGTCGAGACAAGATCGAATGATGAATTGAAATTTATCATTCACTTCCTGTTCAACAAGAAGTGACGCCATTTGACGCTCTATCCTTAGCGCCAGTGAAACAGTTTAACTGATTATGTGTTTGAATTTTGCTGTTGCAACTTGTGCAATGCGACATAGAATCGAGAAAGATACCCGTTATGAAGTTAATGTTGTTTCAATTAAGGAAAATATCTTTTTATGGATGTATTTGTTTCTGTAATATGTGTGACTTTAGCATATTAGTAAATTTTTTTTTGGTTTTTGCAGCATGACAAGGAGGAGGAATATTATTCCAGCAATGGGACGATGCATATCGAAAGCTGCCACGAAAGGCTGCTGTCTTGTGCTTAGGACATAGTAACTTGTGTACAGATGCACGTGTTGCATATTTATTTGCATCTCGGGCCCAGCAGAGTTTTTCAGCGAGGTAAGCGGGTTTTCCTGCTGCCAGACCCTTTACGGGCGTTTCCGCATTATTGTCGCGCGGTATTTTAGAGATGCAGCTAGGGCATACCCAAGTCACGATGACCCGCCCAGTAGCAGGTAGTGCTACACATGCCCGATCATAGACTGCTGTACATTTGGAGCACTTGGCAACATCACCTGGCGACACAAACTTCCCACATGCTCCACACTTTGCCATAGTTATGTCATGTAATCTAATTGTTTACAAATTTGTAATGAGGGTATTTTTGTATCACTTCACTGCGTTGAGATTCTTTATAGCATTTTATTTTGTAATTCTAGTTTATCTGTTAATATTTACTTTTAATTAATTGTATATAGCACTTCACTTAATGTTGTTTTACACTTCATTTTATATTAAACTTCTATATTCTTGTAAATTCTATTTTATTTGTGTAAAAACGTAACAGTAATGTGTATTGTCACACAGGTAAATAAGTAGGTAATACTAAAAAAAAAAAAAATTAAATTTACAAACGTTGGTAGCAAAGATGTACTTTATAGATCTGCATCATCAAAGTGGGGTCTTATAAGGTCACAATAAATGCAAACAAATAAATAAAAATCATTTAACTTAAAAACTTAACACCCCTGAAAAACTATTAGAACTAGAAATAGCGCCAAAGCAATGATTATAAGAAAGAATTAGAAATTATAGACCACTTAGTTCAATGCCGAACACCTACAAAATTTTCTCTAAAATACTGCTAACCAGGACTAAAAAAACTTAAGATGAAAACCAGCCTAAGGAACAGACAGGATTCCGAAAATATTTTCAACCCTAGATCATATACATGTAGTCAAATAAATACTACAAAATACAAGGAATACAATAAAAAATACTACATAGGCTTTGTAGATTATAATAAGGCTTTTAACTCTCTGGAACACATAGCTATATGGACGGCACTAGAAATACAAGGAGTATACAGGAAAATCATAAGGATCCTAAAAACATTTACTCAAAAACCACTGCAGTAATAAAACTAGACAGGATCAGTAAAAAGTTTCCAATTGCAAGAGGTGTCCGTCAAGGTGACCAGATCTCACCAAAAATATTTTTAGCGGTATATTAGAAAAACGGTATTTCGTAACCTTTATTGGGAAGAGTATGGTCTAAAAATAAATGGTGAAAATCTAAACCACTAACGTTCCACAGATGACATAGCACTGCTCTCAGAAAAAAGCGAAGAGTTAGAAATAATGCTCCAACAATAAGCACAAGAAAGAGTTAAAGGTAGGACTTTCTATGAACACCACAAAAACAAAAGTTACGACAAACTCTGATACAGTACCTATATTAATTAATCAAGAAGCAATATATGTAGAGGAATATATTTATCGGGGTCAAGTAATAGCAACTAAAGATGTCATGGACAAGAAAATGGACAGAATAGTCGTGAACTCATGGAAAAGGTACTGGTCCGTGAGTGAAGTCATGGAAAACAAAGACATCCCAGTAAAAGATAAAAGAAAAGTATTTGACACCTGTATTTTGCCTTGCCTCACGTATGGATGCCAAACTTGGACACTTAAAGAAAAAATGACCAATAAACTAAGAGTATGCCAAAATTCTATGGAAAGAAGTGTTAACGGAGTTAAACTAAAATACTAGGTAAAATTAAATGCTATAAAAAGTAAAACTTAATTCAAAGACACCGAGAAAACTATTAGAACACTGAAATGGAAATGGACAGGCCACATCCAAGTGGACAAAAACTGTTAGCGACGGACCACACGATATACATAAATAAGTTTAACTTATAAGGATAAAAACGTAAACAATTTAAAATAAGGATTTTTGGTAAATAAAGTCGTATTCAGACAATAAAATGTATAAGGAATTATGTAGAAATAACTTAATGTTAGCGCATAGTGTTCTAGGATTGTATACAATATTGTGACTAAGCAACTATAGGTAATTTCGGTTAAGATTTAATGTGTAGGATTATCCATAAAATAGTAGCTTAGGTAAATAATTTGTAAAATAAAATGTTATGTTTTTATGTAAGTCGTGTACTCAAGCAGAGTTGAGTTAAAAATAAGTACTGTAAATCGTAATTGCAAGTAAATTCTTAATAATTGTATAATAACGTAGAAAAATATCAATAATATTTGGTTAAAATTAAGTTAAAATCTATCAGTGTAAAATTTGTATGAAAAGTAAAAGCCCTTAACCCTTTGCTTAGTTCATCAAACTCCCGCGCACTTTGCCGTGGAGCTAGTGTGGGGGGTCTCTTCTCTATCACCCTATTGGGTGTTGAGGTGCGAGTGTCGGGGGAGGGGAATTTACCTCCCACCATGACCCGGGCAGAAGCTCAGGGGTGCTGAACACCCCCGGTGAAATTGAAAGGAGGCGGCCTACTTATCAGGCCCCTTGATGGTGGATGAATTTTCGCAATGCGAAGATGAAAAATGAAAATAATAAAATAAAAATGGAATGAAAATAGAAATAAAAACGTGGTAAGCGCATACAATAAAATAAAAACAAAAGAATAAAAAACAAAAACAAAAACGAGCAAAACAAAATGAAAATAAAATAAAAGCAAAATAAAAATAAAACGAAAAAGAAAACAAAATAAAAATAATAATAAAAGCAAAACAAAAATAAATATGAACTAAAAGTCAAATTAAAAAAACGAACCAAAAATAAAGCGAAATATCATATGAGCGGGATAAAATCAAGAAGAGGTGGAGTGTAAGGAAAAGGAAGGAGGTGGGTGAGTAGGTAAGTGGGTGAATAAGTAAAATTATTCACCTCTGGGAATGAGCTCTCGGGGGAGAGGACGTCCTTCAGGAGGGCGGGCGTGTAGTGGGGCAATGCCCCTAAGGTGTTGATGGTGGCTGTTATCAGCGCGATCGAAGAGGTGTTTAGACAAACCAGAAATGAACTCTGCGAGTGATTCGGTTTTGGTGTCACTAGCGATGGTGGAGTTACGGACGTAGCGGCCGGCGCCGGTTATTATTCTCAGCGACTTATTTTGGACAACCTGGAGCTTATGTTTGCTGGCAGAAGATAGAAGTCCGTACCAGGCAGGGGCTGCGTAGGTCAATCTCGACCGAATGTACAGTTTGTACAGGCGAATTTTGGTTTTGAGAGGCAAGTCAGAGGAAAGTACCGGTCTAAGCGCCGCCCGTGCTGCGACGGCGCGTGCTGACACATCAAGCATTTTGCGCATGCGCAAGGGGCGGTCTATAACGCAACCAAGGTACTTTACACTGGGTTGCCACTCAATGACTTGGCCTCGAAACACATGTTTCGGTGGGAGGAATCTTTGTTGGCCGGTCAAAATTGCAGTTGTTTTGCTGGCGTTTACGGCTATTCTCCACTTGTCGAGCCAGCCGGGTAAAGTGTCCAATAGACGCTGCATTTTCTTGGCTGCTAAATTTGCTTTGCGAGAGGAGGACATGTAGGCGCTGTCGTCCGCGTAGAGCGCTAGGTGTACGTCTTCAACACCTTCAGCTAAACAGGAATCACTGAGAGTGGGGATGTCGTTAGTGAAGAGCGCGTAGAGCAGAGGCGATAGGCAGCTGCCTTGTGGTACCCCTGCTTTAATGGGTTTGTTTGCTGAGTGTTTGTTCTCGACCGAGACATATAAGCTCCGTTTGTCCAGAAACGAAGCTATTACTCGACCGAGCATGTGCGGGAGATCCGTGTCCAGCAGCTTGTACAGTAGTCCTTCATGCCAAACCCGGTCGAAGGCCTTCTCCATATCGAGAAATACACCGACCGTGCGCCTGCCCTTATTTAGCTTGAAGGCCATGTGATGGAGCACGCGCACAAGCTGCAGGGTAGTGCTATGACTGTCCCTAAAACCAAACTGTTCAGGCCTAAGCTGGATATGGGGAGATATCCTGTGTATTAGCAGGCGTTCGAACAGCTTAGCTTCATCAAAATCCCGCGCACTTTGCCGTGGAGCTACTAGGCCGGGCGTGAATTTTGAAAATATTAGCAATACGCTTGCGAGACGCCCTTTACATTTTTGGCTCTTAAAGCCACAGTTTTTAAGTTATTCACATAAATCCTTTTGCACAGTGTTCAAAAAATTAATATTTATATGTAGGAAGTAATTATAATGTAGAGAAAATTCATTTTTATATTTTAAATCAACTAAACATGTATCTCCATACAAACTAGTTGTAGACAAAGACAGCAAGCATTGTGAGAATAGGCTAGCGATAGTTTACAACCGTAAAGGTAATTTTATGGCCTGCCGCTTTGTTCGAAATGGTTTAATACTCGACCGATCCGGCAGTCGTCGTCACTCTCTCTTTCCCTCGTCCCATAGAAGCAGGAGTCCCGCAAAGGTCCGTGCTCGACCCCATCTTGTACCCAATGTACACCAACGGCATCCCTAAAACGATAGGAACCCAACTAGCCCTCTTTGCGGACGATACCGCTCTCTATACCACCGACAGGTAAGTGAGTTGAATCACTAAGAGACTCCAACCCGCTATCTCCGCCCTAGGCGAATGATTTCGGAAATGGAGAATCGAGGTGAATCCCGACAAAAGCTCTGCCGTCCTCTTTACCGTAGGCTGCCCTCCGCGGCAACCTCCCCTCTCTCTCTTCGGTCGTGCCATTCCCTGGCAAAATAAGAACAAATAATCAAGAAAGAAACTCTGCAAGAAAATAAGTGCTCAATTGTAGAGTGAAAGTTCAAGAAAGAAACGCTGCTAGAAAAAAGGAAGAAACTCTGCTAGAAATTAAGCGTAAAATAAGTGCTAGTGTAAAAGTGTAAATAAATTCTTCAGAAGAATACTCCGCTTCACTTCGGCTATTTTATTTTGCGCTCAAGAAATCTTCGTGGTCAGCGGTTCACAAGTGCGTCACCCGGCTTCACCCGTCCGACCCGCAATACGGTCGCCACAACATATAGTCCACTATAAACACATCAGTGGCCTAGTCTAGTAGCTAGCTACCGTACGGTTGTCTAATTTCTACGGCGCTTCGTTGTCGTAGCTTCGTTTTAGCAACCGAGGTAGCTAGCCTACGCCCGTCGCCGCTGTGCGTGTTCGTAACAAAAACCGTTACGGAGTGGTACCCCTGACATAAGACATAAGTGGAAAAGAGGAAATGTGGTCACGCGTAGCAAGGAGCAGGATTGAGAGGAGAACCTTGGAGGAGACCTTTGTCACAAGACAAACTATTGACAAACAAAAGGAAGATGAAGAAAATGAACAATAGTTACTGCATAAATTTTTAATTTATTGAACTAAATTAATGTAAATATGTAAAAAGGCTATAATCATTTAACTTAGTGCCCTATTTTCTTTACCTCAACCCGGTTGCTTCATCGCATTATTTTTCCTTTGCGTCGCCTTTTGTAACATCCTAACCATGATTTCATATATTTGATTGAAGTAATTTTTTTTTAAAGAAAAATTTGAAAATTACCAGTCTTTTAATAAGTTTTAATAAGTTCCAAATACTCAGAGGTGATTAATAATTAATCATTAGGCTTATTTCATGTCCCTGGGGTATACTGCAGATAAAACAAAAGTACAGTTTAACCCTTCCAGCATTACAGAAATACCATGTTTCAAATATTAGGTACGTTAATACTAAAGTAGGTATTAATAACTATTAAAATGTGATAATTACCAGTAGAGTTGCCAGTCTCAGGGACTTGCGACACACCACTCTGGATTTCGCGAGCAGTAAACAATGTCGGGTAGGCGCCGACAGGAATACCTTGTTTGTGTTGGTGAAAGATCTCTTCTCAAAGTGCTTCTTACACACAAACTGCTGAAGAAGATCCACTCTGCTCAGGATTCGCAACCTTTTAAAATTCAAACACTGTAACCACTTTTGGAGTCCTATCTCAGTTTTTGTAATACGATACAATTTGACTTCCTTTCGCCTGCTATCACAACTCACAACATAACTATAAAGGTAAAGGCAGACTGAGCCTACGCATGCCACGTATACGATGCTACGTTCCGTAATATGGCGTCAGATGCTGTTCTGACTTCTAAGTAAGAATCACAGGATTGGACGGATCGTGTCGGACGAATGGGAAACGGATAGGCTTGACGAAATTATACAAGGATTTCCTCTTTACCACTTGGCTAAGGAACTAAAAACTATATAGAAGATACGCTTTGTAATTTTTTTTGCAATATCCTGTAAATGTACCTACCAGTTTAGAAATAATTTTTAGAACACTGCTTCTGCTTTTATACACATAATTAACACTAATGGTAGAAATTGTTTTGTTTACTAAATATTAAAGATGTAAAAGTAATGTTTGAGAAACAATTAAGGAGAGCAAAAATATAAGTTGGCGGTACTTAGGTATTTACTAGATTTACCATGCAGTTTTGCTATCTCCTCCCATGCTGCATTTAGTAATATAGTTTAGCGATATTCAACGCATTTAATATTATAAATGGCGTCATTTCGTTTAACTAAATTTATTAAATGTTCATTTTATAAACTAAACGCATGCGCCGACGTTCTATGCAAGTCTGACGCGTTGCGAACGTAGGTTCTAGAAACAGACAGTTTTTACGCGTTGGACAGCGTGGTATTATCCCATCCACCTCGCATCATTCCCACGCTGAATATATAAATTTACATACATATTCATACAGAGATAAATAATCAATAATATATATGGATATTAGAAATATGGCTATGAAGTGATATATCAGCTTTTATTTATTATAGTGAGTAATAACGAGTTTTTTAAATATACTCAAGGACTGCGCTCGTTTTATATCTTGAGGTAATGTGTTCCACAATCTGATTTCTTTTACTTTAAATGAGTTATTATACATTTGTGTATAGTGCTTTGGAGTTTTTAACAACAGGTTTGTAGAATTACGTTAAAAAGGAGCACCAATGAACTCAAAACATTCTTTTGAATATGATGGTAATTTTTGGATTGAACAGGACATTATAAAGAAGAAATAGGACATGAGTATTCCGGCGTAGACGAATTGGGAGCCACTTAAGCTTTGTTCGGAATTCGGATATGTGATCATACTTTCGCAGACCAAATATAAATCTTATGCATACATTTTGAAGGGTTTACAACTAGGCCATGAGACTCACTCCAGTCAACAATGCGAGAGA
Organism: Apoda limacodes; assembly: GCA_946406115.1. Lineage (NCBI taxonomy): Eukaryota > Metazoa > Arthropoda > Insecta > Lepidoptera > Limacodidae > Apoda > Apoda limacodes. The sequence goes on along the minus strand of OX291549.1, from coordinate 30,711,110 downwards.
GATCCTGATTAAGTACCGCAATAGCACTTGATAACCCATCGATGGAAGCTTGGGAGTATATTTGAAGATCGTCTGCATAAAGATGGTAGAGAGAAGATATATGAGATGTAATTAGATTGATGAAAATAGCAAAGAGAAGTGGTGACAACACGCCACCGTGCGAAACGCCAGCAGTGGTGTTGCAGTAGGCAGAGATCGAATCATCAACCTTAATGCGTTGTCGGCGTCCCCGCAAGTAACTATGAAACCAATCGATAACTGTTGGAGATATGTTAAGAGAACGAAGTATAGTTAGCAAAATATAAAGGTCGACCGTGCCAAAAGCATTGCTAAAATCTAGTAATTTTAATATGGTGACCTTCCTACTCTCCATACCTAGACGAATGTCATCCGTTATTTTAACAAGTGCAGTAGCCAGGACGGAAACCAGATTGAAAGGGACTTAACAAATTATTTTTTGTCAGATAAAAAGATAACTGTTGTTGAACAAGACGTTCAAGAACCTTTGATAGGAAGAGAAGAATAGATATAGGTCTGAAATCGGAAAACGAAGAAGGGTTGTATTTTTTTTGGTAAAGGAATGATGATAGTATCTTTCCATGATTCAGGACGATGCAGGTAGATATGGAGTGATTCAAGATATGTGTTATAACAGGAACAACGGTGTCAAGGATCGGGATGATCATATAACGGCTAATGCAGTCATTACCAACGGCGTTGAAAGAAATGGACATAATGTTCTTCTTAACATAACAATCAGAAAATCGATTTAGAACAAAAGGAGAGAAGTCAGGAGTTGGCGTTTTTGAAAGAGAGTTTATTGCAGCAGTTATTTTGGTATCATCAATGATAACCTTAGAAGAAAAATGTTGATTGAGGACATTAATATCAATTTCATTAGAAATAGGAGAATGATAAGATTTACCAACTCCTAGTGACTTAAGAAAAGTCCAGACCTTTGCTGGATTACCGTCTTCTACGGATTTATGGATATGGCGTCATTGTGCATCCATACACATCCTATTGCAGCGATTCCTCAAAAGCTTATAGTTAGTAACATTGTTATCACATGGGTTACTTTTGTATTTTGCCTTAGCACGATTTCTTTTTATCATTAATGCTTTGATCTCATTTGTGAGCCATGGAGCAGGAAGATGCTTAACTTTTACTGCACGGATGGGAGCATGAGTGTCATAAAGACTCGTAATTTGTGACTTAAACAATTAAATTTTTCATCCACTGAAGATGCATTCATGACCGAATCCCAGTTGATTTTCAGTGCATCATCATATAAGCGTTGAGTATCCATCCCACTAAAATTACGTTGCAGAGTAATCTCGACTTAGCTTTAGGAAGGCGGATTTTATAAGATAGATAGACCAAGTCATGGTAGGAAAAAGCGTCAGCAGCGCACTGACCATGTTTAATAATATGTGAAGGAGAAGAAATTATTATTAAGTCCAGAAGAGAGTATGTACTATGGGAAAAGAAGTGAGTAGCATTAAGTGGAAGTATGTGCAAGTTACTTGCTCTACCGCTACTCTACCACTGACTTAAGTTGAACGGTTATCATTCTTTAAAAGACAAGTATTAAAGTCACCCATGATGATTGTATGATCATATTGCGGTGTGAGGTTCTCAAGTAGTTTTTCAAAAGAGGTGAAGTAATTAGTATGAAGATTTGGACTATAATATACGACAAGTAAAATTTTAGTATTAGAGATACTAATTTCTATAAAAAGATGCTCAGCTATATTAGAAGATACAGCATGTTCAGAAAGATTAACTATAGAATAAGGTATATAAGAGCGAAGGTAGATTGCCCACCACCACCTTTGTCTTTGCGATCATTACGAATTAACAGAAACCCTGGTAATGAGTAAGAAGTAGATTGTAAGCAAGGTTTCAGCCAAGATTCTGATATGAGAATAGCGTGAATATGTTTGTAATCTAAAGATGCTAGCATATCGGGATAATGTGCTGGAATACTCTGGGCATTTATATAAACAGCATTAAAGTTTTTCAGGGAGCCTGAAAAGAGAGAAGTCAGATTTGCGCTGAGAGAATTTGAGATACTGTGAAAGCTATCATCGCTGTTCAATCCGTCGTCGGAACAAGAGATAAAATCATCACCATTTAAGCTAACATTTTCATTATCACTATACATAACGAAAAGTATATATAAATATAATATCAATACTATTCTAAACTAGATTGTAAATAAAATATAAAAGTATTTACATATAAATACTTACATAAGTTCGATACTCCACCTGCCAGCTATCTTACAAAAAACATAAAAAGCTTGTTAATTCATAAGGTAGAACTAGTTTTTAAATATACTAACTACAAAATAAGGTATGTCGCATTGCCAACATTTAACTAAGCTACTAAGTACTTTACAAACTAACAAAAGTTGTCACTGGCAAATTTGTGTGGTATCCAAGTCACAAGAAAAAAAAAAGATTAAAAATGTAAGCTAGCTAACTGTCAAAAAACAAAACAAAGTTGAAGGTATTTCTTTTTATGTAAAAATATTTCAAAGAAAAGAGATTTTTAAGATTTTAAAAGTGGGTAAAATTGAAAAGATTTAAAGTGATATGCGGTGCACTATCAGTTTGCAGTAACAGTTGTCACAAAATATAAATGCAAGAGTGATTATTTTTTCGTTGCTGTCCTTTTCGGCCTGTTCATTTTGGACACCATAGTAACCTCTCGGACTGGATCAGCAGTAATTTCAGAAGTTATGCTTGAAATTTTATCAACCTCGGTGCAATTGACAACGCTGTGCCGCTTGCCATCGGGAGTCATAACAATTATAGTACCTGCTCTCGTCCAACATTTTGGGATACCGAAACGTTGCCGGGCTGTCATGAACGCTTCATGTCGAGGCTTGTTAAAAATTCCGACATGGTTATGCCAGAACTCTTGAGGCCTGATTTGCAAACCATAACTTATCTCGAACTGTCACATCACGGAATTTCACCAAAATTGGCCGTTCCTTATCTTTACCGGAGCTCCCCAGCCGACGACTGTGGCTTATTTGGTCTGCAGTCGAATAGTTCCACTGATGTCCTCTGATGTATTTACATGATATTGCAAAATAAATTACAAAGCGTATCTTCTGTATATATTTTTTTGGGTTCCTTAGCCAAGTGGTAAGGAGGAAACACTTGTATAATTTCGTCAAGCCTGTCCGTTTGTTCGTCCTCTCATCCATCCGACACGGTCCGCCCGTTCCTGTATTTCTTAGAAGTCAGAACAGAATCTGACGCCATAAGAACGTTGCATACGTGGGATCAGTATGCACACCAACGTGGGAACGTAGCATCGGATACGTGGGATAACGTAGGCTCAGTCTGTCTGTTATAAATGAAACACACAACTGCTCTGAACGCTGGTTTATTGTTCACTGGGGGTGTGCGTGTAGCAAGCCGATACATATATTACTTACATCCCTCCACATGTATTTTTGAACCTGTGATAACAAAACCTTATTTTACTACAATTATTTACAAACAAACAACTAACTAAATTATTTACAAAATTAAAAAAAAATTATCTTACACACTTACAACTAAATAATAACTAAAAAATGATAAAAAAAATAAACTATCTTATTTATTTATTTTTGTTAAAAGTATTTTTTATAATGTACTGGCATCCTAGGTCGCGTTTGGCGCGTCTTTCACATGACATCGACTTCATTATCTACTAGATCATTACTATTATTAGCATTATTTATATCATGAGACGCAAATGGTACCTGAGAAATATAAGATGGTTCGTCTGGTTCAATACCATCTCTCTCTCCTTCGTTTAATAAGCTTTCGTTTCTTACTAGAGCTACTGATGGCTGAATAATTAATTCACTACTTATTGGTACAGAAGGTGGATTTGATGGTGAGAGAGGTGGTGAAAGCAGTTGTGACGGTTGTGGAATTGCACTATCAGGAGTTTTAGTTTTGTCACAGGTATTTAGTTTTTTTGAGCCTGTGTACCTTAATATTTGATCTACATGTCTAATACAGTTTGTATTTTCAGATTCAATTAAGACCTTATAAATTCTTTTACTAACTATTTCCTGAATAACACCTAGTTTCCATATGGATTTTCTGGCACTGTACCATCGTACCCACACCCTATCTCCTAATTTAAAAGATCTTATACATTGCTGTAAACTTTTATCAGAAATCAGTTCATTTTTATTTGGTAATACTAAATCAAGCCTTGACCGTAGCTCTCTTCCAAACATAAGTTTAGCCGGTGTAAGACCTGTGCCACAATGTACGGTATTTCTGTAATTAAATAAAAAATCTAACAATTTATAATGAATTGATTCTATAGAACTATTTTCCATCATAATGCATTTTAACATTTTTTACGGAGTTTTCTGCTTGTCCATTTGAACATGGATGGTAAATGGGACTATTCATGTACTTTATACCGTTGTTGGAACAAAAGGAAATATTTTTGCATCATTATCAGATACCATAAGATTAGGAATTCCAAACATAGAAAACAAAAGCTTTAGTTTATGTATTAAGGCGCTAGTTCTGGTGCCGTTTCCCACATACAAACATTCAAGCCATTTACTATACGCATCCACTACGACTAAATATACCCTTTGGTCTACAATCATGTAGTCAATGTGTATGCGCTGCCACGGGCCGGCCGGGCGCGGCCAAGGCGCAGGCGGCGCGTGCGGCGGCGCAGCACGGGCGCTCACGCAGCGCTCGCACGATCCTATCCACCGCTCGATGTCTCCGTCTATCCCTGGCCACCACATTCTACTGCGCGCACTACTTTTAGTCTTAATTATACCTAAATGCGCGCTGTGTAATTCGCTTAATATTCTTTCTCTGTATTTTAAGGGAATTACTACTTTGTGTCCCCTTAACAAACATCCATTTTCCATTTGTAAATCTGTTTTACATCTGAAGTAAGGTAGGACAGTTTTACATCGATTTTTTCGGGGCCAACCACGAGACATGTATTTAATGACAGTCTGTAATGTTTTGTCAACTTCTGTAGCTAGTTGTATATCGGCTGAGGTAACCGGTGCTACATTTATGTCTAAAAAGTTCAAGTCCCTCATTTCGTCGACAGAATCTATTTTACTTTCACAAGTATGTGAAACCGGTGCTCTCGAAAAATAATCGACTACCAAATTATTTTTAGACAGACAGTTATTTATTTCACATTACACAAAGAAAAATAACAAAAAATAAGCACATAAAAACAAGAACACATAAACATATCACAGTTAAATATGAGTTTTTGTATCATGGGTGTCGTAGTGCAATGTGCAAAATGGACGCCACTCAGCATGTGCTGCAGCTTAATAGCCACAGCGCTGATTTTCAGCGGAGCCCAATTGCGAGGCTTAGCTCGCGGCGCAGTCGAACTATTTCTTATATTATGATAGGTATATAATTTGTATTAAGATTAAAAGCACTAAGTAAAATAGACGTAAAAATATTATTTAGGTTTTTACAGTGATAAAAGTTTAAATATTTTGTTTTTTATTGCCTTATGTTTAAATTATCTTATTACTAATTTAAATAACTCATTTTTTTAATTTTAATTTATTTACATGTTATATATTATTAATTTTATATTATATAAAATATTTAATTAATATTATGGTTAAAATTTATTTCAAATACGCTAGGGACTATATGTATGTTGTAATAACTCTGCCGCCAGCAGGTATATCCTTTTGGTAATTTAATAACATTGTTTTATGTCTAAACTTAAAAATACCAAATGATAAACAAGTGTTTCTAAGCGGGGGTGGCAGGTTATTCCAACATTTGGTAGCGGCATATCTAAAGCTACCACGGAAAGCGGATGTACGGTGGTGAGGCATACCGAGGGGTGCACTTATTGATCGAATCGCTCTGTGTTTGTTGGAAACAGCTCGCCACTTAAGTTTCTCATACAGGTACTCTGGATGACCCGAGCGAACAATACCAAACAGTAATGTGGCCAGATGTAGCTGTCTACGCAGGGTCATCTTAAGGGTGTTACCGCTATTTAAATATGGTGTGATGTGAGTCCTTGGAGGTATTTTGTAGCAGAACCGTGCACAGGCATTTTGAACTCTTTGCACAATTCTTTCCGTGCGCGCTAACAATCGAGGGCCATAAACAACGTCTGCGTACCATAGCAAAGAAAGTATTAAAGAGTCACAGAGCAGAACGCGATGATCTACGCTGAGGCAGTCAAGTATGCGATACAGAATTTTAAGTCGATAAAAAGCTCTCTGACATAATTCGACAATGTGACTTTCAAAATTCAGATCCTCGTCCATCAAGACCCCAAGATTGCGCGCTTTCTCCACTTTAACAATTTGAGTACCCATTATGGATACATTAGGTGCTAAGGCCAGGATTCTGTCCCTTTGCGGTTTCGATCCAAGGATCATATATTTTGTTTTGCTAGCATTAAGCACTAAGGTGTTATCATTGGACCACGCATTTATACGCTGCAAATCACTGTTTAGTTTGTTTACGGCATCAGTAGCATTATTTGGATGGAAGGAGATGTACAGTTGTATATCATCTGCGTACATGTGATACTGACAGTGCTTGATCACGTCAGAAACATCAGCCGTGTACAAAATAAACAGAACTGGTCCCAAAATAGATCCCTGCGGAATTCCTCTGCGAACGTTTGCAGGTTTTGACTGTAACGGGGTGCCATTTCCATCCATTAGCTGTACAGTCTGAGTACGATTACTGAGATAGCTGGCAAACCATTGGACTGCCGAGGGTTTGAAGCCGTAATATGTCATTTTAGATAGCAACAAGGAAATGTTAATTGCATCAAAAGCCCGCGAGAAATCGAGAAGCACCAAAATCGAACCCTTTCCCTGATCACGAGCGAATAAGATGTTGTCCACTATATTAAAAGGAGCCGTAGACGTACTACGACCTCTCCTAAAATCTGACTGCCGTACTGGTAAGATGTTCTTATTTTCTAAGTATTCTGTCAATTGCATACAAACTATGCGTTCCAATATTTTTGAGATGCATGGAAGTATATTGATTGGTCGCAAATCCTTAAACTCAGTAACATTACCCGTCTTTGGTAAAGTGGTGACTAAAGCCGACTTCCAAGCATCAGGGAAAATACCGGACGTAATAGATTCGTTTACAATTAAAGTAATAATACCTAGAGTTTGAGGAAGGGTTAGCAGCAGCATATCAAGGGATATATCGTATGTGCCAGTTGCATTTGACTTGAGGGACTGAATGACTTTAAGAACAGTGCATTCATCAACCGTTTTAAGCTGAAACTCAGTGTTATTGAAACGATGATATTCGTAATAAGTAAGCCGTGACATTTCAACTTCTGTATCCCCGAACCTTTAAAAAATGCGTATTAATAAGGTCAGGATGACGTAAGTGGCCTGGAATCTCAGAGTCGCGGTTACTTGTTGAGATATCAATACATTTTTTTAGGTTTTTCCAAAGAGTTTTAGAGCTACTGGAGAATTTATTTATGTGCTGGCTAAAATATGCACGCTTCTCAAAAAACAAAGCAGACTTTACAGAACTTTTTAAATCCTTGTAGTATTCTTTATGTGTTTGCAAGCCTGATTTCCGATATCTACGCAATGCCTCGTTACGAAGCTTAATCATTTCCCTTATTGTGTAAGTGATCCAGGGATAGCTGTGCTCTTTAATACGAACGCGTTTTTTGGGAGCGACGATGTCAAACAGTGATAATATACAGCTCTTTAATTTTTCAACCATTTTGTTCACGTTCTGGTCACTACATAAACTGGTCCAGTCTATAGCATGAGCGTAAGTACAAAACAGGTCATCGGCGCTTTTTAGCAGGCGAGTTATGGACCATATTGGTTTAGGTTTTCTTTTTTTTAAACTTAACTCACCGCAAATAAAAGCGTGACTACTGAGCGTCGGAATGTGATCTATATGCAAATTTGTAACATTTAAGTTGCTGCAGAATAAATCAATTAGGGTAGCACTATTATCTGTAAAGTGGGTGGGCATATTGACATATTGATATAAATTCATATAATTTAAAAATTGTTTTATTTTCTCTGAGCCGGAATAATTTGTTAACATATTTACGTTGAAGGCGCCTACTAGAATTATTTGATCATATTTACACGAAAAAGCAACAATGCTATCAGTAAGCGTATCTATAAATAGATCCACATTTAACCACGGTGGTCGATAAGCGGTGCCTATAATAAGCCGTGTGCCATTTACGGACAGGCTTAGCCACATCTGTTCCACTGGCGGGGAAGGGGGGTGCGAGCATGGGCGTGCGCTGAGTCCGCGCCGCAGGTAGAAGCCGATGCCTCCACCGCGCGCGCGCACATCGTTTGGTCACGGCACATGTCGCAGTCGGTACCTGGGCACAGTCGGTACCCGGGCACAGTCGGCGCGCGCCCCTCCTCCCCGTTACGCAACTAAGTCTCGTTTACCGCTAAAATATCAACATTGTGATTAAGCATTGCTACCACGAACTCATCATGCTTTGTGCCTAATGATCCTGCGTTTAGGAGTCCAATTTTTATATTTGATCGGCTAGGCGCCATCGCAATTATTATGATTATACACTTTGCTGCAAATGGTTTGTGGCGAGTGTATTTCTGTGTAAATTGCAATAAAGCAACTTAGTATATTTTTGAAAAAAGGTAACAAAACTAAAAACTTGCTATAAGCTATATATACATTATAAAAGGCATTGGTTTTTATAAGCATTAGACGAAAAGCACTACAACACCCACAAAACACAACGCTTATACACTGGCTATTCAAAAACACAATATTAAATAGTAAAATTAAATATTAAATATTAAGTAGTAGTAAGTAAAAGCACAAATACAAAATGTAAAAAAATGGCAAAATTAAACAGCAATAAAAAATATTTGAGAATGGCAAATTAAAGCACAAATATACAATACTGAAAAAATTTAAATTGCGGCACAAATAAAAAATGGTGGGTTACGACTCAATTTAAAAATATAAAAGTATGGCAAATCAAAAGTAATAAGCATTGAAAAATTTAAGCACAAAAAATGAAAAATATAGAAAAATGGCAAATAAAAGCACAAATAAATATTAGTAAATAATAGCCAGGAACAATACGATGGATTAATTATTGTCAAATCTGAGACATACCACAAAACTTGTCTATGTCTGCCTCGCATCTGATGCGGCACGCTTCGCTGTCCGGTTGTTTGCGGGCGTAAATTCGACCATTTCGGGTCCATACAAACTTCCAATCGCGTCGACTACTTTCCTGACGTGTTCTATAGAAAAGTTGCCTGTTGTTTCGTGTAAGTCGTTCGTTTATATAGAACCTTCGTGTTGGGCCCGGTAGATCGAGGCCGTCAGTGTCAGCACCGCGGCGGCCGCGGCCTCTCTGGTTCTGCACCCTCCGTCAGTCCGCGTCTAAGTCCCACGCGTTCTGCACTCACAATGTCTCTCTCCTCCAGGTCGATGCCTATTTTTTTCGCTACGAGACAAACTAGATGTAACGAGTTTTCACTTTTTTTTTCAGATAGACCAGTGATTTCTATATCAGTAGCCAAAAGCTCTTGATCACGGTCATTTAGTTCAAGTTTGAGCTTTTCAACTGTTTCTACTAATTCTGTAACGATCTTAGGTACACCAACTGCTATTCGATCTTCTAACGTTCCGATTCTACTTTCAATGCCGTCAACTCGCTTTGTGAGACTATCCATAGATGATAATAACTTCTCAAACTGAGCACTGAAATGTATGAACTGCTGACGCATGTCAGACACTTCAGACCTGAAAAGGCGGAGTTCTCGCACTATTTCGTTTTCAGGCTCAGTAGTGTCTACCTTATCATCGGCGCTCTGGTCCTACTTAGAACAGACTGCCAGCTGCAGTGCGACTTTGATCGGTGTGTCAGTGTTATCAGTTCGCGGTTTTTTTACCACACACATAGGACACCGCTAGCTAGTAGATATAGCTAGCGATTTTGGCATTTTTAAGCAAGGCCTGTCATACACGCTATTACATCCTGCACAAATAACCCGCTCGCCCGCAGCTACAAATCTTCCGCAGCCGTTACACTTCATCGTTGTAGGCGTAGCGAGTTGCGTAGCTTCGTAACAATCTCATAGCGTTGCTCCTGGGTCGTAGCAAGAACACAAGCGAAGCGATTGAGTATCTGCAGTTGTCTTTTTCTGTCAACACCCACTGGGAGGAGTCAGCTCATAAACAGTCGCTATGTTAGATAAGGAATCACAAAGTTAGTGCATCAATCACAGTTTTAAAAGTATATTTTAAATAAAATTATAACACAGAGCCCGAAACGCATCCGACCGCTACGCAAGCCTAATCTATGTACCTAACCGTTTGTAAAACTTCACTTGGATGACACTGTCATAGAGTAGTACTACTTCCATACAATGTCATATTAAAAATATTATGAACGTCTGTCATATAGACATTACAATAAATATAAACTATATTTGTGCATAAAATGTTTTAATTCAAAGATATATTATTGGCGACGAGGAGAAAAAAACAATGAATACGGAACAATTCACAGAACTACTTCAAATGCAACAAACTCAACAACAGCAAATTACCCAAATATTACAACTATTGGTTACAAAACAAAACACACCGAATTCAAACGATGATGTAGTATCTACATCACAACAGCAAAAACAAGGTAAAACAAACATAATAAACAATTTTAAAAATGATAAATTTAACCCTTCTACTACTACTGTCGAAAATTTTATCGATTATTTTGAAGCCAAATGCAACATGTGGGGAAATGAATGTGATATTTTGAGAAAAGACCTACTCATTGCATGTTTGACACCTGAAACATACCATCAAGTAAAAATTGCATTCACCCCTGATTTCGAGAAAACTGTATATGAAGATTTAAAAGTGAAACTTTTAGATTTACATCGCACAAAGAAAACAAGATACAAAGCACTTATAGATTTTTGGAACTCTACTAGAGAAAGTACAGAATCTATGGAAAATTATGCCAACAGACTGAAAGAACTTAGTAGAGACTGTGGCTATGAGGGAGTATTACTTGAACGACAACTACGTGACCGTTTTGCTACTGGTTTAAATCACGAACAGCTAGAAATTGAATTACGGCAAAGATGGCCTGACTTACAAAAACAAACGTCAAACGACAAACAAATAGAAATTACTTTTACTGAAGTTTTTAATATAGCCCTCTCACGAGAAATGGCTGAAAATGACACAGCACATTCTACGAATAAAATAAATATCAAAAACAGTAAACAAGACATAAAAGAACAAAATTTCAACACTCCCAGAAAACTAAAGCCAGGCCAATGCAGACGTTGTGGCAAATATGAAAAACACAACTACAACGATTGTTCAGCTAAAAATCACGTTTGTAAGGAATGTGACTCTGAAGGACATTTTGAGAATTGTTGCATTAAATCTGGTAGAGCATATTTATCAACGCATATTCAGAAACGAAACTGGCGGAACATCCGAGGTCAAACTAAATTACACAGAATTAGCAACAGAAATAGCAACTATCCAGAAGATAAGTATTCTTCACATTCATCTGAGATATCTACCGATATGAGCGACATCGAGGATATTGTGTGTAAAATTAATAACAAAACCACACGATGTAAGAAAATTGATGTAAACATAAATAGCATTAAATGTACTATGGATTGGGATCCTGGATCTATTTATTCAATAATAAGTACAGAACTTTGGAGGGAAATTGGTGCACCGCCATTAAGAAAAGGCCCTTCCCTGCGAGCTTACTCTTATTTAAAACTAAAACCAAAAGGCCTGACTGACGTAACTGTGGAATTAAACGGTAAAAAAAAAATACTACCGGTGGTCATTATGAAAAGAGCAGACCCCTTATTATTCGGTTTACAGTGGAGTGAAATATTTAACATGGACTTTCCCAAACCAGTTTATTCAGTAAAGATAAGCTCCAACAACATCAAAGAATTACTAAATAACATTACTAAGAAACATATTGAGCTTTTTAACAATAAATTGGGAAAAGTTAAAAATTATCAAGTTAACATTCATATCAAGGCTAATGCAGAACCGAAACACCTACCACCTAGACCTGTTAAATTTAGTATGAAGAAGAATGTTGAAACCGAACTACAACGTTTAGTAGAACAAGGTATCATAACTCCAGTTAATCCAAATGAAATACCAATAGAATGGGCAACACCAACTGTCAACGTACTAAAAACAAATGGACAAATACGGATTTGTGGTGATTATCGAACTACTGTTAACCAAGCATTAATTCAGCACATGCATCCCGTTCCATTATTCGATCAACTACGTCAACGTTTAGCAAATGGTGATAAGTACTCTAAAATTGATCTAAAAGATGCGTATCTGCAATTTGAAGTCGCACCAGACTCCAAAAAGTATCTTATCATCTCAACACACAAAGGTTATTACCAGTACAATAGAATGCCATTTGGAATTTCAACGACCCCATCTATTTTTCAAAGTTTTTTAGAAAAACTACTTGAAGATATTCCAAATATTGCAGTGTATTTTGATGACATAGCCGTAACAGGAAAAGATGACAAAAAACACCTAGAAAATCTTTCTAGTGTGTTAACAAGATTGCAAAAAGCTGGCTTAAAAGTAAATTTAAAAAAATGTTGCTTTTTGCAACCTGAAATTGAATATTTAGGACATCTAATAAACAAGAAAGGAGCAAGTCCTACAAAATCCAAAGTCGAAGCTATATTAAAAGCACCACCTCCCAAAAACACCAAAGAACTCAGATCCTTCCTTGGACTTGTAAATTTTTATGAACGTTTCATACCACACCTACATGGGTTATGCGCAGATCTACATAAATTAACGGGACATAGACAAAAATGGCAGTGGAAGGACAAAGAAGATAAGGTATTTCAAAACATAAAACGTATTATTACAAATTCTAAATATCTTATTGCCTTGAATGAAGACCAACCATTATACCTTGCTTGCGATGCTTCCGAAAAGGGCGTTGGAGCTGTGTTATATCATAAAATTCAAAACGTTGACCAGCCAATAGCTTTCGCTTCTCGAAAGTTAAAACCTACGGAGAGCAAATACACTGAGTATTTGTTCGAGATCGAGTATTGATCGAGAGGCTCTAGCGATCTTCTTTGGAATAAGAAAGTTTGACCAATACTTACGAGGAACGAAGTTTACACTTGTAACCGATCATAAGCCTCTAATACATATATTAGGACCTCAAAGAAATCTACCTAAGATTGTTAATAACAGACTTGTAAGGTGGGCATTGACAATAGGCAGCTATGACTATGACATCGTATACAAAAAAGGAGAACATAATATTGTGGCTGATTACCTGTCTAGAATGCCTAACCCTGATGAACAATTACGCGAAACTGAAAAATTAGTAAACAAAATAAGTGAACAACAACAGCAGGGCAAAATCCGAGATCTAACATTAAACGAGGAAATTATCAGAAAAGAAACTAAAAATGACTCAATCCTTAGACAAGTATCACAATGTATAAAATTAGATTGGAAAAACTATCACAATGAAAGTGACCTTAAGCCGTTTTACAGAAAACGTGATGAAATTTCTTTAGAAAACAAAATTGTAATGTGGCAAGGAAGAATTGTGATGCCAAAAACATTGCAACTTAAGACCTTCGAGTATTTGCACACTGGACATCCTGGGTCATCTTCAATGAGAGCTCTTGCACGGTTTTATGTTTGGTGGCCGTCAGTCGAAGAAGACATTGAATTCCATGTAAAAAAATGTTACAAATGTCAAGAAAACAGACCAAATAATCCTGAACTACCTGTTTTTTCCTGGTCAATTCCAAATCGAGTGTGGGAACGAATTCACATTGACTTTGCAGGACCATTTGAAGGGAAATATTGGCTTGTACTTGCTGATGCTTTGTCTAAATGGATCGAAGTGAAGCCCATGATAAAAATAACCACATCAAAATTATGCGATAAACTTGAAGGTATTTTTTCGACTTTTGGAATACCACAAGTTATAGTATCCGATAATGGACCCCAACTGACATCAAAAGAATTTAAGGAATACTGTGAAAACAAAGGTATTTTACATGTTACATCATCACCATATCACCCAAGGACTAATGGGTTAGCAGAACGTCTAGTCCGCACCCTAAAGACAAGAATGGCTGCTAGTACTGGGGACAAATTGAGTACCAAAAACAGACTTCGTAACTTTTTGTTCTCATACCGAAATACTCCTCACAGTACAACAGGAAAATCGCCAGCTCAAATGATGTTTGGTCGTCAACTGCCATGTCTTCTGGATAATGTACGCCCAAATCTCAGAAAAACATTACAGCACAAAAATATTCAAGAAAATATCAAAACCGATGAAGTTTCTCCTATTTACAGACCGGGAGATAAAATATTTACAAAAACTCAATGCGAACATAAGTGGAAACCAGCTGTTGTCGCTAAAAGAACTAATAAATATTCATATATTATAACTACTCCTGAAGGTATAGAAAAACGAAGACATGCTGACCACATCCGTCCAAGAATGAGTGAACAACTTCACCAAACTGTTATATACACCAGATATGATATCACCTAATCTTTTACTCACTAGTGATCGAGCAACATTCATTGAACCCCCAAACGTCTCTGTAAATTCTAGAAACACACCAACGACCGAGTCAGCCTCAAATATGAGATGTTTGAATAAAAATAATTCGGAATGGCCTAAATCGGGTGAAAGACCAACACCAGTTCTAGGAGCGACTCCACTACGACGACATAGTCATCGCCAAATTAGACGTCCTATTCGTCTCATTGAACAATTAGACTAAATGGGGAGGAATGTCATAGAGTAGTACTACTTCCATACAATGTCATATTAAAAATATTATGAACGTCTGTCATATAAACATTACAATAAATATAAACTATATTTGTGCATAAAATGTTTTAATTCAAAGATATATTAGACACCAACTTCAAACGATAATTCAGATTTTTGGCAATAAGTAATTACTTTTACCTTTTCAGTTCATCTTTTTGAATCCAGTTGTTTTTATTTGTTTATAAATTTTTATTTTTTGCTTTTGAGTAACGAATTGCTTTTTTTTCTCGTACAATAAAAACTTGTAACAAAATTTTATAATTTTTTTTTTCTGAACTGACTATGCAGTTGGCTGTTGCAGCCATTACTGCTTCACCGGGCTTTTGGGGCGAGACTCTGAAGGAGTCTCAAGCCCATATAGCGCCCAACGCTCAAGGAGCCTCGGCTTGGGTTGCCGCTCTCGGGGGTGTCCCTTCGACCAGCGTGCCTCGAACCCGAGTTAGCGCCAGGAGGGGAGTTCCCCGTTACACCAGTTCAAAATTACCATCAATTTTTTTTAAGTTTAGGTTTTAAATCATTTTCATTAATATCGAGCCACCGCAGGAACGTACTCTTTCGAATAAAAAAATAACTTTTCAAATCGGTTCGCAATTGACGCAGAAATCGGTGGACATAAAAAAAAATTACCCGTCGAACATAGAACCTCCTCCTTTTTTGAAGTCGGATATTTTTAACACAGCAAGCACAGAAAATAAATCATAATTTTTCAATCTGCTTGCCTCATGATTTGTGGATTGAACATATTTATTCAATCATCGATCCTGTCTGACAGCTTAGACGGGAAAAAAGTTGTAGTTCAGTGTGCGTGGCGACTCCACAACTCCACAACTCCACGACTCCACGACTCGCCTCCTGAGGCAGGGGGAGGTCGGGAGATGTTTCATTATCGTTAATACTTAATCAATAAATGCTTATTCACGCTTTAGTAAAAAATGCTTACTTTACAAAATATAACTGAATGACAAAAACGTTTAAAATTAATATTCTATTTTTAAACAGCTAGTTCGGTCTAATGGATCTGTGAAATTTATCGTCGGTTTCGAATTAAAGCCGACCTTCAACGGGTTTCAAACGACAAATCGAACGTGATTGGGATTTCCATTGAAGCGAGACGGTCAGGCAACCGTCCGTGTAATGCATCTAGGATACAAAGTAGGTACAATTTGTAGACTGTACTGTACTGTACTTGTACTCTCCCATGTACTGGTCGTCAAGTATCATTTATTTAATTGCGATAATACGTAGGAGTTATTTAATTTTGTTTTTTATTTATTTATTTGGGCAACAAACAGTCTACATTCTAGACCTAGTGTGCCACATAAAGTACATAACAAAAATACTTAAGGAAAATTGTAAATGTCGTGGAACGTTATGCGCTTAGGATAGCATATCGTAGGAAAACTATTTACTAAACTTAATAGTTAATCAGTCGTACTCTTAAATAATAGCGACATTAATCAAACATAAAATATACAAGTTTACGATTTTGAAAAAGACTTGCTTACTTACTAGCTTCTTATATACATTTGCATTATAAAAATAAAGGTCTATTTGCGAGATAATGTTATTATAGTTATTTGGACAACGATAAAAGAAAGTTTAAAAAGTATGAAGTGCTTGCTGGTTTTGGGTAAACGAAATAATTTCGTGTTGCGTGAGGTGCGAGTGGTAATTCTAAACGAGATGTTACTTAAAAGTGAGCAGGTATTTGCTTTACCATTGAGCAGTTTATGTTAAAAGGTTCGGTCAAATTGTATACGTCGGTTTTCAAGGCTTATTATGTTATGACGCTGTAATCAATCAATTTAGGAGGTATAACTGTTTCCCACTCTGAAATCGAGTGCATGCACTTTTTCTAAACGCTCCTTATGACAGGCATAAAACGGTCATTAAACAGTACTACCAAAGTCTAGTACTGATCTGACTAGGTTAAAACTAGAATTTAATATGTATAATCTAGGATAAAAGGTCAATTTGCTGTCTAAAAGTATACCGAGGTCTCTAATGTCAATAATCATTAATTATTTAAACGGAATGGAAAGGTTAAGGTTGTTGACAATATCAATACCTTGGCCACATTGTCACATCTAGCTTGAGTGATGATGCAGATTTGGAACAACAGCGTAGAGCACTGTGTGTAGTGGGCAATATGACTGCACGGAAACTCTTTAGGTCAGCTCCTGACGTGAAAATAACGGTGTTATTGTCCTTTTGTCAGAAGTTTTACACGTGTCAACTCTGGACTGAATATCCTCAAAAGGCGCATGATGGCATTCGAATAGCCTTCAACAACATTTTCAGACAGCTGAAGGACCTGAAGCGCTATTCCAGTGCCTTAAATATGTTCGCTGAGGCTAGAGCCAATTCTTTTAATGCCATTTAACATAGCAGATTAGCGTCGTTCATGTTCAGAGTTATTGAATGTAATTATTAAGAGTTTGGCGGACAGGCTGGTGCAACCTACAGACGGTGTGTGGAGATAGAGATAGCCACTTAATATTAGATAGATTTTTTTTTAATTATTACTGCCTTCTTTAGTGTACTTATAATTTATATGGATCATAGTGTCCAAATTAAAAACTAATTATTATTATTATTATTAACTCTGTTTTTAATAAATTGTTCGCCGAGCTTGTAATTATAGATTAAAGGCTTCTTTTTTGGAGTGTAGGTAATGAAAGCACTTGTTTGGATTTCAGAAAAGTTGATTATCTGTGCAATTGAAGACAAGGGAATTTCTATCGGATTGCAGTTTAGTAGAATCATCTAGTGAAATTATTATTTTTTGAAAATTTTGCATCGTCTGCATATTGAAGATAATTACTACAGTGAAGGGAGTTTCCTATGTCATTGATATACATTTTAAAAAGTAGTGGCCCAAGGTGAAAGCCTTGGGCTTACCTCAAGTTGAGACAGGCAGAAATTTTGAGGCTAAATCCTTAAGTAAAACAGCCTGAGAGCGGGTACTGATATAGGATGATATCCATCTCAGAAGATCTCCTTGTATTCCAAAGCTATTCCGACATTAAATTATGACTTATTTTATCAAAGGCCTTGGAAAAGTCGGAATACACTTCGGCTATTCGATGGCCTTTATCCATGGCTAGCTGCAGGAAATTTGTAAAAGAAATGAGATAAGTGTCAACAGATCGCCCTTTAAAAAACTCATGCTGGTTGAGTGCTATAAAGTTTTTTATCGAAAACGATAACTGTTCAGCAAAAAGTTTTTCTAATAATTTTTGAAAAATGAAAAGTTTAGAAATAGACCGATAACGGGAGATATCGGCTCTCATCTTATTTTTTGGTACAGGTGTGACAAAAGCTTGTTTCACTTTAGCAGGGAATACACCTGTAGATAAGGATTTGGTAAATATGTACGAAACAGGAATTTGTTAACTCGTCAATATATCGAAATATTATAATAGGATGAATATTATCAGAACTTTTGTTACAGTCAAAACTCAAAAAAAAAAATTATCTGAGTTTATTTCAATGAGACAAATGCTATGAGCGGAATTGTCCGGAAAATCGTCATACTCAAGGTTACTTATATTTTTATTTGAAGGCGGTTCAAAGACGGAGTTAAAATAGTCATTAAACAGGTTGCATATTTCGGTGCTATCACTAGTTGTGTAGCCGTTGTATTAAGCTTGTGGTATATCTCTGCATGCTAAATTTTTGTCTTAACATAAGTCCAAAAGCTTTCGGGATTAAGTTTTATATTTTATTCGAAAATGTTAATATAATTGTAATTTTAGTTTTTTAGATTTTTAATTTTAATTTTCTTAGCTCTGAAAATCTATAGCAATCAGACGGGTCACCATATTGCTTCCACTTATTGTGTTGTTGTTGCCAGCCTTTATATGCCCCCACTATTGGGGCACGGCCATCCCTCATAAGCGAGGGTGATTTGGGCTAAAGTCCACACGCGGGCCCAGTGCGGATTGTGGACTTCACATAAGTCTTGTTTTTTTTTCTTGTCGTATGCAGGTTTCCTTACGATGTTCACGGAAAAGCCAGTAGTGTGAATAAATAAATTAGTGTACTTGAGAAATTAATAAGACTCATTGGTACACGCCGACCTCGGGGTTCGAACCTCCGACACTAGGGACGTGAAGTGAAATTTAAACCCCTCGGCCACCAGTGACTCACCTTTGCCGGATTTACCAATATAGATTGCATAGTAAAATTAGGTTACTATGCAATCTATATTGGTAAATCCGGCAAAGTCCCTGCACCAGTCCCTGGAAGAAAACTCCTTCTTAATTGATGTATAGTATAGTATAATTATAGTATAGTATAGTATACTTAGTAGTAAAGTTTATTTATGAGTTGATTTACGCAATTTGGTATCGATCAAACATCTGTTACTAAGTGCAAATTGGTCGCTTAAAAAACTACGAGCCCTATCGGACAGACGTAGATATAACCACGAGCCCTATCGGACAGACGTAGATATAACTTTGTTATAAAAAACCGGCGAAGTGCGTATTGGTTCCTGTAATAACAGTAGTAACTGTTTCAGTACAAAAAGAGTCAGTACCTATATTAAATTTAATTATTAAAATGATATCTTAATAATTTAAAATGTTATTTTTTAGGCTTCCGTACCCAAAGGGTAATAAGCCGAACCCTATTACTAAGACTTCGCTGTCCGTCCCTTTGTCACCAGATCCATCGCCCATATTTACTAGATATGGTCCTGCATACTCATTAAGGATTTAGCATATCTCACCCCGGTTAGTGTGCCATTTTCAGAGTGCCACTAACTGTGTGCGATCTTCCCAAGAGATGTCAGCCCATATGTGTACAGAGCCCCCGCCGTATTGGACTCTTTCTGCAAAGCAGGCTTGAGCGTATCGCTCACCAGGCCGCCTGTAGACTTTTCGCCTTCCGTCATGAGTGAATAATGAGAAACGTCCGTAAAGAAGACTTTTACCAATTCTTCTTCACCCCACTGTACGTGGTCACGAGCATACCTCAATTTGTTAAACCGATGCCCTGCCTCTAGTTTGGGACCATTTGCTGGCCTGTAGGGCTTCAGGTTTACCTCAGCAGGTCTTCTTCTAACCGCGTCTTCGCTTATGTAATCATCCCTGATCAGGAGAAGCTGCTGTTGGATCAGAACTGCATTGAGGTGGCAATATATTGGTCTTCTCTAGCTGTAGTGCATCTGGGACCGCCATAGCATGGTCCTCTGAGATGGTTTCCGGTTTCGTCGTACCATTGTTTTACCTTGAAGACCGTTCTTAATGTCACACCCACTATTCTTGCAGCACGACGCATACTGATGCCTAGTTCCAGATGTGCCATATTTCTTGCACATTCTTCAGGTGAAAGAGGCATGATAATTAATGTTTACGTGCTGAAGATACCTTGGCTTATAAATTAAATGTAAATATTCAAAAAACAAATGCGAATGCATTTGAAAAGGAGCATTTTTCTTTTTTGTTTATTTTTTTAGTCATTAGTTAAAAGGACGTTGTCAAAAAGGAGTTTTTTTTAACAAAACTAAATTTTCTACACAATACTTTTTATTACAAGTTTCTAATTTAAATAGTACAGAAGTAGATATTGTTACCTATTAATTCAGTAAGTATTAGTATTTAGAATGTTATATTTTTATTTTTCTATAATGGCACATGGCTTATTTTTACTAATATTTAATACCCGTTTTTCATCTAAGTATCTTGCAAAATAATTTGTACGAAATATTTACTTTTCCGACTACATTTTTAAGTTGGTCGACTATTACTCATTAAGTTGTAAAGCCTACTTAGCGATGATAATTTTCCTTTTGATTTCGCTGTATAATATTGTAAGTTGACGAAAAAGTTTCTTTGCATTTTATATGAAAACTTAAGATAAATTAAGAGCGAGGTGCATCTTTGACATCAAAATTCCCGGATTGAAAACGTAATTTTTTATAATAAAATTTTAAAATTTATCGAATTTCTATATAAGATTCACTCTTTTGACAGAAAGAAGAACGAATGAAAAATAGAGGAAAATTAACAAAACTAATTTGGTTCTTTGTTTGAAATGTAACCTTTTAAATGTCATCAAAACCAACCAGATACAAT
Source organism: Apoda limacodes (assembly GCA_946406115.1). Classification (NCBI taxonomy): domain Eukaryota; kingdom Metazoa; phylum Arthropoda; class Insecta; order Lepidoptera; family Limacodidae; genus Apoda; species Apoda limacodes. Next base: position 30,690,114 of record OX291549.1, on the reverse strand, counting down.
AAGTACAAAGAGATTTTTGTAAAAGTTTATACATATACGATATAAATGCGAAGAGACTTTTTCACCGACTTAATATATTATGCTACGCCCATTATTTATTCACACACCCATATGTATACTCATGCTTAATTAAAGCTTTCTGGTACCAATGGTCTCTGAGCTCAGCCGCGGACAGACGAGCAGACGGACATGGCTAAACTATAAGGGTTCCTTGTTGACTACGGAACCCTAAAAACGATAATTTTAATAAGTAATATCTGGCATAGACACAAAAACAAGGACATTCACCTTTAGTGGATTCCCGACGTTTACAAGCACCACTAATAGTCAATTTTTGCTTGAGATTCTGCAGCAGTAATAGTCAATTGTGTATTAAGGGTGGCAAGGAGCAAATTGTGTATTAGGGGGGGAAAGGTCAAATTACTAACAAGAGGCTATTTAAAAGTCTTAGGCACAAGGAATACTATATATTAAATCATCTAAGAGTACTTATAACCTAACAATTTATTTTTTATTGGTACTATTTTTATAGCTTTATTTGACAAGAAGTTATAGGGACGCAAAGTTATAAAAATTTGACACTAAATGACTGACTGATTCAAGATCATCAAAATAGAACTAATACTAAAATTCCGCACAGCTATATCTTATATGTATTAATACTCACAAAGAAAGGAAAAACTGACAAAAGTTGGATTTTTTAAGGTCTAATGTACCTAATGCAAAATTCAAGTGCCCAGCCAAACCATTAGATTAGACATAGTTACTGCTACAAACCAGAAAATTCAAGAGCCCAGCCAAACCATTAGATTAGACATTGTCACTGCTACAAAACAAAAAACTCAAGAGCCCAGCCTAACCATTAGATTAGACATTGTCACTGTTACAGAACACAAAACTCAAGAGACAAGAAAACCATTAGATTAGACATTGTCACTGCAACAAACCACAAAACTCTAGAGCGCAGCCAAACCATTAGATTAGACATTGTCACTGCTACATTTCACAAAACCCAAAAGCCCAGCCAAACCATTAGATTCGACATTGTCACTGCTACAAACCACAGATTTCAAGAGCACAGCCAAACCCTTAGATAAGACATTGTCACAACTACAAACCACAAAACTCAAGAGCCCAGTCAAACCATTAGATTAGACATTATCACTGCTACAAACCACAAAACTCAAGAGCCCAGCCAAACCATTAGATAAGACATTGTCACTGCTACAAACCACAAAACTCAAGAGCCCAGTCAAACCATTAGATTAGATATTGTCACTGCTACAAACCACAAAATTCAAGAGCCCAGCCAAACCATAAGGTTAGACACTGTCACTGCTAAAAACTACAAAATTCAAGAGCCCAGCCTAACCATTCGATTAGACACTGTCACAGCTACAAACCACAAAACTCAAGAGCCCAGCCAAAACATTAGATTAGAAATTGTCAATGCTACAAACCACAAAACTCAAGAGCCCAGCCAAACCATTAGATAAGACATTGTCACTGCTACAAACCACAAAACTCAAGAGCCCAGTCAAACCATTAGATTAGATATTGTCACTGCTACAAACCACAAAATTCAAGAGCCCAGCCAAACCATAAGGTTAGACACTGTCACTGCTAAAAACTACAAAATTCAAGAGCCCAGCCTAACCATTAGATTAGACATTGTCACTGTTACAGAACACAAAACTCAAGAGACAAGAAAACCATTAGATTAGACATTGTCACTGCAACAAACCACAAAACTCTAGAGCGCAGCCAAACCATTAGATTAGACATTGTCACTGCTACATTTCACAAAACCCAAAAGCCCAGCCAAACCATTAGATTCGACATTGTCACTGCTACAAACCACAGATTTCAAGAGCACAGCCAAACCCTTAGATAAGACATTGTCACAACTACAAACCACAAAACTCAAGAGCCCAGTCAAACCATTAGATTAGACATTATCACTGCTACAAACCACAAAACTCAAGAGCCCAGCCAAACCATTAGATAAGACATTGTCACTGCTACAAACCACAAAACTCAAGAGCCCAGCCAAACCATTAATTTAGACATTGTCACTGCTACAAACCACAAAACTCAAGAGCCCAGTCAAACCATTAGATTAGACCTTGTCACTGCTACAAAGCACAGAACTCAAGAGCGCAGCTAAAATATTATATTAGGCATTGTCACTGCTACAAAACACAAAACTCAAGAGCCTAGCAAAACCATAACATTACACATAGTCACTCCTAAAAACCTCAAAACTCACTAGCCCATCCAAACCATTAAATTAGATATTGTCACTGCTTTAAACCACAAAACTCAAGAGCCAGGCCAAACCATTAGATAAGACATTGTCACTACTACAAACCACAAAACTCAAGAGCCCAGCCAAACCATTAAATTAGATATTGTCATTGCTACAAACCACAAAACTCAAGAGCCCAGCCAAACCATTAGATTAGACATTGTCACTGCTACAAACCACAAAACTCAAGAGCCCAGTCAAACCATTAGATTGGACATAGTTATTGCTACAAATGTAATGTCGTATTAGTGAGAACTTGGTAGGAGTTGGTTCATTCCAATTCAGTTTCAACGTTCAGAGATGCTGGATTTATAATTTTGCACGGAAAATGACAGACCTGATCCATCCATTTGGCTCAAACAAACGGGTTATAGAGCTGACAAAAGATGTTTTGGTGATTTTCTTCTAAGCTGGTACTGAAATGGTGAACTTATCAGTCTGTGGTATCCATTGAATACCAAGTACCTTTATAGCGTTGGAGTCTGTGCTGAGATAAAAATCCTTAGGCATGTTACACTGGTCTTCTTGAAAACGGTCTAGTAGTTGACGAGAGTTAGAGGTCCATTTTCTGCAATTGAATCCTCCCAGGGCTATTAACTCAAAGAGAAAAAGGCTGGGCCGAAGACCATATGTGACAAGTGGACAAAAATGAGCAGGAATCTTTTATGGTCTAGGTGAACAAGTATGTTTCTAAACATCATCTGGATTTCGTGATGAACGATGAAAACAACCTGGTGAGTGCGGAAGTTGAGAATCATGTCAGTTATGGCCACATCGCTCGTCGAACCGATAACAGATGGGGGATAAAGGTTCTCGAGTGGCGACCAGGGATCGGAAGACGCAGCGTGGGTTAGCTTCCTACCAGGTGGACAGACAATCTGGTCACAGCCGCAGGAAGCGGATGGACGAGGCCGGCTCAGGACCGGTCGTTGTGGACATATGGAGGAGGCATACGTTCAGCAGTGAACGTCTTTCGGCTGAAACGAACGAATGTCTCGTTAAAGAGGTGGGCAAGTGTTCACATGACAGTCATTAAGACTAACTCCGTTGGAACTCTTGCAGCAGCAACTGTGCGGAGTTTTTCAGAATTTGCCTTGAAAATACTATGATGAGGTATGAAGAAGTGAGGCTTATCTATGAATTAGCTGGTGTGACAACGAGTCATATGGCCCAAGCAAATGTACTCCTGCATGAAATCAATCTATTTTGGGAGAGGGTATGATCTCTCTGAAGTTTGCACTCTAAGTTGAGGAACCGTCGTAGTGCGATACCGTGTGTTGTGCCAAACTTAGGTACATCTAAGAGAAACGGAAGAGATACATTGTATCGATCTGAAGAATCACGAATTGTGGTGGAGCAGAAAATGTCTTTACATTCGTCAGGGTCTGTGGGATGACCTTGACTTTTTAAACTTTCAGAATATTTCAAGAGCGGAATGAATCTCCTCATTTGTGTGGAGAGGTTGGTAATATAAGTTTCATCACTAAACAGACATTGTGTATCTCTTACATCCTATATCCATGCTTTTTTCTATAAGATGACATTCAAGTGTAAATTATAGACCCGAAAAGTCTAACTAATTTGTTGGGCCGATTCCTGTCTTTTACCACGGAGCCCTAAGGTATCATAGAATGGCTCTGTGTAGCCAGTAGAGTTAACGTCAGACACTCCTGTGTCAAATATCCGATAAGGCTCTGATACTTTATACTAGCTTTATATTATTATCAACCAATTATAATACACGAGCGACCCGATGATGGTCCAAAGAAGGATGATGCCAATGGAAACCTAAAAAATATAAGAGATAAGTTGTATTTTTTTAGTAAAAGCACTGTAAAGCTATTTATTGATGAGTGGCCGTCTCGACGAGTGCTGTCTTCAACCTTAAATTACAAAATAAACAAAAAATATAAATAAATATGTATTGATTATTGCACTGTGTGGCGCTTAGATAGTACTAAGCTAATTTATAACGGTACAACAGTAAATCATATTTTATGTTTTTTTCGTTTTTATATCAATTGAAAGTACTAATATTTTATTTTAAAGAGGCATATGACTAAAAAGCGATAGTCACTAATACGCAAAAAAATGGTTATAACGAATCTGTGACCCACAAAAACTTAAAATTGCAATTTTGACCAAAGGGAAAAAAAAGGGTACCACTGGCCATCGCGATCTCAGATATTGTATTTAGGTACAATTACTGTAAGACATCTGTGCAGTGCAGCGCAGTGCAGCTGCAGATATGAAGGAGTTTATTAATTCTCAGCCGGCAGTTCGGTCCACATGCGCTCCGCACTCGAGACGGGCTAACATCAGAATAATAACTGAGCAAAACAAAAACATTTAAACAACGTTATTAGTTTTTTGTTAGAGTGGTTCGGACAAGGAGTACCAGGAGCCTGATTCTCGTGCTGATAGAGATAACGTCGAACTCGAGTAATTTTTAATTCATTTACTCATGGCTTGTAATCGCGGTAACTGTTTTAGTCGATAGACTGACTAGTTTGCATTAGATATGTCGAAAAAACATAAAAAAAGGATATCGTTTACAAACAGTTTTTAATATTGTTAGAATCTCTCTATAGACATAATAATATCTACCATTAGCACTCGCCATGTAACGAGTAGTCGGTAACAGAAGAGACGGAGTGTCGCACGGAGAGTGGTATGTAAAAGTGATATTAGTTGACAACTAAATAGTTTTCATTCGAGGTGGGTGCTTGTGACCTTTTTTTTTTTAGGGGAGTCGTAAAAGTAATTGAAATGGGGTTATCATATGTACTCATTTTTGATAAAATAGGCTGCTTTCCTATAACTCTCCATTTTGACGATGGGCAAGAATCAGGCCCCCCCGCTACCAATTAGACTTTTATAACATTGCAATAAGATCTTAGATGTCATTTCTACCATTTGAAAGTTGTGGCTTTCTGAATATGAAGCTCACTTATTTTAAAGTTTGACTCATTAGCATTAGATATTATGATTTTTTCTCTGTTGCATTAAAGTGACATTTAGCATTTTCCACTATATATTACGTTATCAAATGGCAAGCTTAGCCCTGAGACAAAAGACTGTAATAGTGTTATTACATTAAGATGGCCTTAGATTAGTGCTATATAGTGCACGAGAACTTAACAGACAGGTCGCGACCGCCGTCTGCTGTCTGCGCGTGCGACATTTGTATCATCTCCTCTAACTAAGAACTCTAAAATCTAGTAATAAGGTTAGAAAGCACTACTTACAATACTTTTTGAACTTCAGATTTCCATCTCATCACTTCACTTAAGGCGCACATGGGTGGTGTGCGGATTGACCCTTCGGAATCTGTGGCATAAGGTTATGTCTGTGACAAGGAGTTTCTTCTGAGGCGAGGCGATATGAGGAAAACGCGTATATGCACACAACAGACCGATTTTTTATTTAGCTTATTTCTAACTTAAATTCTAACACATATGTACAAAAATTTTACTTCTTAGCTTTCATAGCTGTTAAATTGTTGAACTTTCTTGAGTGACTCTTGAATGACTGATGACAAAACAAATTTCGTACTATATTTATATTAAAATAAAAAACATCTCCCATCAGAGGGAGAGGTTGTTCCATGGAACCTTATAGATTTAGTACTTAACTTATTGTACTTACTGTGGTGACTGAAAATCTAGCCCACACAAAAACTTAGTGAAAGATAACATATATATCTACATAGCTATAAATCGCTACTGACAGTGGGGGTCTCTATCGGCTATTGCCATCACAGTCACACGATTTGTGGCTTGACTATAAAATAACGTGGTTTCACATTTTTAGGTTTTATAGCCAAACGGTAGGAGCTGTAATGATGATTGAGCTGGAGCTTTCGGAGGCGGTTCTAATGACATATAGTGGTGTGTTCCATCATCTACGGTTAGGCCGTAGTGAGAGAAGAGCTGGAATGCTAGCTCTAAGGATTTTCTGCATGTACTAAGTGACTACAGATTTGGTACTTAACCTCAAAAAATGGATCTAAAATTCGGACATACCTTTCAGTACTTTTGGTGTCTGTCCGTTTGTTTTGTCATGAAAAAATGTGAGATACAAGTTTTTAGGTTTTTCCTTGTGCTCCTGTAATTCAGGGCTTAGAGTTATCTGTATAAAACCTATTTATCTCGGTAGGTGCCTACGAGATGTATCTAGTGATATATTTATATTTAGTCTATGTAACCCGGTTGCTTAGACATAAGCAATTGTATTTACAAATTTTTACCTGTAATTTGCGCCCTGACCATACTACTTACCGTAACGGTATAGATACCTACGTATAGGGGCAAAGGTGTGCATTTAACCTGTGATACTTATTTTAGGCACAGCCTAAGGACTTAATGACCCTAGCCATGTAAAGTTTCAGACATTCTTTCCTTTTTTTACTCATAGACCCATCCCTTTTGTATCCCTATTGCAGTCTATTATTATAGGAGTGAGGGAGGAAGAATGCACAATACTCAGCACGCTACCTATTTTTACCTGTAACTTAGTAACCGTGCATATGGTCTATATAGAATTCTATATAGTAGTTCTGTACATTTGTGCACAACAAATGGCATATGTTTTATATATATCCATCAAAGTAAAATTCCCGCTTTTGGGATAGTCGTGCCGACTTAGTCGATAACCTTTCGGTACTCACACAATATTATTTTCGATTTTTACAAATAGTAAAGAGGGGAAATGAAACAAACCTACTCTACTTTTACCTAACTTATTACAATTTAACACTTATTGTTATTACATTTTCTTAAATCTAAACTAGTCCCTATAAGGAAAATAGTTTTTATTATGTGAATATTAACGTGTTTTATTGCGAAACATTATGAATTATTGAAATGCATTTATAGATGCAATTTGTGTTGTATTCTTGCAGCGGTGATAACACGATGTAGCGTGCGGTGTTAACAGGTGGGAACAAGTTTTCAACGGACGAGGACGTGAAGGGGGAGGTGGAGTAGTGGGCGAAAGAGCTGGCGGGAGACTTGTTCGAGGCAGGCATCAAACAATAGATCCCACGGCTCACCACTTGCATCGAGAGGGATGGTGACTACGTCGAAAAATAACTTACATATGTACAAGTGTAATCAAGTATGTTTTTGTTTAATTATTTTTTTTAACCTTACATAAATTGAGTACTTCCTGGACGTGCCTCGTATGAGTTTACGAGCTACAAGTGCAATCAGCGATTAAACAACTTTGTGTGTTATTATTTTGTTTCAGCCGGAAGACGTCCACTGCTGAGGTAGTTTGAGTTTAATTTTTTAGCAAGATCATATGCTGGAGCTGGATCATATGATATATCATATATAGGATACGACTGGACAAACAGGGATATCTTCTTTATGTGTTTTTGGGAGACCGTATAGTATTGGTGCATTAGGATTCATGGGTATATAACTAAAAAGTTGACAGTTGACTAAAAAGTCGAGAGTTGTTAACAGAAGTTCTAACTTGTTTGTGAAACTTTTCGTGGGGTCGGAGTTCAAATTTTTAAAATCTTCATTATTAAGCATATTACTTACGTTTTCTTTATAATCTTCATGATTTAAAACAACAATACAATTAAATTTACAAAAAAAATAGGTAAAACGTAATGATATTTATGTCGCCTATCTTAAATTATATTAAAAAATACATTAAAAAGGAAAGGACATTGTGCAATGCCAAAGAACGCACATTAAAAAAAGTCTGGTATATACAAGCTTATACTTGCGGCGACTGCGATCACTTTTATAGATGCCAGACAGGTCGCAGTTTTGATACAAGATACAAAGAACACATTTCAGCGTACAATAATCAACACCCAGATCGATCAAACTTTGCAAAATATCTTTTAGATTTAGGAAATTCACAACTCGACAACCACACTTTCGATATTTTACTTATATGTCAAAAAACGTTTAAAACTTTGCGTTTTGTAGCATGTAAAGGCCTGTTTGTGATGCTTGGAATTTGCGTCTACTTAAATGTAATAAACAAAAAAACAAATAACACGTGCAATATTCCAGTGAGACGCTTCTCACAAAGTTATAAAAAAAAATTAACAAACAAGCGTTCACAGTTGTTTCATCTGCTAAGACACATTAACAAACAAGCGTTCACAGTTGTTTCATCTGCTAAGACACATTAACAAACAAGCGTTCACAGTTGTTTCATCTGCTAAGACACATTAACAAACAAGCGTTCACAGTTGTTTCATCTGCTAAGACACATTAACTAAACAAAAGCTTTTAGTAAGTAGAGTAATAAATACTCTTTAAATGACAAAACTTAGAATTGCCACATAACTTTCGCAGAAAACAATGGGAAAAAACAATGCAAACCAAATGTTTATGAACTTTGGCTATTGCACCCTGGGTGTCGATAGTTATAAAAAATAGGCGCGAAATCTTCAACCTTTATCTCTTGGAATTGGGGTACAATGGTTATACGCCTTCTAGCTATTTTATTATCCCGCTTAACATTGATCTTCATATTGCAGTATCACAGCATATTCTTGTACAATTGATGAGTGGATGGGAGTTACTGATTTTGGGGGACAACCTTTATGCATCGCCTAGCCAATAAGAGACCTGGGACCTGAACGGAGCAAAGGATAGTGGGATGCAAGACCTCGTTTTGAGGACAACGTCCGTGGCAGATTGAAATCTTAAGAGTTAATGAGGCACACTCGTCCCTTTAAGATGTTTTTTTTTCAGAATTATTTAAAACTAGGTTTTGCCAGCGGCTTCGCCCGCCTTTATTTTGGTTATCGGCGAAGGATTCTTACGGCACCTCCTCAATTATAGAAAAAAAAAACGTAGAAGTTGTTATTTTTAAAACTGCGATATCTCCTCAGATATTGATTGAAATCGAATGATGAAAAGGGAAATTCTGTTTTAAATTAAATACTTGTGATGAATAACGTATGTATTTGGATAAGGATTAATATCATGATTATAAAAACACCTTCGCAAATAATGCATTATTTTAAAATAAATTTGGTTAGCATAAAAATGGTAATAGTGAGCCAACCTTAAAAGTTAGACATATGCTATCCCGGACTTTTTATGAGAACTTTTAAAGGGGAACAATTCTGTTATCCATGATTTTGCAAAACTTTAGCCGTTTACGCAGCGCACGCAGCGGAAGCTCTCAAAAGAAAAAAAACTCCGATTTTGAACAATTTTTCATTGGTGCTCCGCTCCTATTGGTCTTAGCGTGATGATATATAGCCTATAGCCTTCCACGATAAATGGGCTATCTAACACTGAAAGAATTTTACAAATCGGACCAGTAATTCCTGAGATTAGCATATTCAAACAAACAAACTCTTCAGCTTTATATATTAGTATAGATTTTGTATTTGTTATTTGTAAATTAAGTTGTTAATCAATTTAAAAGTTATATTTGTCAATAAAACTGTTCAGTGTGATGTTCTACAAAAGAAGATAAACGAGTCGTCTCAGTGATCCTACAAGTTATCTGTAATCGTAATAATCTAACTTGACAGTCTTTCACCGGTAAAACCATTTACTGTGTTACCTAGTAATAGGTAAAATAATAATCAAGTAATTTCCTTGGGCTGACGAGCTTTCAGCCAATTACTGAGTCCTTTAATTTGTGTGCTAATTTGTTTATATGTAACTAGTTTTAACCGGCCAAAGGAGGTTGTTTGAAGTTGGAATTACTCCTCCTCTTTTAGGGTTTTTGGCCAGGAAAGTCCAACCTTAATTAATTGCGTAAAGCCATTAATTAAAAAAATAGTCAAAGTTTCGATAGTAAATCTTTTTCACTTGATTTAAATAATATGAAAGTAAAGTAGTTTTTCGTTTAACAACTGCTAAACTAATTTTAAACATAAATCCCTAATTTTCCCACGTATTTGAGCCGATACAAGGTGCATCTACCTATTAGACTAAACTATTCTGTCAGATCTCTTAGGAAACTCCGTCGGGCTTTTACATCAAAGACTTATAATAGGGGTAACCTATATATTATAGAAAGTAAATGGTTCGATAGATATGTATATATTATTATTTTACTTTTGCAAAGAGCTTGTGACTATCAGTTAATCTCTTCTTTAACGATATTTTATTGACTGAGAGTGTTTCTCATATAAAAATCAGAGCAGGACTGAGGGTTTGACAATCGATTTCTCCTCTGTAATAAATAAAATTTACCATAAAAGAAATGATCATTATAAAAGTAGATTGGCCAATCAAGGCGGACGGACATTTCCAGCTTACAACTGATGGCGTCATCACACACATATATATAAACTACATAAATGAATGCCCATGGGTTACGGGCATTGGACCTAGCCCAATGACCCAAATAAAGAGAGATTCGGTCTATGCCACCTCAGAGTCGTATTCAGATACGAAACTGCCTAAATCTCTGGTTTTCAGGTTACAATCTTAGTCAATACCTATTGTTCTATTTAAAGTCACGGGCCACAATCAATGTCCAAAAAATCTTGACGTTAAGTCTATGGATTTGTCTATGGTTCAACTATTGACTATGACAGACACCCTCCCCCTTCCTTCATGCCTCTTTCCTTTCTCGCCCTAAGTCGCAGTTGCAGTCTGCGGATATTGCAGTTTCTAATAGGCCGTTCCATCTGACTACTTTTTAGCAGAAATCGTTAGCGGTTTTCGTTTCATGCTTTTGGTAGCAAAATCTTATGTCGACTTTCAGCGTTCCGTCTGAGCGGTTTTGCTACGAAATGTTGCTACCTGCAACCCATGGCGGGAGATGGGTGGGTATGTTGAAAAAAATAGTTATAACGTTTTTTTTTAAAGAACAGTTTATTTTTGCATTATGAACTATATATCTTTGTGATTATCTACAAAAAAAAAATCAAAATAAAATATTCATGTATATGTTATACACTCACGGAACTGTCAAAAAATTACGCGAAACGCGTTTCGTTTGGACAATAATAGCGCCGCGTAAATTATCAGATGCGCTTAAACGCAATTGGTAGTTAGTGCTAATATGAGGTTTTACTATTAGATTTCAACGCGGGTTAGAAAAAAACGCCTTATGAGTTGATCGAGTGAAATTTTGCATTGATTTATTTTCGTAACTTATCCTCTAAATTCAAGGAGCTGTGATAAAACTTACAACATGTAGGTACTATAAAGGTAGAGACAGTGTAATATATGTACGGCTTGTTACACGCACACCCCCAGTGAACAATAAAACAGCGTTCACAGCAGTTGTGTGTTTCATTTATAATATCTGGCGACGAGGAGTTTACCTACGACACAAAAAAAAAAATGTCTTATATAGGAAATATTCAGTTTTTTGATCATAAGATAACAGAGTGGTCAATTTTCAAAAGTCGTTTGAACCAATTTTTAAAAGTTAATAGTGTTAAAGAAGAAAAAATAAAGGGCACCTTAAGAAAGTGTGTATGAACCATATGTCAAGTTTAAGCAAATTTTCGGAACAAAGTGGGGGAGAAACGGACTGTGAGGAATGCAATAACTTCAATTTAAGGTATGAGAGTATAAAACCATATACTGTATCTGTGACTGTAAATAATAATAATATCGTAATGGAGCTAGACTCAGGCGCGGGCTTTTTTGTTATTTCAAGCGATTTCTATAACAAATTTCTTAGTGATGTTAAGTTACGAAATTGTAATTTAAGAATGTGTTTGTATAACGGACATAAAATGACTCCCTTAGGTTATTTGACTACAAATGTAACGTACAAATGTTATACTAAACCCCTAAAAATATTTGTTATTGAAAATGCAGGCCCGCCCTCATTAGGCCGTGATTTTGTGTCCGCTTTCGGAATTTATTTTACCTCCTTGAATAACATTAGTTCCAACTATAATAATAGTGAAGTAGACAAGACGTTACAGAAATATCCTAATTTATGGCGCGACGAACTGGGCTGTTTCAACAAATTTCAAGTCCATTTAAAACTTTCAGAAAATGCAAAGCCAAAATTTTTTAAGCTCCATATTGTACCTTTTGCTTAAAAAAACCAAGTTGAGGAAAAATTAGACAGGTTAGTCGGTTTAGGTATTTTGGTTCCAGTTAGTTACTCTAAATATGCAACAGCAATAGTACCAGTTTTGAAAGGAAACGGTAAGGTTAGAATAGCCGGAGATTTTTCAGTTACACCAAACAAAGACCTTATAATCGATAAGTATCCGTTACCTAGGATTGAAGAAGTATTTGCAAAACTAGGGGGAGATGAGCAGTACAGTAAACTTGACCTGAAAAACGCTTACAATCAATTTCAGCTTACTGAAGCTTCCCAAGAGCTTACTACCATTACTACAATGAAGGGATTGTACCGGTTTACTCGTTTGGTGTACGGTCTGGCTAATGGACCAGCTATTTTCCAAAGGGCTATGGAAACGCTATTGGCTGGAATTGACGGGGTAAGCGTATGGCTCAATGACATCTGTATAACAGGTCCCAATTTAAGCATTCAGCTGAAACGATTGCAAATGGTACTCAGTAGATTAGACGTTGCGGGCCTTCGGTTGCAAGAACGTCAGAAGAGCGCGATGCTTCAAGTACAGCGGGAGCTGGCATCAGACCGCGTGCCGGCACACTTCGACCCGCAGGCGCAGCTGGTACTAGCGGTAGACGCGAGTCCCACTGGCCTCGGTGCCGTGCTATCGCAGCGAGACGCGGCTGGTGGGGAGCGCCCTCTAGCTTATGGGTCTAGGTCAGTAGTAGCAAGCGAGCGAAATTATAGTCAGATACAAAAAGAAGCTACGGCTATTATTTTCGGTATTAAACGGTTCCACCAATATCTTTATGGTCGTAAACCTTTTATTTTAAAAACTGACCATAAGCCATTAATATCTATTTTTAACAAAAACAGTGGCATACCAATGACGACAGCATCAAGGCTGCAGAGGTACGCAATTATTTTGTCAGGATATAATTATGTGGTTCAGTATACGTCGAGTAAAGGGGTCTATTTTGGTGCTTCTCGATTTCTCGCGGGCTTTTGATGCAATTAACATTTCCTTGTTGCTATCTAAAATGACATATTACGGCTTCAAACCCTCGGCAGTCCAATGGTTTGCCAGCTATCTCAGTAATCGTACTCAGACTGTACAGCTAATGGATGGAAATGGCACCCCGTTACAGTCAAAACCTGCAAACGTTCGCAGAGGAATTCCGCAGGGATCTATTTTGGGACCAGTTCTGTTTATTTTGTACACGGCTGATGTTTCTGACGTGATCAAGCACTGACAGTATCACATGTACGCAGATGATATACAACTGTACATCTCCTTCCATCCAAATAATGCTACTGATGCCGTAAACAAACTAAACAGTGATTTGCAGCGTATAAATGCGTGGTCCAATGATAACACCTTAGTTCTTAATGCTAGCAAAACAAAATATATGATCCTTGGATCGAAACCGCAAAGGGACAGAATCCTGGCCTTAGCACCTAATGTATCCATAATGGGTACTCAAATTGTTTAAGTGGAGAAAGCGCGCAATCTTGGGGTCTTGATGGACGAGGATCTGAATTTTGAAAGTCACATTGTCGAATTATGTCAGAGAGCTTTTTATCGACTTAAAATTCTGTATCGCATACTTGACTGCCTCAGCGTAGATCATCGCGTTCTGCTCTGTGACTCTTTAATACTTTCTTTGCTATGGTACGCAGACGTTGTTTATGGCCCTCGATTGTTAGCGCGCACGGAAAGAATTGTGCAAAGAGTTCAAAATGTCGTGCACGGTTCTGCTACAAAATACCTCCAAGGACTCACATCACACCATATTTAAATAGCGGTAACACCCTTAAGATGACCCTGCGTAGACAGCTACATCTGGCCACATTACTGTTTGGTATTGTTCGCTCGGGTCATCCAGAGTACCTGTATGAGAAACTTAAGTGGCGAGCTGTTTCCAACAAACACAGAGCGATTCGATCAATAAGTGCACCCCTCGGTATGCCTCACCACCGTACAGCCGCTTTCCGTGGTAGCTTTAGATATGCCGCTACCAAATGTTGGAATAACCTGCCACCCCCGCTTAGAAACACTTGTTTATCATTTGGTATTTTTAAGTTTAGACATAAAACAATGTTATTAAATTACCAAAAGGAAATACCTGCTGACGGCAGAGTTATTACAACATACATATAGTCCCTAGCGTATTTGAAATAAATTTTAACCATAATATTAATTAAATATTTTATATAATATAAAATTAATAATATATAACATGTAAATAAATTAAAATTAAAAAAATGAGTTATTTAAATTAGTAATAAGATAATTTAAACATAAGGCAATAAAAAACAAAATATTTAAACTTTTATCACTGTAAAAACCTAAATAATATTTTTACGTCTATTTTACTTAGTGCTTTTAATCTTAATACAAATTATATACCTATCATAATATGAGAAATAGTTCGACTGCGCCGCGAGCTAAGCCTCGCAATTGGGCTCCGCTGAAAATCAGCGCTGTGGCTATTAAGCTGCAGCACATGCTGAGTGGCGTCCATTTTGCACATTGCACTACGACACCCATGATACAAAAACTCATATTTAACTGTGATATGTTTATGTGTTCTTGTTTTTATGTGCTTATTTTTTGTTATTTTTCTTTGTGTAATGTGAAATAAATAACTGTCTAACTGTCTAATTCAGATATTTCGAAATAAGTAATTAATTTTACCTTTTTAGTTCATCTATTTGAAGCCGGTTGGCTTCTTTTTAAAAAAGTATTTATTTCAAATAACTAACCAGTTCTAAATGAGAATAGAATCTATGAAATATGAAACAAAAAAGATTCTCTATTTTATAATCTGGTCGAACAGGGGTGGGACTCATTTCTGAGGATTATTTTTTTTCTACATTACATTACAGTATTTTAAATTAAATTATAAAAAGACTAAGAAAAATAAATAAATTAATATGGACTATAGCCTTTGGTTGCTATTTTGCTAAATTATTTTAAAACAGTACAATAATAAATCATAGATTATTTTACCTCAGTCTTTTTTGCCAATCTATCCTTGTTTATTTAGAAGAAATTGATTTTTATGAAGGACCCGTTTGGCTGATGTGGATTTTGTTCATATTTTACGGTTTCTTTTCCCGGCTAAGATAGGCAAACTTTATCCAAAAATATTTGAATGCAGTTCTACTTACTTTGTAAAATTAAAAAAAATGTTTTTTTTAGTATAATTTGCCATTATTAAAATTTAGGGCAGTTCAAAATCAAAATCATTTATTCAATTTAGGCTACAATAATTAAGCACAAATGAATGTCACTATACGCCATCGGTTCGTAAGTCTATAGGGCGGTAGAGCTTGTACTGAGAAGAACCGGCAAGAAACTCAGCAAGGCCATTTCTTTTCTCCCTTTCTCTTACAGCGTAAACTTAAAATATTGGAAAATCCCCTTCCTATCATAGAAGGACACTTTCCATTACATACATAAAATGCACAAGCACAACATAAAAAAGTTAGATACATTGCAAAATATAAAAGAAAAGACAGTTTATGTATAATCATCACTTACAAATAATCAATGTCTTACAGTGTTGATACACAAAACAACAGAGTAAGACTAAATACAAGGATACAAAGAAGTTTGCAAGAGCAGACCAGTCTTCACAGGCGGCACCCGTTCACGAGTATGACACATGAATCAGTCATCGCTTCGCTCAACCATGTTTTAGGGGACGTAAAGATCCAACATTCACGCCAACACCGCAGAGACACTTTGAGAGAGCATGACACACTCAAGCAACTCCAATAAAACTTTTGTACAAGTTACAATGTGAGTAACGATTGGTACATTTCCAAATACAAGTACTATGATAGCAACATTTTAGTTATTCCCATGCATTTTTAGTTTTTGTCTATTTCTTGTATTTCGATTATGAACATTACTTTTTTTAAAAAAGATTAATATTCTTATGAACATACATTAAATTATCAAATATATATTGACCAGGTAAAGTTAGTATATTGATCTCTTTAAATTTATCCCTTAATGAGTGTCTGTTAGATAAATTGTATATTTCTCGAATAGACCTCTTCTGCAGAACAAATATTGTCTGTATATCAGCTGCGTGTCCCCATAATAAGATACCATAGGACATTATGCTATGAACGTAACTAACATATACAAGCCGGACTGTGGCTTCGTCTGTAAAATGACGAATCTTTTTAACCGCAAAAGCTGCAGAACTAAGTCTATTCGCCAATCCAGCTATGTGTGGGCCCCATTGAAGTTTTGCATCTAAAGTAATGTCTAAGAATAGAGCGCTATCTACAACGTCTTATTGCTTCCCAGTTATAAGTACACTGGTTCTTACTTGACTAACATCTGGCGTTAAGAATTTAATACATTTAGTTTTCTTACTGTTTAAAAGCAAATTATTCATATTGAACCAGTGGACAACTTTAGAGAGACAGTTGTTTACATTATCTAGAACTGTTTCGCTTCTTTTAACTATAAACAAAAGTGATGTGTCATCTGCGAACAGCACTATCTCGTCATTGTTTTTAACGACCTCCGGCAGATCATTAATGTATATAAGAAATAGGAATGGCATCAGGATGGAGCCCTGTGGAACGCCCATTTTAATTTTAGATCCAGGGGCGCGCTTCCCATTTATATCAACTGTCTGAATCCTACTGTCCAGATACGAGCTAATGAGTTTAAGTGCAGTAACCCTAATACCATAGTGTTGCAATTTCCTAATTAGGGTTTCATGTTGGACGCAATCGAATGCCTTGGATAGATCACAAAAAACACCCGAGGCATCCAGCCACCCAGCGTCGGTTGTTGACCGACCTTTTGTTAACCCAAACTGTTTGCAAGTCAGTTGTGAAGTAAAATGACTACTCATTTGATTTAAGATCAGTTTTTCAAAGATTTTACTAAAAACAGGTAGTATACAGATTGGTCTAAAATTAGAGAGGTCAGTAGTGCTATCCAATTTAAATATAGGTATAATTTTACTGTATTTCATTAAATCAGGAAATACACCACAACATAAGATTTATTAAATATTATAGCTAGTTGAGGAGCAATAACAGAAATTATGGTTTTTACTAAATTCTGAATGGCCCCAGAGGTCAGCTGTATTTTTTATTTTTTAGAGTATTAAATGCTTTGTTAACATCATTATGATTTACATGTTTACATTCTCTTGGGCATTAATTTACATTTTCTTTTAACAGAGCCTCTGCTATTAATGGAGATGAGTTTAGTGAGTTGGTAGTTGAGAATGGAATATCCAGGATCCAGAAAATATTGAACAATGAGGCACTGTTTCTGAGTCAAAAATAGTTCCATCAACTTCTAGACCATAAATAATTTCTTATGAGATTTTGATTTTCCAGTCTCAGCATTAATAATACTCCAAGTAGTTTTTATTTTATCATTACTATTTTTAATTTTTTCACTTTAAAACGTGATTTTGCTATACGGCAGATTACTTTAAATAATTTAGAGTATTTTTTAACATAATCATTAAATTTCTCGCTTATATTGAACTTTCTTTCACTATATAACTCATAAAATCGTTTTCTACTGATATGGATGCCCACAGTACCCCAAT
Source organism: Apoda limacodes (assembly GCA_946406115.1). Lineage (NCBI taxonomy): Eukaryota > Metazoa > Arthropoda > Insecta > Lepidoptera > Limacodidae > Apoda > Apoda limacodes. Next base: position 30,672,213 of record OX291549.1, on the reverse strand, counting down.
CACTAAAGCATAGACGTTGGTTAGCTAAGACACTCTTGAGTTTAAATACAGAGTCGTACTCATCACTAAAATTTAAAAAAACATATTATATTGTGTATTTGGATCATTATGTTCGACAAGAGACGGAAATTTTTAACAATAAATTATTTTTAAATATCGTTTATTAAGTGTCGTTTAGATTTAGGTCTTATAACAATTTTTTCCTTACATTTATTCTCCGTCAACAATTCAATTTGCACTAACTTCCCACAATGGTCAGAAGAAAGGTTATTTATAGTACTTTTATTTGTAACTGTAATACAATCTGTAAAAATATTATCTATGCATGTTGCTGTATTGGCTGTTATTCTAGTCGGTGATATAAATATATTTTACAGTTGAATTATTGAAATAGACTTTTAATTTTATGCCTAAGGAGGACTTTTCTATTAAAAAATCTATATTGAAATCTATATATCGACGGAAGAAAGCGATTTTGTCGTATCTCGAAATATCCAATTTCACACCAGAGACAAAAAACGATTTCAAAAATTCATAACTCGTAAATTTATAACGATAGAAAATTGATATTTGGAACATATTTCTACCGACCTAAACTTAACTAGTCGTAGTTAACTGAAATAACGTTAAGTTACTCCGTCATCGATTTTTTACTAGTTACAGCAGTCGATGTTTTAATATTGAGCAGCAGACATGTTGTATCTGAAAGGTAAAATGTATGATCAACTATAATATATATAAATTGTGATAAGTCGGATCTGCTGTATCTCAAATACAAATAAAGCGAAGCATGGCCATTTTGGTGTATTTGATAAAATTTAATTGGGTTTATAAAAATAAAATGCCGTATCTTTAATTTAATGCTTTTTTTAATTTTTTAGGAACGTACTGACACAAAATATAATTTAAATAATAAAACAAATAAAATAAACAGCAAATTTCTTTTTCAACTCTTCTTCATTTGCACGCTGTAAAAATAACTATCACATTTTTAACATAAAATCATTCTAAAAGCTAAATTTAGATTGGTATTTTTTATTATGTTTTTTGTTTCAACTATAACAGTTTAAATAAAAAATATTTCCCCACTCGAAAAGACAAAATTTCTCAACTAAGTATATCAACTTACTCGGGTTTAGCCAGTCTACCCAGATGTCAGGTAACTAGGTACTTAAAACTATTAGGAACTTCTTGTCTAAAATTAATTGTTAAGCAGCTATTTATTCTGCCTCCTCTTCATCAGTATCAACTAGATCTTTCATTTGTTTATTGTATTTCAGTTGCAAATATTCGTGAGAATAGCATTTGGGGATTATTCCCTTTTCTACTAATTTTTTGAGATCATTATATTTTTTTAATGAAATTGAAAGTTTTGTGGGGTAAAGATTAGTTGTAGGTTGAGTATTGGTATCTTTTATTCTTAGTAAGGGTATTAATATGGTTTCTGCATCTGTAAGCATAGAATTTTTTATAAACATAATATCAAGGTTTGTTTTTTTAAATGTTGCAATAGACAACTTTGAAATTTGAAACTTCTGGTTCTTTTTAAAAGTTTTGTCCAAAATTTCGTCGAACCCCATAAAGTCTTTCCCCTCCAAAATAGATACCCGATATGGTGTTGGTTTTTTACGTGCCAGTTCTACGGCAGTTAGCCATTGAGAAGGTGCCCACACGGTTGTTTTCTTTATAGCACGTTCAATTGTAGCATGCATGCTGTCGACTGGCATGAATGTGTGGCCAGGTATTAGGTAATTCATTTGAATAACCTCTAAATTGACAGCAATCGTCAGAAAATATCTAAGCATGCTCAACATAGTTTTATTTTTGTTTTGTCCGTAGCAGGAATCTGAGTATAGCAGAAGTGTTTTTACGTTTCCGCGTTTGTCCACCTCTTGAAGGTAATTGTATATGCATGTTGAAATTTCATTAGCCCCACGATGGGCATCAACTTCTGTCCACAGATTAGAATATCCCACCTGAGTATTACTTTCATAAACAGTAAGATTGTACACAGCTATTTTTCTAGAGTAGTACAATGCCATGTTTTCACCATATGGTGTATTCAGAATTTTTTGCATGTCAACACTTGAGCATACTACACTGGGATCAATAGCATTAAGTTTTTGGTGACATTGAAACCTTTTATAAGATTTTTCTTTTTCTTGTATATGGTTATCATATTTAGACATTTCATCAAAATTTTTGACGTCATATGTCTGTGTCATACACACCATGCATTTGTCTTTCTTTGGGATATGAAATCCGATATTATAATTTTCCTTTAACCAATTCGAGAAAACTTTGAAAGACATACTCTTTGCACCTTCTTCGTTGCAGTTTTTTTCGTAAATGCGGTATAAGTTTGATATATTTTTGAAATTATCAGGTAAGTAAAGCTTGTTGGAATCTTTTCTACAGTAATGTGAAGGTACTAAAGGTAAGGATTCCATAAATCGTTTTGCATGGTTTATTACATTTTCTGCAGTTCTGTTACTACCACCGTTTTTTCCTCTTGAGTCTTGTTTTGCAAAACCTTCAATTGTGTTATCAAGGGTATATAATAGAAATCGTTAAATCGTTGCGATATATCCAACGTGTTAATTAAAAATTTTTGACACACTTGTCTCCTCCCGTCTCCTTCATTTATATAATATTCATATGTAGTATTTCTTCTTGATGATTCACCTTTATCAGTAGTATGTGTAGAAATATTTTTTTTAATAGCGCATCTAGATATCCAATCTCTTTGGCGTTGGGTACTACCAAGATTCCAATAAAAAGTAAATAATTGTTGACGTATTGTATCTGGAATATCTACGCAGATACGTTTACAAATAACTCCTATGCAGGGATTTGTTTTCATACATTTTGATGGAACTTCATCACCTTTTTCATTAGTATGAGGCTGGCCAAGAGCTTTTTTAATTTTGTTTTCTTTGTTAATAGACTTCTTTGATTGAGGCTTTGTTGTTAAAATGTTTTCTTCTAATTGAGCCTGATCTGTTTTATTTACTTTTGACTTCAACATATTTTTATTCAATTGTTTTTTTTTTAATTTTTTTGTCATTTCCTTTTTTTCTTTCAGTTTCTTGCCTCGCTTTTTCTTGTTCCTCATTTCTTTTGTTTCGCTTGATGCTGAGCTGTCAGATGTGTCATTATAACTGAATGAACAGCTAGAATCTTCAGATGGGAATGCCTCATTAAGTAATAGTGTATCAGCATCGTCATCTTCAAAAAAGTCAAGGTAACATGAAGTTATCAAAATTAAGCTTTTTTTTAAATTTTCTTGAAAGAACTTTGTCCTTATTTCTCCGCTAGATACATTTTCTTGCGGTTTATTGCTAGTATTCGGTTCAGTAATAGCATCAATTGAAACTGGGTTAGTTCGTGAACAAGCAGTACTACACTGCTGATTAAAAACAGGTAAGCAGTTTGTTATATTAAGTACTAATGCAGCAGTGTCAAGAGACTTTTCGTATGTAGTAGCTAAGCAATTTTTATTTTCAGGAAGATTTTTAGCGGTGCTAGAAAAAAGCTTAAATCTCTAGCAGGTAAGCAATCTTTCTTTTTATGATTTTTAGCGGTGCAAGTAATATTTTGAGCTGAAGCAGGTAAGCAATCTTTATCTTCAGAAGGTTTTTCAGCGGTGCTGGGAATGTTTTGAGCTGTAATAGGTAAATAATCTTCATTATCAAAAGGTTTTTCAGCGGTGTTAGGAATTTTTTGACCTATAGCAGGTAAGCAATGATTTTTTACAGTGCTAGGAGATTTATTATTTATGGCAAGTAAATCTTCAATCCCAGGGGAATGTTCAGCTGCGCTGGAAGAATTTGGCTTGATGAGAGGTAATTCATTTATTTCAGGGTGGAGCTTAGCAGTGCTAGAAGATGTTTGATCAATGTAAGTTAAGCAATTATTACTTTTAGTTTGATTATCAACGCTGCATTTTGAATTTTGATCGGTAACCAGCCAGATATCTTTTATTTTAAGATTGTTTAGTTCTATATTTTCTTCACATAAATTCTCATCAAAAGTATCAAATGGAGTAATCTCAGATTCATTTATTAATTTTTCAGTAAAAATTTTTGGACTCACTAAACTTTCGTTAGAATTAATAGTTACAAGGCAATCGTACGATAAATTGCTTGTATTTTGTATAAGCCCAGATACGCTGATATTTGAAATAGTTTCAAAGTCTAATAAATTTAAACCAAAGTCCTCACTGTTTATTTCTTCCGGCAGTGTACTGTCAATTTGCAATGAGTTATTCGAAATCGTGCATGGCTTTGGTTGTGCTGAAATTTTTTCAGTTATACGCTTTGTTTCAGACATGTATGATTTTGGCTTGCGAAAGGTGGGTGTAAGGTCTTTAACACTTGCGGCCTTAGGTTTGTTGGGAGTGGTTGGACGTGACGAATGTTCAGGCAACGTGTTTTTCTTACTGTGCGTAACTGATCGTATTTTAAGTCCATCTTTGTACACCTCTTCTTTTAAAATCTCAATGTTTTGCCTTTTTGGCTTTTCATCGGTTGATAATTTTGTCTTCAACTCTTCCTTCCATCCCCGACGTCTAGCCATCTAAAACCAAGTAACACACACTAAGTAAAGGTTGAAAAAAAAATTTCAACAGGCATATGTGTAATGGGGTAAAACCGTGCTGCGTTTCCTGATTAGCATTAGTCAGTTAGTACTTTGAACTCGACTTACCCTTTTTTAATAAGTTTTTAAAACACAAATTAATCCTTCAACAGTTTTTTGAATACCACAAGTCTTCTACCATCTGAAAAAAGAGCATGCAACATACATAACAGATAATTTATTTACCTGATTTTATCTAATAGCCTATAAAATATCTTGTTATTTATATCTACGAAGAGGCCTATGCCCCTGCAGTGGTGCGTATAATGGCTGAGGCGAAAATGCAAAACAATGAAATAAGGTCTATTAACTTTTATGTATCATACCTATACGGCTATAAATATAAAATACCAGTAAATTACTAAAGAACCAAGTTTCTATTCAACTAATTAAATGTAAGAAATCAACAAACGTAGAACGTAGAACGTGTATAATAGCATTGACGCGTGTAAAATGAGACAAAAGAAGTGTGCCAGTCTTTGGTCTCTGCCAACCCCTTTAGGAAACAGGCGTGATGTTAAGTATGTAAAGCAACAAAAACTCTTGTTCTATAATAATTTACTGAAATTTTAGAAATTAAAATCAAAAATCAACACATTCTCTGGTTATTTCATAAATTACTAACATTATAATATTATTATTGAATACGCATTTTAACCATTATAAGAAAAATCATGCAGGTAAGTACATAATATAATCGCTTACTCACCCGAACTTTTGAAGTAGTTTTATATTTTTAAACACGTAAACAAGCTTTTTTAGAGAAAATTTTCTTAATAACAAATATGCTTACTCATTATCAGCGCTTACGCATCACTGTCGCGCGATTAAAAATGGCGTAATTAAGGAACACGGAGGGGGTAGGAGGAAGGGACGGGTCTGGCTAGAGTGACGTATTGATCACTGTGTACAAAACAATACTCTATTTGTATGACGTAAATACGATTTTCGCTATCAGATTACATGTTTGAAATGTTGTAACTGTTCAATGGTAACACACTAATTTGCTGTATCTCCGGCAATAAAAAAATTTCGGATGACAGAAATGCTGTATCTGTATAAAATCAATCTTAGTAATAGAAAAAGAATGTTGTAACTATTTTTTATACTGGGCGATTTGTTGTATCTGTTTTATTTTCAAAAGTTAAGTTTTTTTCTCTATGTACAGCAATTTTTCAAATAAACAGTAAAAAAAATAGAAAAATTTCAATGCTGTATCATTAACTTTTTTTGTCGTAGGACGACGATACATAGACCATTCGACGCGGCTTTTTTTTCTGATCAATGATATTGCAAATAGTCATTTAGGCCAATTTTCGAAATACGACATTTCCGCTTTCTGCCGTCGATATATTGAATCTATCTCGGCAAACAAATACTTTTTTAATTTTTTTACAAATATTGGATAGAGCCGCCTCCATTTTATTTTCAAAAATGACATAATCCGTTGAGGGCAGCCTGTAAACACTAACAACAATGAAATGCTCTAACTCCACACAGGCTATTTCAATAATTCGTTTAACAGAGATGCTCACAATATCTTTCTGTTCTTTATGTTTAAGTTGTTATTTACAAGAATCAAAGAGCCACCATGAATAGCGTGTTCTCTGTTGAACGAACTACCAATTTGGTGACTACTAAGGTTGAACATGAACTGGTGAGATTGTAGCCAATGTTCTGTAATGCATAGAATATCTATGTTGCAGCAGTTCATGAACAACTCTATTTCAAGGTCTTTTCTAAGCATACCTTGAATATTTTGGTTGACTATGTTTAGGGATTTTACATTCTTTACATTATGTTTTTTTTAGAACATTTGGGTAAATTATTATTAGACATAAAAGTCGAGCCAGTAGGATTCTCTGCTGTACACTTAAGTTAAGTTCCCCTACAACCACGGCCTTTTTTTTCATTCTGCTTATGATCTTCATTGATTTATTTGAGATGATATTATCATTAAGATTTGAATTGTGAATCGTATTTTTCCAAAGTCGAGTAACTAGCTAAAAGGCCGCCAAATGGCGCAGGCCGCAGAACCAGGGCATTTACCCTAAGTACTGTGGTGTTGGTAGGTAATTTATTACGCCAACGTTACGTTGATATGTTAAATAAGCAGATTTACTGGCCATCTCATGCCGGCCACTTTTACTTTTACAGCTAATTTATAAGGTAAAACGCCAGAACATATAAAGCCAGCTCTCAATTAAAAAGTCATATTTATCAATAAAGACCTCAATCCCTTCTCTTTATATTTCTAAGATTAGTTTTGGTTTATTATTTGTAGTCGATTGTGGAAGTGATTTGCGTACTTTACTGTTCTTTTAATAATTATTTTAAGCTGAAATTACATCTGCATTTTCAGCTACCGAAAACCTATTCCTTGTCCCTAAATTCAAACCACAAGATACAAAGAGTTAACCTCTAGGGGTAAACTTATATCTTATAGTGTTCGGTAAAGATAAGCGATAAAGTCATCGGCCTTATCTTGGTTCGACGTTTCCCGCGCCCCGGCTCTTGGGCTCTAACATTACTACATTTATTTTCTACATACATAGTCAGAGCATTTCCTATTAAAAATCAGTGCGTGTCGGACTTCACACATTTAGGGTTCCGTATAAAATGTAGAATATACGCCGTCTGATTGGCCGGAATATTTATCAGCAGTAGGTGAGTGAATCCCTTCTGTGCTATGCATTTGACTGCAAAATCAAGTTGGTTGTAATAGAAAAAATGAGGGAATTTCAAAGAAAAATATCAATATATTTGTATTTGTTAGAAAAATATACGTACTAAAAAATATTTTCACCAAATCCAAGTTCATAGCTTAGTAGAAAGTTAAAAACTCATTTTGTAAAAAAAACTGTTTTTCTTTGCTGGCATCTCATTTTCCAATATTTTTTAAACAAAAAATACAATACCTTTCGCGACCCTTCCTATTGAAGTAATTAAGATTTTCTACCATAAATTTCTAATCGACAGAAAAGGTGAACTCGTCATTACGATGTTTCAACGTTAGATTAGACATCTTCAATTGAAATAAGCCCTCGAGGTCCCCCGAAAATAAATTTGTCTGAAGCCAGACCCCACGTTGGAAAACACAACTTAAACGATTTCACAACGAACATACAATATTTTCACTAAAACGTTTCCTCTAATAACTTCTAATGTAAAAGTATTTACTAACCAGTAATGGTGTCACAATCTAGCAGTTTAATCCAATGCGGTTTCTAGATAGCTCCTCATGACCCACAAGCGTAGACTATGATTTTCTTTTCAAGCAGCGATTCCTCGTGGTTAAGTAGCATCCTCCTCTTCCACGGGCAGTGTTTCGGCAGTCAAGTAGTGGTAACTGAATGTTATGTGTGCATGGGATCACGCACTTTTATCTCTCTCTCGATTATGATCGTTAAACGACTCACTTAGGCCGGCTTGGGGAAGATTCAGGGTTAAATAAATAACTAGCTAAATAACTAAACCTGGGGCAAATGTATAACTACTCGTCAATTGTCTTGCAGAAGCAGAAAGTTAACTATTCCTCAGAAGTGACAACATAATAAAAATAAATGTACATCCTATTATAAACCGCCTAAATAAGAAATTCCTGCATAAGTATATATGGGTCTCGCTCTCTCTTGTTAGAAACAATAAATCTATCTCTTTTTACAATCTCTGTTATTCTTCTGCAATGAACTTTCAAAGATTACCTTATAATGTCGTCCTTCGACTTCTTCGTGAAGCCATGCAGCCGAACGCCAGATGTTTATGAATGACGTTTTAGGAATGGAAGATGCTTTTAAAAATGGTGTTATTCCATGTTTTGCATTATACTCGTACGTAGGTACTCAGTTTGTCGGTTTATTCACTACATATTTATTTAATTTGTATTGTGAAAGTAGAAAGTGTTAAAAATGGACCTACTAAAGATCTTTCGTTGTCTTAACGCATTCGTTCTTGCTCCATTTTTTTCTACAGTGGAGTCTTTGCCTATGTGTATGTTTGAATATAGAGAAAAAATCGAGGTACCTAGAATGCCTATTAAAATGGTTTTAGTAAATGTATTCGTCAGAAAATTAAATGTTATCTACCTACTTGCCTATTTATAGTTATAGGTAACTACTCATAGTCGAAAAATAATATAAATTTACCAGAAAATCAATATGAAAATGAATTTAACTTAAAAATGTTGACGCAATATGGCGGAGTTAGCGACTTAACCCTCCGATGGATGCGGGTTAAATTTTTAATATTTAACTCGGCAGTGCCCCGGGTTAAGTAGTAGCGCAAGACAAATATGACTTTGACTCAGGTTAACTTTATAACTTGACAAAAATGGCGCTAACCCTGAGGAGCGCAAGTGGCCCTTAGGTAACTCTCGCAGGTGTTTTCAATATTATAAAAGACACCCAGCTCAAATTGCTAAAGATAAAAATAATAAATTAATTAATTAATTAATTAATAGTTGGTTAAAAAACTGTACAAAAATTAAAGTATATGCTATAACAGGATAGAAGTATTCTGTTACCGATGCACCGGCTAGGTGCTCAGGAGATAGAGATTCAGGTAGAGCGGGTTCAGAGGCAAGTAAAGAAAAAAACTTTCCAAGGGTAAGGCTAGCTATAATGTATACTCGTTCACAGTTTATATTAACAATATTGAATGGTCAGTAACCTAATCACATAAGGTAATCCTTAACCCTTAATATATATAAATAATAACTATCTATTTTACATTAGTAGAGAACTACCTAACTAAACAGAAAGATAGAAAAACCGTAAGCCTGCCTAAACAGATTTCAGATCAGTGTGCGGTTTGCAAGTAGATATTTAAGATAGAATAAACAATTGGTTTCTTCGGCCTGGAGCCCGATCAGCGATCTTTCATGTCGATCACACCCCGCAGGTCTCCACTGCCAAAGTAGGTAAACGCGGACGGGACTGACTGTAGGTGACCTAACGACGTGTAGTAAGTAGTGTACGGCCAAGACTTTAGTAAGCCGGTAGAATGCTATGCCGCACGTGGCTGGCACAATGCAATGCCGCACAAGGCTGTCACGATGCTAAGCAGCACGTGGCAGAAGTTCGCCCCGTAGCTACGGTGATCAGCGGTGCTCAGGCTGAAGAACTGCTACCGTACAGGCCGAGGATTTGGAGTATCGAGCACTCTAGGCCCCCTTCAGTGCTGACGTCGCTTGAAAGCTGGCGCGCCGGCCCTCGCAGTAGTTGAGAAGAGTAGTCTTGTCCCAGACCTCAATTACGGCACAGAGTCGAAAGGTAACGGTTTAGTAGTACCTAAAAATCGTGCTACGTGACAAGCAAATATAATGATTAGTGACCTACCAATAATACACGAACCACAGCACAAAAGAAAAACACTTAACATACCGTTTCGCACGGTTTTATTAGTGAACTGATAATAAGTAGGCAACTGTGTTGCAGTATAATGATATTCAGTTTAATTTAGTTTAAAAATATCTCAGAGCAGATTTTTATTTATCCACGTCAAGCTATACGTGAAGCAATATGTTATGACATAGAATTGTCAAAACTAACAAAGATCTCTTTATTTAAAATCCTATCACCGGTAATGGTCCTAAAAGTGGATGCCTAGAAACTTCTTTATAAAAGCAGCCCATTTACTAATCTAAAATCATTGTAAATAATGTGACGTATTTACGGATGGATTCCTATCCACAAGTAGCTATTACCCAAAAACAAGTACCTTCCTATATACCTACCTACACACCAACCAAATACTTAAATAGTTAGGTGGGTAGCTATTGAAAAAAACATTGACAACAAAAGCTTAAAGCTATATTAAAAGTATGTAATTTGATTTTCAAAATATTTCGAGCTTGTGCGAGTGGTGAATTTGCCGCATTTCCGGATGTACTCGTGTAGTTTTTTTTTTTTTTTTTTTTTTTATACTACTAAGGTGGCAAACAAGCTTACGGCCCGCCTGATGGTAAGCGGTCACCGTAGCCTGTGGACGCTTGCAACACCAGGGGTATCACTTGCGCGTTGCCGACCCTTCAGAAATCTAATAACTTCTTTCTTGAAGTATTTAACTTTTATTTAACTGACCATACTGTAGTCCTTGCAGAAAACCTTGGCAGGGAGCTCATTCCACAACTTAAGCGTTCGCGGGAGGAAGTTTCTCTGAAACCGCACTGTACGCGACCATTTAGGTTCTAAAGTGTGAGAATGAATTCCCTGCCGATGGCGAGCGGTGCGATGGTAGAAAGTAGCCGTGGGCATCATTTCGAACAATTCCTCAGAACACAACCCATTGTACAAGCGGTAGAACACACACAGTGAGGCAAAGTCTCTCCTCAGACTTAAGGGCTCGATACCGCAAGTGAGTTTGGAATCGTCGACAATTCTCACAGCCCGTCGTTGAACCGAGTCAAAAGGGCCAAGCTGGTATCCGGGTGCACCTGCCCAGAGATGGCAGCAGTACTCCATATGGGGCCGAACCTGCGACTTGTAAAGTAACAACCTTTGCCCCGACGTGAAGTACTGCTTCGCTCTGTTGAGTACACCAAGTTTTTTGGACGCCAGCTTCACCTTATCTTGTAAATGATTTCGGAACTGAACATCGCTGGAGATGTCGACACCAAGGATCCCAATGCTCTTGGAGATGGAGATAGGAGTGTTCTGGAATTGTGGGACTACAGTGAATGGAGTTTTCTTAGCGGTGAACGCGCACACTTGTGTCTTTGTAGGGTTGAATCGGACCAAGTTTACCCGTCCCCAATCAGAGACCTGGGACAGTGTGGTCTCGATTTGAGACACAAGTTCTCCGCGGTTTTCCTCCACATCGGAACGAGGGATGTTTGCACGACCCGTGTAAAAAGCGTCTCCAGTACTGTCATCTGCATAGCAATGTATGTTGTTGATGTCCAACATGTCATTGATATGCAGTAGAAACAGCGTAGGAGACAGCACAGAGCCTTGCGGGACACCAGCATTAATGTCCATGCTATCAGAGCAACTACCGTCAACTACGGTTCGTATGCGTCTGCCGGACAAAAAGCTAGCCACCCATTTGCACAAACCCTCGGGCACTCCGTAAGATGGCAACTTCGATAGAAGACCGCGGTGCCAGAACCGATCGAACGCCTTCGCTATGTCCAGGCTACATGCCAATGCCTCCCCCTGACTCTCAATGGCTAGTGCCCATCGGTGTGTGAGATACACTAGAAGGTCACCAGTCGAGCGACCGTGGCGAAAGCCATATTGACGGTCACTGACCAGATCGTGTACTTCTAGGTATCTTAGAAGCTGTGTGTTGATCACACGCTCCATCACCTTAGAGAGGAGAAAGGTAATAGCGATAGGCCTGTAATTCGATGGATCTGATCTATCGCCCTTTTTGGGCACCGGGTGCACATTCGCAGTCTTCCATGAAGACGGAAATTGCCTAGTGTGGTAGGAAAGCGCGAAGAGGCGCGTGAGTACAGGACATAACTCAGGAGCACACTGCTTAAGCACCACTGCTGGTATACCGTCTGGCCCACTCGACTTATGAACGTCTAGAGAGAGCAACGCCCGCCTGACCTCCCGCTGCGTTATGGAGATTTCCGGCATGGTCTTACCGCACCACGGTATAGTAGGTGTTACAGCGCCTTCATCGTTCATATTCGAGTTCGAGGCGAAGAGACTGCCCAGTAGATCGGCTTTCTCTTTAGCACTATGGGCCAAGTCACCATCGGTCTTTCGCAGTGGTGGTAACGACGACTGGCAGAAGTTCCCTTCGGCAGCTTTGGCAAGCGACCAGAAAGCACGACTCCCAGAAGGATAGCTCGCAAGTCGCCCACCTATTTTGCCGATGAATTGGAATTTTGCTCTGGCAGTTGCTTTCTTACTGAACCTCGAGGCAGCATTTAATTTGCGTTTTAACTCAGAAATATTCGGATCCTTATTATTACGAGCCGTGGTCCAAGCCTCATACGCAGTTTGCTTAAGAATTTTAGCTTGTCTGCAAGACCTATTAAACCACGGTCGTTTTTTGACGCCGGCAGCTACTCGCAGGTTAGGAATGAAACATTCCATACCAGCAAGGATTGTCTCAGTGACAATTGTTGATATTCGACGCCGATACAAGCCGTTGACCGCGTGACTCGAGATACTAGAACGGCAAGATCCGTCCAGTGCAAAATGCGCGTATGGAATCACGACGAATTCGCCTTTCTAGTCAGGCGTTATGTTATATCAAATATTAATGTGAAGACCTTGGTATTACATTGTTGAGAGTCCAAAAAACCGTATAGTTACCTACCTACTGTATGATATACCCATGCTATAATGTAAATTAACAAGCCGCAAATAACCGAGTTAGGTCTTCAGATTAGAAAGTTTATTGGAAAAGTCCCCAGCACTTCAGAATTGGGAACTCGAAAGGATATTGTATGCAAGTAAGCTAGGTCTTACCTCTAGAGATCCGTGAAAGTAGTAGAGGTATAAATACATTTTACTCCCCAATTCACGAGTTTGGCGTAATAGAGCCGTTCACAATAAGCTGTTAGATTGCTATAATTTTAGTTTTCTGTTGAATAGGTTGATACACGCACTAGTGTCTTGTGTTCTTATTTATTCGACCTTAGGTATTTAGAAGTGAAAAACAAAATAAATGTGATTGAAATTACGAATTAACTAACTACTAAAACTAAACTAAAAATTATTATTATATGTGTATTCAAAAGTTTAAGTATTGTGTTTTTCTGTAATTAAGGTAGGTATTGTAACCAGCTGGTGGGGTTGGTAACTTCACTTGGCTGCACTTTAGAGGTATTTAATTCTTATCCGGGAATCCTACCAGGATATATGAAGGATACGCAGAGATGTTCAAATTATTCGTTTATTCTCCTTTTATCTTATGCTAGCGGCTTTAACAAAGACTTTTATTACTTATATCTAATAAATTTACATATTCCAACATAACTTTATTCTTGGATTAGTTCCAGGTCCTCTCATGGTCATCAACTATAGTGGAATGGCCAGGCTCATTCGTGAGCATACAATTATCATACTGAAAATAAACCTGCCTAATGAACCAATGAGACTAATCGACTGAGTGGCCATGTACTGGGCTAAACTCCGCGGACTGCACTTACTGGAGTTCCTGAAATGCGACGTCAGCCTCAACGCTCGTCAGCATACGTACTGGTTCCAATCTGTGGATACGGGACGGCTTTAGGTGCGCTCCTTGCACTTCCCCTAATACCTCGCGGGGCATGCTAATGCTCCGTGGTGAGAGCGGAAAGACGGTGATCTTGCCTCCGGACAAGCATCTGACGGGGGCGCTTAACAAGCGAAGACTTAACAAAAATGCATGTGATGCATGTTTGTTTCCTTCTATAGGAATCTAAATTCAAAATATTTTATTTTTCTTAATAAAAAAACTAAAAAGGTTCATTGTAGTCCCAACGCGAAAGCCAAACGTTATTTACGATCGGTTTGTGTATTCTATACGCAAAATGACCTACTTAAAGACACTACCAGCACTAGCCTGCTCCAGTACCTAGGTTACCACTTTTTAACAAACGTAAAGATAATTAGCCAGATAATACATTATACAGCATAATAAGTAATAGATAATATTGTAAGACTGGTCAGTAGTGGCCAATGACCTTTGTTAACACGCTTTTATTAGGTTTACAAATCTTGGCTGTTGAATTCAACCAACTCAATTTTTTTACCATATAGATTTGAAACTTTGTTAATGTATGTATGTACTAATACCGATACCGGTTCTATCGAGCTGATCTAATGATGGATACAGGAGGGGAATGGTGGAACTCCTTAATAGTCACTAGTAAACCCTTCAAGGGACTCATTAGGTTTTTTTAACGATTCATTAGCGTTAATTATTTAGTAACTTATCGACAAGGATCTGATGATGCATCTTGGACGTGGATAGGGGAACTGTTTTAATGGTTTCTAGTAAACGTCTAGAGTTTAGGCTCAATTTGTTTGGGTTAACAAGCGATAGTGACGAAAGCGTGTCATTTTGTATTTTTGTAATACATTTCACACACTAAGAGTGCAAGAGTAGATATGTTTTAGGATAATGCTTAAGAACATTTTTTTCGTTTATTTTGTCACCTGGAATCTGTTCATTTAGCATTAGTGTCATAAATATCAAAGTAGGTACCTACCTATTTACAACAACAAAAGATACCACCTTAGACTTTCGTTAATACATTGATTAACGTAGAGTCTCATAGGTCAATAAATAAAATATCAAAACAAATCAATTGGAGCCATCAACTTTTGGTTTTGCACGACCAATATTTTTGTTACGCTCGTTTCATAGCTACCCGACCGACTGCGGCGCACGAAAGATAACAATGGCAAAAAGGGCGTTATCAAGTGGGTGACACCAGCTATAGCTCACGCCCCCTTGCCTTAGTTTATGTAATAAACAACCAACATGGTATTTGAGTTTTTTTTCAAGTTAATGATAGCGACTTATTTCTTGTTTAGAATTCATACTTAGCAGCGGCACATTCGCTTCACAAAAGGACGGGCATTAAAAGGGTTGGACCTTATATGGATTCACCCCTTCGATTATCATGTAATAAGCCATTTAAAATAAAATAAAAAAAAAATAACGTCTTATAAAGTCAACACAATCATTCGAAAACAAATCGAAATCAATCAGTATATTACTTGAAATCACTAGATTTTTAAACTTCTCTACTCTGATTTTTTATTTCATCGTAATTTTCCAATGACGTTTTTTATCGTAATGAATCAATGAAAAATTAAAAAGTAGTTGTCAATCTAAATTTTAAATCTATTTTTTTTTAAACAATTTCCACCTGCACTGTAGCAGTGCAGGGTAGCAATACAACACCGAGGGCATTACTCGTACTCGTGCATTTCTCTCTTGAAGAACTCCATTTGGTTGTCTCTAGGAAAAATCTTGTCAGTGAGCTCATTTCACAGGTTAACGTTCGCGAGAGGAAGTTCCTCTCAAACCGCATTCTACGTGACAATTTAGGTTCTAGGGTGTGAGGATTAATTATCTGCCAATAGCGAGAGGTACGATGATAGAATTGACGAGTCGAAAGAGTCTAACTCCTATCCGAGTGCGGCTGTCAAGAGATGGCAGCAGTACTCCATGTGTGGCCGGACCTGCGACTTATAAAGCAACAACCTTTGCCCCGAAGTGAAGTGATGCATCGCCCTGTTGAGTTCACAAAGTTTTTGAGGTGTTAGCTTCACCTAATCTTGCAAATGATCTCGGAACTGAACGTCACAAGAGCTTTTTGCTCTTGAAGCTGGTTGGTGGCCTCCCCCTGATTTAATGACTAGTGCCTATCTGTGTGTAAGATACACTAGAAGATAACTGGTCAAGCCAGCGTGGCGAAAGCCGTATTGAAGGTCACTGACTAAATCGTGTTTTTATAGATATCAAGCAGCTATGTGCTCTATTACCTTGCAGAAGAGAGAAGTAATTGCGATTGGCCTGTAATTTAATGGATCTGATCTATCACCCTTTTTGGTCACCGGGTGCACATTAGCAGTAGTAATTGATTTTATTTTATTCTAATAGGTAGCGATTACTGCCTTTTAGTGAAGTAAATATCCTTGTCAATTTTCAGTTAGTTAGGATAACATCATCTGCCTCCGCAAATTACTTAAAGTTTTAGATTTTACCGAAGTTCTCATGAGTCTTTAAAGCATATTAAAAAACATAATTTACTATGTTGTAATTTAAAATAATAGAAAATCAATGCGTTTATTATTATAATTTCATTTAACAAAGAATGAAATAATAATAAAAAGATTTAAAAAATATGTTCAAGCCCGAAAATCTCTTTTCGATTCAAATTTTGTCATGATATTTCGTGATTGTAATCAGCTTTTATGGCTCCTAATCTGTAAACTGTATAATCGTGGCGTGTTCTTCTTTAACTTATCCAATGTGAGTTACGCCGTTACTCAAGTAAATAGATCCTGGCTCTTGATCTAACGAAATTTGCTTCTCGACGGATATCTTCCTGTAGTATTTACCACCCTTTAATTCTATATACTTCTGAAATAACCTTCGTAGAACTGGCATCCAAAGTTTTTCTAGGCGATTTTTCCGTTCCTGCTTTCACTTTAAAGTTTTTTGTATTTTTTTCGTTTCGGTTACGTCGAGTCCGCCTATTATTATTTTTCGAGTGGTTTGTTGATCTATCAAAAAGGTTTTTTCTTGTTCTGAAAATTTTCTTTGTACTTTGTATTTTTTCAGGAATTAGCCTCTTCATAGATTTTTGTAAGTTTTGCATTTTAATTTTTGTAGGACTCTTGTATTTGTAACTGTAGTAATAGATGCATTTGTCCATCTTCTTTCAATCCAGGACATCTGCAGTTTTCAGTAGTTTATGTCTGGTCCATTCGTAATATATCATTACATCTTTGTAAGTAGGCAGGATATTATCTTTAGTTTTGCATTAGCAATATTAATATTAATTACTAGAAAGTGAAAATTTAAAATGCACTTCGCTTTCGTTCTATGTTTCACACAGAACGAAATGATGATTGCGCGACCTATCACCTTGAAATAAAATCGTTCTAATTCGCGCAAAACCTAAACTGTTTTCACGATTCCTGCGCGCCCCAGCAGTCCCTTATTTAAAATAATTAAAGCAAGACTATGCCTTTTTCGCTTAAATCTCTAGAAGACTATATTTGCAATATAAAATAATAAAAAACAGTATTATTTATTGAAATTTAAACTGCTTAACGTAGCCTCAATGAAAAGTCTGAAATGAACTTTTTTCAATATTTCAATGACCTTGTGGAGACAGTTACCCTAAATTAAATTAAATAATATTTTGCATGAGTCAATAAAAACCTATAACACACCAACTTTTCACTATTATATTACGAACAGACAAATAAATAATTTTCTACTTATACTTCGTCTTTACTTCTTATGGTAATGTAGGTTAATACTACTACAACTGTTTAGGGTTCCGTACCCAAAGGGTAATTAGTGGAACCCTATTACTAAGACTCCGCTGTCCGTCCGACAGTCTGTCACCAAGCTGTATCTCATGAACCGCGATAGATAGACAGTTGAAATTTCCACAAAAGATGTATTTCTGTTGCCGCCATAACAACAAGTTAAAAAACCGAATAAAATAATTTTTAAGGGGGCTCCCATACAACAAACGAGATTTTTTTCAACAAAGAGAGTTCAAAAGCTGGAAACAGTTTACCCACAGTGGGCTGAGCAGCAATATCGCGGTCGAGAACGCATCTGAGCAGTATTTAAACACCCAGGCAGAGTTTCCAAGTAACGCAGGCAATAAATCAAGCAACAATACTCAGTAGTCGGCACTAAGGAAAAACATAATTATTGCGAACTTGGTGAGTTGGCACACTACGAAGCACAGTGAGAGAACTTGAGCGCCAAGCAACACGTCGTTTTTTTTTTATACTACTAAGGTGGCAAACAAGCCTACGGTCCGCCTGATGGTAAGCGGTCACCGTAGCCTATGGACGCTTGCAACACCAAGGGCATCACTCGCGCGTTGCCGACCCTTCAGAAATCTAATAACTTCTTTTTTGAAAAACCCCATACTGTAGTCCTTAGAGAAAACCTTGGCAGGGAGCTCATTCCACAACCTAAGCGTTCGCAGGAGGAAGTTTCTCTGAAACCGCACTGTACGCGACCATTTCGGTTCTAAAGTGTGAGAATGAATTCCCTGCCGATGGCGAGCGGTGCGATGGTAGAAAGTAGCCGTGGGCATCATTTCGAACAATTCCTCAGAACACAACCCATTGTACAAGCGGTAGAACACACACAGGGAGGCAAAGTCTCTCCTCAGACTTAGGGGCTCGATACCGCAAGTGAGTTTGCGATCGTCGACAATTCTCACAGCCCGTCGTTGAACCAAGTCAAAAGGGCCAAGCTGGTATCCGGGTGCACCCGCCCAGAGATGGCAGCAGTACTCCATATGGGGCCGAACTTGCGACTTGTAAAGCAGCAACCTTTGCCCCGACGTGAAGTACTGCTTCGCTCTGTTGAGTACACCAAGTTTTTTGGACGCCTGCTTCACCTTGACTGGTAAATGATCTCGGAACTGAACATCGCTGGAGATGTCAACTCTAAACTCGAAGGATCCCAATGCTCCTGGAGATGGAGAGGGAAGTGTTCTGGAATTGTGGGACTACAGTGAATGGGGTTTTCTTAGCGGTGAACGCGCAGACTTGTGTCTTTGAAGGGTTGAATCGGATCAAGTTTTCCCGTCCCCAGTCAGAGACCTTGGACAGACCGATCTCGATTTGAGACACAAGTTCTTCACGTTTTTCCTCCACAACAGAACGAGGGATGCTTGCACGGCCCGTGTAATAAGCGTCTCCAGTACTGTCATCTGCATAGCAATGTATGTTGTTGATCTCCAACATATCATTAATGTGCAGTAGAAACAGCGTAGGAGACAGCACAGAGCCTTGCGGGACACCAGCATTAATGTCCATGCTATCAGAGCAACTACCGTCAACTACGGCTCGTATGCGTCTGCCGGACAAAAAGCTAGCCACCCATTTGCACAAACCCTCGGGCACTCCGTAAGATGGCAACTTCGATAGAAGACCCCGGTGCCAGACCCGATCGAACGCCTTCGCTATGTCTAGGCTACATGCCAATGCCTCCCCCAGGTGGCTGATGCAGCCATTTCTGCTCCACCGGAGCTCCCCGCGGGGGGAGCCTCGGCTTGATTTGCTCTTGGGGTGTGTGCGCCTATATTTGGGGAAGTTGCGTTAAGGCGACAGTTCCTGACAGCGCAACGTCCATGGCCGCTTTTAGACCCACTTCAGCATCAGGTCCAGCCTCTGGACCTTGGTGTATGTCAGTATTGGTGTTATCCACATCTCTGGAATCGTCCGGAATATTATCACAATCTGTGATATTAAACACCGTTCAAACCAATGTTATTATAGTTATTTGTCTACAGCAAGCAAGCAAGCACTCTCACTATCATATAATGCGTAGATGGAAATGTATTAGTTACCCTTGGACTGCAAGTACCAATATTAACACTTCAGCCAAATACTTAAATGCAACCGAACGGCACAAAGAAAAACATATAGTGCGATACACTGAATAATGGAATTCTGGCCTTCTATCACTCACAATGTCACAAAAGTTTACTGTGTGAAAGCTCTACTTACTAAAATCTTCACACAGCAAGGGTAGAGCTCATGACCTCTACACGAACACAAGGACATCAAATCGTATCAATGGGCTCGTATATTGTCACGAATAAGCACTGCTACGAACCCAAGGACCTCTTATGCATAGGCTCACATGGTTTATAGGTGATTGCTAGAGGCTCCGTGTATGCATGGCAAGCCCTACAAGCGTATGGTGTGCATATCCATAAGCAAGCAGACATAATAATGAGAAGCTCGAAAGCCACTTTGCTGCTTGCCTTCTACTGCCAGAGACCCTATGTTAGCATGGCAGTCTATCTGCCAAAGGCCCTATGTTTATGTGGCAGTCTATCAGCTAGAGGCCTAACAGTCTGCATAGCTGCGTTTGCTGGTCGCCTTCAACGAACGCACAGCAAAGGTCGGGAGTCCACGCCACAACACCATGTTCTCAGCTGCAGATCTTCTTGCCATACTAGCCGCTCAGCAAGTCCACTTGCCGTGGCAGAGTAAACAGCTGTCAATAGGTACACATGCCGTGGCACAGCCAGCAGCCGTCAGCAGATCCCCGTGCGGTGGCAGAGCCAGCAGCCATCAGCAGTTCCCCGTGCCGTGACAGAGCCAGCAGCCATTAGCAGGTCCAGACGTGCCGTGACAGAGCCAGCAGCCGTCAGCTTGCACCTTCCACCAGGCAGGGCATGCGCGACCCTGTACGCTCCCTGCATGCCAGGATCCAGCTTGCCGGTTAACTGTGCCTGTTTTCTTACAAAAACCATTGAATTCATGTGAAAAACAAATTAATCGTGCATTTGAACTGTTCTGTAGCTTATCGAGCTCGCGTGGGTATGTACTTCGACTGGTAGAGATGGATCATAAATGGCAACTAGTAATTCCGGTCCCCAAAAAAACATAACGCCTTTGTTTTGTTTAACCGGCAATACATGCTGTCTTTTGTGCAGAGCCAGGTATGTAGTGTCTAAAATAGATGGCTTAGCCTATGAATTTTCGTACCTGCTTTACATTTTCCTTTATTATACCCAGACTAATACTGCGACCTAAGTATTTTATCTCCTGCGTCAGAAAGAAACATTTTTTTAATCCTGCTTCTATCAATACTGTAAGTACTTCTTGTAATAGAGCAATCCCGCGGTCAACCTACTCACTGAAAATCAATGCGTAATCAACGTAGACCAGGACATCACCGGCCTCAGTGAATTTATGAAGGGTCAATGGTTAATTCTGCCTGTATTTACAGTTGAGACCGCAGTAACGGTAAAAAAGAACTTGGGAAATTCTTTACCAATAGCTTGTTGCAGTTGTTTGCTAACGAGAGGTGTTAATTGGAATTAGAGAAACGGTTTGAATAGTCATCACCCTATCTGAATGTTTTACTCGTCGAATACGGTAAACGGTAGGAATCGCGTGTGCGGACGTACTGTACACCCTCCCTATTAACTACATCTGTACCTACTATGATCGGCATATTCATAAATTCGGAACTCGCAATAAGTAGGTCGACTACTTAAGTTACACCGTCAACTCGACCGGTAAAGTGACAAAAGACGTACTGTCAATTTCTTGGCCACCCAGACCTTTAAATATTCAAAAATTGATTTACGACAGTTTACACGGACAATAAAAAATGTTTCAGTATTGATGACGAAAGCAATGAGATAGTGGACCTACTATCAATCATAGCATCCACGGTTTGCACTGAATTAAGGCCACAATGAAGTCATTATCACGGGTAGACGAAATCTCTTTGCAAAAATTTACGTTGTCTCGGTTACGCGACTCAGAATTTAGTTTTGCAAAACACTTGTCTATTTTGTGACTGGGCTTCTTACAAATTGAACATGGTTAAGATTTTGCTGGCACAAAAGTCGGTTATGAGTTTTTGGAAGCGCTGGTAGCGACCGGACCTCCAGTAGATTACTATTTCGTTTTCTGCGCATAGCCTGCGTATTAGTGCGTATGTCCTCTAAAGCCACAAGTGAAACATTTACCATCGTCAATTTCGTTTTCTGTTTACAACTAAAAGGTTAGGTTCATCGTTCATACTGAAAGACTTTTATTGCATGTTACGGCACGTTTTAATTTTGTAGTATAAGGTTTTACATAAATCGAGAAACAGAACGAACTAAATCATTTGGGACAAGTTTTTCGTTAGTGGCAGACGCACGAACAATTAGGTCAGTTATGCCCCGAATCACAATTGCTGATATATGGTCGTCAATGAATCCCTGCACTATACGTAAACGAACTAATAAACGGCTGTATAAAAATCGGGGTTTTTACACATCACATCGAATAAAATGCTTGCAACATCTGGGGTTTTGAATTGAAAAATTGCTCTCCGAACGATCACTTGTTACCCACTCATTAAACCGTAGCCGCGTGTTACCTTTTAAATAATTTTCTATACGGGAAAGACATTCGTAGTCACTCTAATCATTGCGCGACCTACCTCAGTAAACCGATCATCTATGTTATCTAAGATGGAATTAAAACTTGAAATATAAAAATGTTGGTTTACCCTTATAGTGCAGTGTTGATTGATTTGATAGCATCAACAATTTTATCCGTTACCGTGGGCTGCACCAGCGTATTTGTGATGTCCCCTACGTGCTCCGAGCCGCTTACTTCCTTCCGAGGCGGCAATAGCAAGCTCAAGATGAGGTGGCAACAGGTGGTTCAAGCGCCTGCGGCGGCTCAAACTCCAAAAAAGGTAATTAAAAGGATATGAATTAAATATCAGACGTTCTAGTCACCTAATTCGTTGTATCATTGATCCTGAATTAGCAAAATTACCCGACTGAAAGCCAATCTGAAAACACAACAAAAAGGCAAGAACGTAAATATTTCTTGTTGTACTTACTCATTGTATCGCTGGATGGTAATGAAAAATGAAACGTGACAGACTTCTTCCACACACGAGAGAACGTAAGTATTTCTATCTGTAGCAGCGTAGGAGCGGCTCCTGAAGGCGCTCTCGTGGTCGACTTTGTGGTCGACTGACTTACGAACGATTTTTAAATCGTCGGTAAGTGCGGAATGCATGTTCGAAAGGGAAAACATACCTTAATCCGGATCTCGCGTCGGCAATGAAGAGTTGGCAGGTGTCAAACAATTACAAAGCTATTTTTTCATCGAGGTTTGATTGTACCTGCTCATATTTCAGTATTAGTATTGAGGAGCGCTGTCTAGGCGCTCTGATGGTGGAGACAAGTTGATGGTCGAATTAAATAATATACATGTTTTTCAGTCGACGATCGTATATTGATTGTTGATTGATTTTATATTATTACAAAAGTTACTAATTCTATCTTACTGACTAAGTAGTACGTGATTTACGTTACTCGTGCGACCTAATTAGACGGTGCACGTAAGGAAGTGCATTTCGCAATGCCTACATGTTGCACTACACAATCTTCGCTTGCCGAACAAGGAATCAATTTCATAATTTCACAACGAGGCGGTATCACGTGTACTTGCGTGTACCTGTTGGGACCGTTCTCTGTGGGCATACATACGGTTATCCCGTTTTTCGATAAACTAAATGTTTCTTGTTCATAGTTAATCACGGCGTCATTTTTTCTAAAAAAAATATCACATAAGATCATTGATATAAACAAAAAAACTTATATAAATGCCTAAAAGCACGATAGGTTCTTAAAAACATTAAAAGTTTCGCAAAATTTAACATCATTGTAAACTTAATATAAAATTACATAACCCTCTCAAAATAATTTACAGACTACGCCTTAAATTGTTATTGTATCGTGTTGCATTTGTTTTAATAATTGTGGATACTCGAGTAGCCACTCATATTTCAAAACACAAAGGCTCGCTCCGCTATCAACTAATAAGCTTATACTGCTGTCTGTACTACCTATACCTATGTTTATTGTTACTACGCTGCCGGTTGTATTATAGTTTGAAACATAATGCTCGGACTCGTTACTTATTATTGTAGGGACGAAAAAACTCTAGTTTGTTCGGTTTATTCTGAGTACACTCGTCATTCGAGGTATTTTGTGAATATTGTACGTGTGCTAAATTACGCGAGTGGAATTTTTCGTGAGCTATCGATGGATCGATAACGTGTGGAGCCTCTTGTGGGCTTTCCACGATCACGAGATCCGAAAAATCCGGAACTGTTATGAAAAGTCCGCGGTTGGTTAACTTGCGAATCATACCTATTGTAGTTGGAACTTGCAGCGGCTCTACCGCGAGTGCTATGTCTCATGCCGCGGTTGCTGTAACATCTTCCTCGTGAAAAGAAGATAAACTTTATAAAATATAATTTTTATAAAACTTTTGAAGTTATAAAATTTGTTATGAAATAGATGTAACTTAGCTATGTTTTAATCCGTCCAAGCTCACTAATGCGATACTGGAATATGTTCGAAGGTTTCCCGCTTATCGTTCATGCTCACACCACGCTGAGTTCGCTTATCCACTCCTGGAATTTGAAAATAAAAGTGTATATATATTGGATTCACAATAATGAATAATATAAAATCAAAATGAAATTAAAGTGACTTTAGAAAAGGGGTCTAACTATGAATAGGTATTTAAAAAATCTCTAAAATTTATAAGAAATATGAAATTATAAATCAACAAATAAAATTACAGATATGGAATTAGAGTTAAGAAGCATTTTTAATTAATTGGACCCTTTATCCTTATCTCCAAACAGATATAATTAATTCTGTATTTTTTTTGTAATTATCAAATTAATTATGATAATTTGACTAATCATGTCTGTTGCCCTCTCCTCGAGATTTTGAAATAGAGAAACCGCAATCTATTTAAAATCTCTACCCATAAAGGCTGTCCAGTGACTCTATTTACTACATAGCAGAAAAATAAGACACTCATAGAAAAAACAAGAAAAATACTAGAAATATAAATTGAGTGTTTGAGATATACTAATTTTAACTATCAACGAGTTATGATGGGCCAATTAAGAGCCATAAACAAAAAGGGACGCTGAAATAAAATTAGATTAATACACATTTAAATAAATGAACATTTAAGTACATAAGTAATTGAAATAGTAAGCTGAATTAATAGAACTTTTCTCATGAGAAAACAAGATAACATAAATCAATTTTTCAGTGAGTTCGTGTTTAGTTCTTGTATTTTAGAACGTCACTGGAATCAGGCATTACTTAGGTACAATAAATTACCTAATTATTTAATCAATGTTATTAAAATAAATAATTCCTTACAATATTTTTATTTGATAAAATAGGATTAAAGTAATGCCAAACAAGTGAAAAGTTCAAATAGTAATTAATTATACTAAGCTTTTATGAATTTCAGCATTATTTTCCTGAAGTATCTCTAGTCCTATAGGTACATGACGTGTGCATCCCTTTTACGAGTTCCGTCGAACATTCAAGAATCAGCACTCGTAAAACAGGAATAAGAGAAAAATAAATTAATAAATAATATAAAAGATAATGTTTTTTTTTATATTCGTAGCTGAAAAGAAAATTATATTATATTTATTATACACAATAAAATTAATTTCCAAACTTCTTCTTTCAAAATATAACTCATTCCAGAACATACTCTTCATCATTCAAAATTTCATTAGAAATCTCGATAGATAATTCATCTCTCCTTATATACAACGTACATCGCCTTAATTTTGTAATTATATGTGATTGACAATGTATATGTGTAAAATCTTATTTAGTGATAAGTGTATGTGTAGAGTTATGTCAATAATTTATATTAAATATAATATGTTTACTTAAATCTGGAATTTTAAACAAATATATGACAAGAGAAAAACAGAGATACAATCTTCTTCCTGAAAATTAAGAATATCTAAGCGACCTGATATATTTATTCCTGAAATCTTTAATATGAGTTTCAAACTATCTAAACTGATTTCCAGATCTTCTCACAAGTATCACCCTGGGACTCAGACATAGATTGTTCATTCTCCTCCTAAATTAATACCTATTACACAATCATACTTCTCTCCTAAAGTCTGCAGACATCCTAGACTTCTAAGTCATGCTAGACCCCATGCTAGAAAATCAATTTCAAACATTGTCTGTATTTACCTAGTCTAACATCTGTTCGTGACGAGAATTTCCAATTCTATAACCACGTAGGAAACAATTATATGAGGTCTAGCAAAAACTGGATTCCTCCACCCTGACGCACGAGATCAAAGGTTTCCTCCATGAGTTTCCCACAGCTGTTAATTATACAAATTAATCTCTATCCGTTGCTTTATAAAATTCAGTGACTTGATTTAATTTAAAAGTCACGACTTCGAAGAGTATTAGAGTATAAAAATACCTATAGACTTTATGATTTCTCGGCGATAATGTATTTACTAATAAACACATTTTTATATAGTTGTTGTTGTGTTCCTTTAGCGGGATAATTTAGTTTTTAAATATGTTCATGTAGTATTAAGCTTTTCAAACATTGTGTTTGAAAATCACTTAATGAAGCTTCAATTTAAATGTTTAAGTAATTGTAATTACTTAGTTGAAACAATACACATCAAACAAAATAACATAACAATTTTACACACATTCAATCAATCACATAAAACACTTATATAAATAAATTCGATTTCAAAGGCAAAAATTGCAGTCGTTGCCGATGCCCTCTTCTTCGGTTTGCTGTCACCGACGAACTTCACTCCTCCAAACCGTATAAAAGGAAAAGATAACCCTACCTGAAACTTTAAGATTCGTTTCAGGCCTAAGCTCCTAATTTATAGAACCAGTCGAGAAATTAACAAGAGAAAATGCAGGGAGGTTTGAAGAAAAATCCTCTTCTATTGTACGTTGGTTCAGCATCTAAATTAATAAATAACTATGTATAATAAATGATTTTACCTTATGCTGTGTTAAAAATATTTGTATCATTATATTTATATCACTACATTACTATTGAAAACACTAAACTATTTTTTTTTTAAGGCGCACTCTTTATCTTTAATTATTTATTTGTCCGGTCGTCTCGGGACGAAAGCTAACGATTAACTAACTTAAAATCCTACACAATTCTTCATCTGAACTATCAGACAAACCCAGTTTGTTCCAAAAAAATCCATAAAATCGTGTTATCCTAACAATAACACTCTATATAATTCATCCAATAAGATTTTCTTATTTTGGCAAAAAATTTATATAATTATGTATAAATTATTTATTTGTTATATAACTTCTTTGGTTATAAATAAGATTTACAAATAATTAGTTCTCATTTGATTATTCCCATTATTTTTATGATTTTACAAAAATCTGCTTATTGTTGACATTAAACGTTCGAAAACTATTAATTTTAAATTGTATACTCTTAAAATGTCTAATTTCTCTCTAGGATAATCAGTCAGAATGTTGATTTTAAATTGACTTAAGATGTTGATATTTTCTAACAAATTAAATCAATAATATTTGTTTTCTATTTTGTGTCAACCCTTAAGTTCGAATGTTTCAAATACGTGTTACTGATATTCCTGCTAGACGTAGAGAATTTTTTTAGGCACTCATATACGAAAGTCGGCCAGTTTAACTTGGCCTGTGAAAAAAATTTTGTACTGAAGTGTCCTTAACTCCGATAAAGATTGAAGCTTGTGTGCCCTTTGTCGAGTTCCAGCCAAAATTAAATATTGGAATGATTTTACATACCTGTAGGATCATTTCATGAAAAAGTAATTTCTACATTGCTATTAAAGTGCATGACCGTTTCTTCGCTAGGGGCTAACGAATATTCGTCAACAGTGGCTTCCGGAAGGGATTGGAACGGACGTCAAGCGATAATCGTACTGAGACGGGAAGAGCTGTCTGCGCAGTAGTCAACATTTGCGACTGAAGGGTATATATAAGGTGTGCGCATGTCCTTCAACAGTGAGTCACGTAACAAGATTTAAGCATAAGTTTGGCGCTAGCTGAGAGGCGTGTGTCTTAAGGACGAATTCTATTAATTGTTTTTTGGCAGCATAGTTGAGCATGGACCCATATAACTGAATGCTATCAGTATCAGTTGGGTAGTTACCTGCTCCTGGCTTGTCATAATTGGCAACAGGGAGATAGCAGTTTTTATATCAAAATTTTCTGATGCCATTTTTCCGGTTTCTGTGCCCTTATCTACACTTTTTGAAGTTTCTACCTCTCTTGTGACATGCAAACTTAAAATAAAGTTAAAGATTTCCTTATATCCCCTATCAACTTATTTGCTGATTGAAGACTACCGCTATCTTACTCGTGTGATTCTGTTTTTATTTTAATTTCAAACAAAATACACATCAAACGAGTGTAAAATTCTTTCGCTTGCTGAAATTTTTGCTGAGCTGACTCTGAACTTTGCCTTCTTTGAGGTCCGATTTTAATGAGATAGGTTTTGATTTCTACTAACCGTTCATAATAACCCAACCAATCTTAGCTGTATATCGGTTATAGGAACGTTTCCTGGGTGCAAAATGGTGTTCATGATTGGTCGTATTAGAATATTAGAAACGTTTCTACAACGCGGAAAGGGCCCCTGATTTAGAACATTGAGGTGATATAGTTATTGTATTGCAGCTCCGCTTGGGGCTAATTGGATACATATTTGTCATATATGCGTTGTTCTTTGTGACTTTTCGGTAGTATATTAGGGAATTTTAAGCACTGGTATCACTATGAAGTGATAAAACGACCACGCGAACATTGATATACAACCATTAAGTGTTAATGTAGTGGTTGCTATTCCTTCCTATTACAAATTCAATTACTGTTGTGTCGAATTTATAAATATAAATTTCAAAGTTTGGAGACAAAAATAATTGCTAAGTTATTATTTGTTTAATGTTAATGCATCTGTATTCTGTAACAAGATAGTATTGTAATAAATAGTTCAATATCACTTGCGCTGCATTTTTATTGATATTCTAGTAGTATATAAACGGTGTTTTTTGCATGCCCCTCGTTAATTAATTGATATTTAGCAAAATAAAAATATAATTTAGCAAATATTTTTAAGACTTTGATATATAACTGAATAGAGTTGCGGTTCCTCATATACAACCGATTTAAAACATTACGCAGCCATAATAAATTTTAGGTCCTGTAAAGATATCACAGTGAAGCGATATGTGACTTTTTAGTAATAAATAGGAAATAACAAAGTTGTTATATAACTAGTGATATCTAAGCCTTGTAAATACGTTTTTACAACTTTTGAGTGTTAATTAATGTCCAATTAGGACGATTTTAGACGGGTTTAACACAAATTTGTTGTAAATTCATTATAACGGGAGCTGCTGTATCACGGTTTAGCAGTGATAGTGACTATTTAAACACCAGTGTTATATTAGTTATTTAGGAGCCATAATATTATGGCTCCGCTTCATAATGGTACCATGAAGGCCTTATATACAACATAGTAGCTCGATAACGACTATTGTGAGTGCCTATTTACACCAGTGATATAGGCGTTATACAAAGTGGCCGAGTAAACGTTTATATGATAGGTTAATGTCACAATTACGCTGTAAAGCCTTATACAGCTAAAACGCTTTAAGAAATACATATATATGACCAACAGTCACAAGTGTTACTTCTATATGACTTTGATACCACTCTTTTGTGTTATAAGATTTCTTTTATCGCATTTTTGCTAGTTGGGAAATTTCTAGCTCAGTTATTTTACAAGACATTGGTATATAAAATACAGAGTAATAAGTAAAAAAATAAATTAAAAGGTGCATATAAAAATTACTTAGCAGTGGACTTGCTATATTATATAGATACCTAAAACTTACTTGTCTAGTTGTCTTTACTAAAAATACGTATTGGCAATGCGGTGCGGAGCATCGGTTGGCTCGGCGAATATCGTACTTGAGCTTGGCTGTTTTCGTCTGTACTGAGTGGGCCGGGCTATACCCTGGACTTCGTGGGCCGGGAAAAAACCCTGGACACCGCTCGTACACTTCAATTCTTTTGTGTGTTTTTGGTGAAGTTCTCTCGTTTTATTGGCAAGTTCTTGTCACCTTTTCTTGAAATTGGGCAGGATCTTCATAATGTATTCAGACTTGTTTGTTCTCTAGAAATTTTGTCCAAGATTTGGTCTTCATTTTCGCTGTCTTTTGAAATTTTCTTTCTTCGCTTTTTCTTATAAAATGTGATTTTGGTACTTTGGCACAGTTTGCACATGTTGCAGTATTGTAACTAAATTGCTTATGATTGATTGATTTGCAACTTCCGCGACACTAGCGACAGACACCGGGTCAGAAAAGTTTGTTGCACTGTACTCTATCGACGTCGCCTTAGTAGTAGCCTATGTGGTTTAAAAATTGACTGTACTGAACGTATTACGTGTCATAATAACTGGAGGAGGTTGCGAATTCTATCCCCGTAGAAGATAAACATTTCTAGGAGTGACGAACATTTTAATTCATCTGGGTGTTAACCTATATGTTAACATTGGTACTTGGAGAAATATAAAATAAATCTCCGACCTCGATTCGAAACGTCTTATGCGTTTCTTGCACTGATGAGGAACTTCCTCTTATTGCTTAAATTTTTTGCAACATCGGACAGAAAAGTTACAAAGCTTTTCGCAGTCATCTATTCCATTAGGTCTGCCTTATAAAATATGAATATATTAAGAAAATCCCGATAACTACGCCCTTTAAATTGCTCGCAAAGTTTTTTGCTGATGCTTGGGCAGATAATATCATTCAATTATAATTAAAAAGTATAATAATTTAATAAAATCTTAGTAGGAGAAATCGATTTTCAAGGAATGAGAAATTGGCTCCTCGTGACAATGTCCCGTTTTTGAAAAGAGCTAAAGAGTGTCACTGAATGAACAAATCGTATGCGTTATAGAGACAAAACCCTTCTCGTGTCATAATGAAATGGTCCCTACTCTACTCTAGCCTTAGTTTGCTAAGACATCACAGTTTATTCGCCAGTTTCTGAGCCTGTGTTCTCTTATTCGAGGCTTCTTTTCATATGTCATGCCACAGCAAAGTATTGAAGAGCTCCATAATTTACTTCATTTCGCACCAGGTCCACTTGTCCTTCCGGTCCAACAACCCCCGCCGTACTCTGTTTAGCATTCTTTCCGTTTCATCCTCATAGAGTGGGCAGTCCCACAGCACATACTCTCTGGTCTCTTCCAATTCTCCACACGTACACTCACTCGTTTCATTCAGCTTCATTTCATACCGCCTTTTCCTAAATCAGCCATGACCCGTCAGAATCGCTATTGCCATTTTTCTGATACTTTCATACGTATCTTTATTTTCATTAGTCCTGTGTCTCTGCTTGTCATATCTTTGCACTCATTCGCCACGGTCCCAGCTCTAATTACCTCGAGGTCTGCTGGCAGGACCCCCGCCAACAGCGGCAGGACGTCTGAATTGACTGATCTTTACGCCTTGGTCAGAAGGACCAGGGCAGATCTCTGCACTCTTTCCAGCGCTCTGTGGACCGCGTACATATTTTCCCTCCGGAATCAGACCGAGGCAGCATACGTTACTGTCGGAATAAAGGTGCCCTTGTATATTATTTGTAGTGCTTTGTACTTCACGCCCCTTAATGTCGTGAACACCCTGGGGACTTTTCCAAAACACTTGGACGCTCTTTCTCCTGCTAGCTACAAATGCTACCCGGACGACAGACTTGCGTCCAGTGGACCCCCAGCAGCTTAGCATTTGATAAGTTGGTGACAGATATTCCCCTCCCTTTTAATGACCGCTGACCTTTTAAAAGTGCCTTTTATTGTGTTGATGCTTGTCTTGCTAGGAGAGAAACTTATCTTGTTCCTTTCCTCCCAAGAAGCTGCCACTCCCAATTAATAGTAGTACCTACAGAAACGTCACTAAAATAAGTACAATAAGTAATTATTTTTCCATTTTTAGTGCATCTTTTTGAATTCGGTTTTTTTAAAAAAAAAAAAATTTGTAGCTAATATTTAACATGTAAACTACTATATAATATACTGTTTGTTATTCATTAAGCATGTATAAAATACCTACATTATATACATAGACTCTCATTCCAGTATATTAGTTGTTCAAATATAGCAAACGCATCATAATCGGCGATCGTGAGTATCAGGGACGAGGCACAGCCAAGACACGCGTCACAGAGTCCGCTTATGCTCAGTAGTAGCCAAGACTTAAAAGTATAGTGCTTTTCTCAAACACGCGTGTAAAAAAAAATTATGCTGCCAATTATTTATCCCAAAGGAGCTTGTGCAAGATATGGTCGCATATCGTAGCATGTTTGAGAAAATATTGTCTCAAATTAAAATTAAACTCTGTCAAATCTAGTGACACTCTCTCAGGCAGCTAGCTGCAGGGATTTCATCAGCAACGTTCGGTTGTTTATTATGACTCATTTTCACAAGTAAACAATAAACGAATAATACAGTACCTTAAAATAGAAGAATACTTAAGTAGGTACCTTTTTCCTGTTAACAAATAGTTTGTGATAAGATTAATTAAAATACAAAAGTTTATGATTTTTTATTAAGTACTAAGTTTTTCTCACGGCCCCGTTCGCCTACGATGAATAGCTCACGGTTTAAGTATTGGTTTTATAACTATTCAACTTGTATCATGCACAGTTCAACACGATATTACGACCCTACACAAAACAAACATTCTACATACTTGTAGGAAGTAGAACTTTTACAAAACTTTTATCAAATGTTTAAGTGATTACCTATTTACTTAATATGATTTATTTTATTAATTTTTGATCGTCTGTTGCGCATCCAAAAACAATTTTAAATAAATCATTTAGTAGTTTTTGGGAAAGTCTCTGTACTTCACGAATTACATTGCCAACTACGCAGTGTTATAAATATATTCATAATGTACTCTCTAAATTACGTTGTCAATAATGAAAAAAAAACACATTCTTATTAAAAAACAAAGTGCGAGTTAGACTCTCGCCTCGAGGATTCCGCACCTACCAGCATTTACGTAATTTATAAACACAAACAAAACAAAAGTGTGCCGCTATGCGAGGCGGTCCGACTACTGACCGAGCCCGACGTTGGCAAACTTTGAATATCGTTACCAACAAACAAATTTGTTACTGTTTCTCTTAGTTATAAGCTAGATGGCGCTGTACCGGTAATTTAAAATAGTAGAAGACTCGGGCCCGCCTCACACTTAGCCGGTTTTTATATTTTGTTGTTATATTTTAGAGCTCGTACACACTATAGCTCCAAGATTGAAGCTAGTATGTCTCTAGTATGTTTTCACAATAAAACAATGTTTTTAAAGGGTTGTAGACAGTTACATATTTGATTGTCAAAAACGATATTCAAAGATAAGCAAGCTTGGTCAGTGACTGGATGGATGACCGTTTAACGGCACACTTTTATTTTTTGTTTGTGTTCGTAAATTATGTAAATCGTGGTCCGAAAACCCACGGTGCGCTAGTCCGACTTGTACTTGACCGATGTTAATAACACGCCCGTCTCACACTTAGCCGATTTTTATTATTTGCTGAGATTTTTATTATTTTATTACTTTAGAGTTTACACTATTTTCACTGCAAGTTTGAAGTTTGTATGTATTACTGTTTTTACGATAAAGCAAAAACAACGGAAATGTGTTTTTTGTATCCCCCTCAAATTTTACTTTTTTAACTTTTTATTATTTGTTAGATAATGTTAAGGGGTTAATAACATATGTTCTGTGAAAAATTTAGTCTTCTACTTTGTTCGGTCTAAAAGATTTAATGGTCGGACAGACAGACAGACAGCGTCGGCTTGGTAATAGTACCCCGTTTGCACCCTCTGAGTACAGAACCCTAAAAATATTTTAATTGGATACGTTAAACAAATTATTCAGACTTATTTGATATAAATTTGACAAAAACCATTTCTCTTCTTGTTTTCGCCAATTACGAAACGATCATTCGCAGTAGATCCATTGTCTAGATCCATCATGGATCTAGTGAGATATTTTTTTCTCAGTACACAGGTGCATATTATATTTGATGCAAATCCTGCAGCGTAATTGTTTTCGTGCGGATTCTGAAAAGAGTCGGACAACATCGAACCTAACACTATCTACAGGTTGTTCGGCAGTTGGCTTTTGTATTTTTCTCTCTTCCTTTACTGTTTTCATATTTCCACTTTTAAGCAACTTACCAGCCCCCTGCCCGACACAGTCCTTCGAATACATCAACCGAAACCCTTATAGAGCTATTTTTATATTGCGACAGATGATTGTCAGTGTCTCCACTGAAAAAAAGATGGTGATGAGATCTATCACTTCTGTAAAGAAACTACTAGTCTACGATCAAAAGTTACGGAGATAAAACCGTTTCTAGTTTGACAGCCCTTGGGAGTACTGACACTGTTTACGAGCAAATGTGATAAAAAAACTAACTAAACAGAAAAAAAGTGCACAGCGCCGCTAAAGACGTTTTCTCTTCAACATTAAAAGGCGTGGCATTATGATTGCCGTCTTGCGAATTTTTATGGCGTAGCATTATAGTTTCCGTCTGACGATTTTTTTGATCATCCTGACGCGAGTTTATAATTATTTACCCATGACAAATAATAATGTTTATTTACTTTTTTGACGTAGTATATTTGACATCTAAATCTGTCATAGCCTCATGTAAATAAATATGACGTGAAATCTGTCTTACGAATTTTCTATGAATTTTCGATCAGGACACGTGACCTTACGCTAGTTTAACATTTTTTACCCATCACAAAAAAAAGTGCACAACGCCGGTAAGAAATTATCACTTCAAAAATCACTGTGTCGATAACTTTAATAACTACAAAAGAGTTCGGAATCGCTGCAACACTATGTGTAGTGTAGGGATGCAAAGAGGCGCCGATTTCATGATACAATTGGAAATTTTAAGCCTTCACAGCTCTGATATTTTTTGAAAAAGAAACGGAATTGGTAATTCCCTAATATTGGTATCTCCCCAATATTGGTATCTCCCCAGAATTTTTCCTTACGATCTGTTTTTCCTGATTTTTTGCAAGTTGATGAACCTGAAACCTGTCAACAAACATTTTTTAAATATTTTAGGGAATATTAAAAAGTCCAAAAGATTCTAATCTAATAGATTGATAGAATACAAAGATATATTTTCAAATTGAACCAGTAGTTTAAAAATTATTGCAAGTCAAAGTTCCTTAATTTTGTCACTGACTGACTCACTGACTCACCGATCATCAACATTTCTAAGGTATTTCTAGCAGACCCACAAGCTCCAAATTTTGAACACAGTTATTGTTTAGCCTATAAAGCAAGAAAAACTCTGACATTCCGAATTTTTAGTCCCGTTTTCTAGATATACAATCTCAATAAGTAACTTTGTAATCTGGCGAACCATTGGCGAACGCCAATATGTTTCCAAAGGTTTCCAATATGTGCCTAAGAGTTAAGGGCCAAGTCTTAATAGTGCATTGATTGCCATTTGTTATTCGGTATTCACATGCACTCAAGCGTATGTGGCACTTTCGAGAGTCATAAGTCTAGGCGGTTTACATCTAATCTAATCAGTGTATTCTACTTCAGTCATTCAGTGTCATTCTGAATATAATAGACTTAGATGCATTTACCGGCCAGACTTGTTAAAAATTATTACATTAAAGCCTCTGAGAAAAGCTCACAGAGACAGGGAGTGGGCTTTGAGAAAGGCTGCAGTTAAGGTACAAGATATAATACCCGAATAGAAAAAAAGGAGGACTACCTTCAAAAAGAAATGAGATTCCATCAAAAACATAACATGTACATAAAAACACAAGTCTCAAAACACAGTTCTTCTGCTATAAAAAAATGTGACATAGATTGTAAACCAAGTCAGTTATTTCGGTACCTACCTATCTACGGGACCAGCTATCCAACCACATTGCTATAAATTGATACCTTGTTAGTTAGTTAACAAAATTTAAAAGTAACCATATCAATATTACATTTTTTCTCTTTAATAAATAGAGTGACTTGCATTAATCGCACACGGCAAAAGAATCTACATAAAACATAATAAATCTAATATTAGCGCCAATTATTATACAATTATTAAATTAATTTAATTATAAATTAAAAATAATTATTAATCAATTGTGCCAGGATCGTAGTAACCTTCCGGTCTTTGGTCTTAGTCGAATCTCCTCCACCCCTAAAAGCAGACCCCTACAAGTCAAAATTTTTGCTATGAATTAAAAAATACTAGGTCTGGTCCGAAACGAATTTATTGCAAATATACTCTGTTACGAGTATTGCACTTTTTAACACGAATAAACCATTTAAAAAAAAAAAACTGGTTGCCTGTAAAGTCGGTATACGGGCGAAAGTTTTACGTGACAATGATTTTATGTCTGTCTCTCTCGCTCTTAGGCGGGCGCGTGCCTCTCACTCGCTCTCATTGTGAGCGCATAACGTGAGCGGAGCGTAACGCAGTTTCTTGAAGTGTCACCCGGCAAACCAATTTATAAGACGTTGTCACGTCAAAACTATGCCACACCTTCGTGTTAACCCCTAAAATATGTTTTTCATACTTTTGGACAGCCTCTTCTGGTGCAGAAAATCGTTGATCACATTAAGTTAACTTAAGTTTTGAGAACTGAAAGAAGTCACATGGTGCCAGGTCGGATTGTCTACGGTGAATTTTACAGAGTTTCTCAAATACTTCCTTTTCCTTACTTACTGCAAACAAATTGTCGTGTATCAATCTCTATTCACTGTAAGACGGTTCTTTAAAGCAACAGCAGCCTTGAGTCCAGTTTTTTTTAAAAAGAAGTAATCAAATGACTAGCAGGACTTTGCACACTCGCCATTTTGGTTGATTTCAGCTCATCTTGAAAGGCCCAAAACATCAATTACTGCTTTAGGATTGTATTTGTTTTTGGATTGTAGCTTTAAGTCCATGTTTTGTCACCTGTTACTATTCAGTTAGTATAATTTGATCCCCTTCATTGAATATAGTGTAAATGACATTTCAGCAAGTGACGCGGTCTATTCTTTGAGCCTCAGTTAAAATTGTGAGGGATCCATCGCGAGTAAGCATTTTCACACCCAAATGCATCTGACTCATATCTCAGCCTGATGGTGCCCAAATCTAATACTGGGTCACATGCCTGTTCATTCCTACTATACGCAGCACAGCATCGATGGTTTTGTTGTTCACTGCAGCAGATGGACAACCATTACGAAATTCGTGACAGAGATTGCCACGACCGCGCTTAAATATTTTTTTTTTATACCACTAAGCCTATAGACGGTTGCAACACCTGGAGCATTACTCGCGCGTTGCTGACCATTCAAAAATTTAATTACTGCTTTCTTTGAAAATCCCATACTGTAGTCCTTAGAATAAAACCTTGGCAGGGAGCTCATTCCACAACCTTAGCGTTCGCGTTTTGTTTTCTTTAGCTAATTAGCAAAGTATTGTATTATTACTTTAAATAGAATTTCTTGCCAGCTCTTTTTGGCAGATATGAATATTTTTTACATTGTATTGACGATTCAAAAGTGTTCTTAGTAACCTATTTGGATAAATATTGCTTGATTGTTTGTTTAGAGGAAGTTTCTCTGAAACCGCACTGTACGTGATTATTTAGGTTTTAAGGTGTGAGGATGAATTCCCTGCCGATAGCGAGCGGTACGATGGTAGAAAGTAGCCATGGGCATAATTCCCAACCATTCCTTAGAACACATTCCATTATACAAGCAGTATAACACACAGGGAGGCAAAGTCTCTCCTCAGACTGAAGGGTTCGATATGGCATGTGAGTTTGGGCTCGGCAGTGATTTTCATAGCCCGTCGTTGAACCAAGTGAAAAGGGCCAAGCCAGGATCCGAGTACACTCGCCCAGTGATGGCAGCAGTACTCCATATGGTGCCGGACTTGCAACTTGTAAAACAGCAACCTTTGCCCTGAGGTACTGCTTTGCTCTGTTGTGTACCCCAAGTTTTTTAGGCGCCAGCTTCACCTTGTCTGGCAAATGATCTCGGAACTAAACATCGCTGGAGATGTTAACACCAATGATCCTAGTGCTCTTGGAGATGGTGAGGGGAGTATTCTGACTTTGTGGGACCTCAGTAAATGGGTTTTTCTGTTCTTAGCGGTGAACGCGCAGACTGAATTCTGCAAACCAGCTCTATTAAGCGACTATTAAGTCATCCTGCTTGTTTCTTGTCGCCAAAACTAGTTTGAAGCCAAGCGAGGCTCTGCTGAACTGTCAAATTACAATTACTATAAGTAGGTACAACGAAATTTTTAATTAGTGCTTACGTAGACACCAATGTTTTTAAATGACACCAAAATGTAAAAACAAGAGAAAGTTAGATTAAACAAACTGTATTCTACAGCCAAAGAGTTTCAGTTTCAAGCTTTGAAATTAGTTTTTAAGTATAGTTTATGTATAAAAGCGGTTAGCTTCAGAAAAACTTAATAATAATAAATAATTTTGGACATTACACACAGCGCCGTCTGATTCCAAACGAAGAAAAGCTCGTGTTACGGAAAACACACAACGCATACAAATACATATTTTTTTGCATACATATTATAGGTACGTAGAAAACAACCAATCTGAAGTCAAACACAAATAATAAATATTTTTTCTTGTGCGGAAATTGGAGCCGTTTTACCGAAATTACAAATTGATTATTTTGCAGTACATATAATCAATGCAAAAGACAAAAACAAATTTCAACAAGTTTTATAACAAACGAGTACTTACAAAAACTGCAACAAGAAACTAATGTTAAGTTTGTTTGTACTGCTCCAACCACAATAAATGTTACCTCTGGTACATAACTCTATAATGTAATGCCTTTGACCAATTAATTAACTAAGGTCGCTTACAAGCACAACAATACTGCAACTTACTTGATTGATTGTGATATTCGAATAAATTGTAAATCAAATCTGTGCTAGAACAACTACAGAATTTAGTTTATCTTTCCTTTGACTCTCTCCTAGCACTTGCACCACAATCTCCGCACACTTGTCTCAACTTGTCTTAGTTGTGTGAGAAACAACATGTTTTTATTACGAGCAAAATGTAGTTTCACATCTGTCTTACAATTATGTTATATCTGAAAATACTATTGTAAATTTGAAGGTGAACTTAGTGCCCTTTATCAAAATGAGCTGTTCGAAGTCGTTTACCTGCAGATGAATTGCTGAAATATGCAGACATAGATTTTAATATCTGAAAATCAAGAACTATATAAATAGTTTTACTGAAAGTCACGTGTTTATGCACAATAAAAACTGACAATAAATATTTGCCTGCTGATTTCATGACAAAAGTTCAAGAATTTTTCTTGATTTCAGCATGTTGTCTTGGAATTTGAGCCAATTTTGTGTAGACAACCTCTACCACAGAGTAGGGTTGCCAGATAGTCGGGATTTGGCGGGATTCTCCCGAATTTTTGTACGTCCTACCGACTTCCGACAAAGTAAAAAAATCTCCCGAAAAACAACTTCATTGTATAAAAAAATAATTTAAAGTTGCGAATTTACGTCAAGCGACGTTCTACGATCCGCATCGAGCATGCGGGGCATGTTGTGAGGTTTTGAATTTCAAGTCTCCTTTAAAAATGATAAATCAATAAAATGTAACACAAAATACATGTGACAAGCTAATAAATAAATTACTGTATTAAATTTTGTTAGTTTTGATAATATGATAATTTAGATAATGAGAAAATCATTTTATGGTTTTTTTGTTAGTATTTATTTATGTAGACATTTTACCGGCAGCGGACGATGTAACAATAATTTTAAATGTTGAAGTTAATATACTTACTTAAATTTGATTATCTTTTGTTTCTCCCGACGAAAGTCCCAAAATCCCGAAAAATTGTTTTTTTTCCGACAATAGGGTCATTCGATCTGGCAACCCTACCACAAAGAGTAGCGACCCTGTGTGCTGTGACGGTTTTTAGTTTGTTATTCGGGATCGGCTATATTTTTTGCGTTATCAACAAAAAGTGTTTATTGTTAACGCACGCACACGTAAATATTCTAAGTTTATTTTAACATTGAAAAATATGTGTGGATATCTAATATGTGTGGATGTATTATATCATATTATATCCAAGGCAGCTGTTCAAAATACATTCCCCCTATATCTATAGCGACAGAATGTAAAAAATAAGCCCCGCCCCACCTTTTAAATTTTCTACAGGTAAAACTAGTAGGCTCACGCCTGGCTCCAATGCTCCACCTTTCACTACATCAGCTGACGACCTTTCTACCAACATAGAGGCAGCTAACGTTTTTATTTATCCAAAATAGCATGTAAACTATCATCTGACACATTTTCAAGTGAGAGGTCATTTCTGAACGAAAAATTTTTTTTTGCATATTCATGT
Organism: Apoda limacodes; assembly: GCA_946406115.1. Lineage (NCBI taxonomy): Eukaryota > Metazoa > Arthropoda > Insecta > Lepidoptera > Limacodidae > Apoda > Apoda limacodes. Next base: position 30,632,070 of record OX291549.1, on the reverse strand, counting down.
GACCAGCTGACGTATAATCCACCACGGTACGGCCAGCTGACTTTTTTTATCTTCGAATAATTGCGTTAACTATCATTTTACAAATTTTCAGTTGGGAGGAAATTACTTTCTTTTTACGTGATTAAGAGGCCACGGAGCGGTAGCTGATGTTCACCATGCTGCATAATACAACTTTCTGAAGCATTTCACGAGTTATCGCTTGAGAGGAAATGACTGACAAAATATACTATCTGGCTCACGGACTATTCCGCCGTCTGTACCATAACCTTACCATTCATTTTTACCAGATGGCGGGGTAAGTTAGTTTATCCTTATAAACATGTCCGGATTGGGTAAGTATCTAATATAAATCCGCGCCGGTTGAGCTCTGGGTAATAGCTACCCCTTTGTTGATACAGATGGCGGTACAGCGAATCAAATTTAAGGGCAGAACAACATCTGCTGGGCCAGCTAGTTCATTATAAATAGAGCCGTTGCATCGAAGCCTACGCAGAGACTTCTGGCGCATGGCGTTTCATCGAATCCTACACAGATACTTCTGGTGCATTGAGTGGCATCGCTCGGTATCCCGAGATTATATATGTCGAGACAAGTCATTCACGCTACAGTTTTGCATTTCGCACCGGAAAAAATACTTATTATTAGTTATGTATCTGAACTGTAATAGTTTCGCAGACTGTAAAAACCAAAATTTACATATGAATTTTAGCCTTTGTGGTGTATGTTCTATTGATACGAGTATGTTTATTAAAGTCTACTTATCTGTAGACAATGGTTCGTTGCAGAATTCGCCTTCGTCTGATGCCGTTTGTAGAACAGTTAGATCCAGATTGTCTGCACACTAACGACGATTTCTCGGTAATGCACACCAGATCCTGGCCGTGTATCTATCGATACACTTTCTATTGCCCGATATGATACTTGTCGACAAAAATGATGGTTTAAATTCATTTACATTGACAAATATTAATAGCAGCATTTACTCTTGTTTTGTTTAAATACACAAACATTAACGAGTTAATACGTAAGTTATTACTGAATTTATACATTCTTCATATAGTAGAATTATATGTTATGGCGTTAAACAGGGTTTTTTCATATATTATTATTCAACGTATTTTTCCTGCAAAATTTTAAAATAATCCATGAAAAAGAGTATATACAAGAGGTCGTGACTCGACGTAGACGAAAACATGATTGTACATACTTCACTCGATTCGCGAAAATCACGTATCGTTCAGTCCGAGTCCGAGTTTTAAGTAAAATAAGAGTTCAGTGTAGCTCCCTATACTATTTGAAAAGCACAAATTAAGTACAGGAAGTGAATTGAATATTATACACAACTAATTGCTATAATCGATAGAAAATATGTAGACGGCTAGATAGAGCCCTTGCAAGTCTAATTCTAAGTCTAGTCGGCAACGCGCGAGTGATGCCCCTAGTGTTGCAAGCGTCCATAGGCTACGGTGACCGCTTACCATCAGGCGGACCGTAGGCTTGTTTGCCACCTTAGTGGTATTAAAAAAAAAAAAATTAAAAAAAATCGGGAAGTGGAAAGCCGATTACCCTTTTCCAAATCTAACTATTTCTTTGCGTTGCGACACGAGCCATGAAAAGAAAATATTTTATTTTTAATAAATAAATCCTAAAGAAACATCCGGACGGATGTTTCTTTTTGCTGCATTTGTTCAATCGACTGTAAGCGATCCGGGAAGTTCAATAGGGATAGCGTTGTTCGATTTTTACATTTTAGACATTTAGGGTCAACTCAGAACGAGACGCGACGCTATTTATTTGGTGTTCTATAATCCGTGAATCGGATAAATTACGATCTATTCACCTGAAGTAGACTCACGGCTCGTCGTAAGTTGACTAAATGTTGTTTAAATTTAAATTCCGTCAAAAGAAGCCTGCAGGATAGGACTACGCCTGTTGTACCTAAAAGTTTTGTAGGTATAGGTTCTATCATACAGTTGCCCTCCGGAAAATAAAAAATCATATGCATAAACTCTATTCTCTTTTATTTAGAACCGGTGCAGTGAATAAGTGCAACAAAGGCTTGTCAGCTGTACTAAGGTAGCCGACATGCGCGCCCTCTACTCCTCTACTTGTCAGCATTACTAAGGTAGCCGACATGCGCGCCCTCTACTCCTCTACTTGTCAGCATTACTAAGGTAGCCGACATGCGCGCCCTCTACTCCTCTACTTGTCAGCATTACTAAGGTAGCCGACATGCGCGCCCTCTACTCCTCTACTTGTCAGCATTACTAAGGTAGCCGACATGCGCGCCCTCTACTCCTGTACTTTTCAGCATTACTAAGGTAGCCGACATGCGCGCCCTCTACTCCTGTACTTGTCAGCATTACTCAGGAAGCCGACATGCGCGCCCTCTACTCCTCTACTTGTCAGCAGGATTAAAATAGCCGACGTGCGCGCCCTTTACTCCTCTACTTCTCAGCAGGACTAAGGTAGCCGACATGCGCGCCCTCTACTCCTCTACTTGTCAGCTGTACTAAGATAGCCGACATACGCGCCATCTACTCCTCTACTTGTCAGCATTACTAAGGTAGCCGACATGCGCGCCCTCTACTCCTCTACTTGTCAGCATTTCTAAGGTAGCCGACATGCGCGCCCTCTACTCCTCTACTTGTCAGCATTACTAAGGTAGCCGACATGCGCGCCCTCTACTCCTGTACTTTTCAGCATTACTAAGGTAGCCGACATGCGCGCCCTCTACTCCTGTACTTGTCAGCATTACTCAGGAAGCCGACATGCGCGCCCTCTACTCCTCTACTTGTCAGCAGGATTAAAATAGCCGACGTGCGCGCCCTTTACTCCTCTACTTCTCAGCAGGACTAAGGTAGCCGACATGCGCGCCCTCTACTCCTCTACTTGTCAGCTGTACTAAGATAGCCGACATACGCGCCCCCTGCTCCTCTACTTGTCATCAGGACTAAAGTAGCCGACATGCGCGCCCTCTACTCTTCTACTTGTCAGCATTACTAAGGTAGCCGACATGCGCGCCCTCTACTCCTCTACTTGTCAGCAGGACTAAAATATCCGACGTTCGCGCCCTCTACTCCTCTACTTGTCAGCAGTACTAAGGTAGTCGACATGCGCGCCCTCTGCTCATCTTTTTGTCAGCAGTACTAAGGTAGCCGACATACGCGCCCTCTACTCCTCTACTTGTCAATAGGACTAAGGTAGCCGTCACATGCACCCTCTGCTCCTCTACTTGTTAGCAGTACTAAGGTGGCCGACATGCGCGCTCTCTGCTCCTCTACTTGTCAGCACTACTAAGGTTGCCGACAAGCGCGCCCTTTGCTCCTCTACTTGTCAACAGGACTAAGGTAGCCGACATGCGCGCCCTCTTCTTCTCTACTTGTCAGCAGTACTAAGGTAGCCGACACGCGCGCCCTCTGCTCCTCTACTTGTCATCAGGAATAAAGTAGCCGACATGCGCGCCCTCTACTCCTCTACTTGTCAGCATTACTAAGGTAGCCGACATGCGCGCCATCTACTCCTCTACTTGTCAGCAGGACTAAAATATCCGACGTTCACGCCCTCTACTCCTCTACTTGTCAGCAGTACTAAGGTAGCCGACACGCGCGCCCTCTGCACCTCTACTTCTTAGCAGTACTAAGTTAGTCGACATGCGCGCCCTCTGCTCCTGTTTTTGTCAGCAGTACTAAGGTAGCCGACATACGCGCCCTCTACTCCTCTACTTGTCAATAGGACTAAAGTAGCCGTCACATGCGCCCTCTTCTCCTCTACTTGTCTACAGGACTAAGGTAGCCGACATGCGCGCCCTCTGCTTCCCTACTTGTCAGCACTACTAAGGTTGCCGACAAGCGCGCCCTTTGCTCCTCTACTTGTCAATAGGACGAAGGTAGCCGACATGCGCGCCCTCTACTCCTCTACTTGTCAGCATTACTAAGGTAGCCGACATGCGCGCCCTCTGCTCCTCTACTTGTCATCAGGACTAAAGTAGCCGACATGCGCGCCCTCTACTCCTCTACTTGTCAGCATTACTAAAGTAGCCGACATGCGCGCCCTCTACTCCTCTACTTGTCAGCAGGACTAAAATATCCGACGTTCGCGCCCTCTACTCCTCTACTTGTCAGCAGTACTAAGGTAGCCGACACGCGCGCCCTCTGCACCTCTACTTCTCAGCAGTACTAAGTTAGTCGACATGCGCGCCCTCTGCTCCTGTTTTTGTCAGCAGTACTAAGGTAGCCGACATACGCGCCCTCTACTCCTCTACTTGTCAATAGGACTAAGGTAGCCGTCACATGCACCCTCTGCTCCTCTACTTGTTAGCAGTACTAAGGTGGCCGACATGCGCGCTCTCTGCTCCTCTACTTGTCAGCATTACTAAGGTAGCCGACATGCGCGCCATCTACTCCTCTACTTGTCAGCAGGACTAAAATATCCGACGTTCACGCCCTCTACTCCTCTACTTGTCAGCAGTACTAAGGTAGCCGACACGCGCGCCCTCTGCACCTCTACTTCTTAGCAGTACTAAGTTAGTCGACATGCGCGCCCTCTGCTCCTGTTTTTGTCAGCAGTACTAAGGTAGCCGACATACGCGCCCTCTACTCCTCTACTTGTCAATAGGACTAAAGTAGCCGTCACATGCGCCCTCTTCTCCTCTACTTGTCTACAGGACTAAGGTAGCCGACATGCGCGCCCTCTGCTTCCCTACTTGTCAGCAGTACTAAGGTAGCCGACACGCGCGGCCTCTGCTCCTCTACTTGTCATCGGGACTAAAGTAGCCGACATGCGCGCCCTCTACTCCTCTACTTGTCAGCATTACTAAGGTAGCCGACATGCGCGCCCTCTGCTCCTCTACTTGTCATCAGGACTAAAGTAGCCGACATGCGCGCCCTCTACTCCTCTACTTGTCAGCATTACTAAAGTAGCCGACATGCGCGCCCTCTACTCCTCTACTTGTCAGCAGGACTAAAATATCCGACGTTCGCGCCCTCTACTCCTCTACTTGTCAGCAGTACTAAGGTAGCCGACACGCGCGCCCTCTGCACCTCTACTTCTCAGCAGTACTAAGTTAGTCGACATGCGCGCCCTCTGCTCCTGTTTTTGTCAGCAGTACTAAGGTAGCCGACATACGCGCCCTCTACTCCTCTACTTGTCAATAGGACTAAGGTAGCCGTCACATGCACCCTCTGCTCCTCTACTTGTTAGCAGTACTAAGGTGGCCGACATGCGCGCTCTCTGCTCCTCTACTTGTCAGCACTACTAAGGTTGCCGACAAGCGCGCCCTTTGCTCCTCTACTTGTCAATAGGACGAAGGTAGCCGACATGCACGCCCTCTGCTTCTCTACTTGTCAGCAGTACTAAGGTAGCCGACACGCGCGCCCTCTGCTCCTCTACTTGTCATCAGGACTAAAGTAGCCGACATGCGCGCCCTCTACTCCTCTACTTGTCAGCATTACTAAGGTAGCCGACATGCGCGCCCTCTACTCCTCTACTTGTCAGCTGGACTAAAATAGCCGACGTGCGCTCTCTCTACTCCTCTACTACCTCTACTGTATTTATGAGACGTTTTAGTATGAATAAACGAACTGTTTGGTATGGTCCAAGATTTCGTAGACGCACATATGGTACTGTTATTAGCATTAAAGTGTTTTCTGCATTTTATACATTAGAACTGACGCATGTTGCCTACATCTATAGTGGATATCGTGTTCAGTCATTTATCAGGTGGCGTGTGCCGAACGCACGAAAAAGAGCTCTGCGAGATAACGTCGCGTTGCAATGTGAACTGTCGCTCGACAATATAGACTAAATTTATGTACACGAGTGAGCTCCGATAAAGTATTTTATGCACATTTCTCAATATATTTGTTGTGCAAAATAACAGATGGCAACATTTTTTAACTTGCTACGAAATATTTGAAACTCTATTGTAGCATTTTAAATTTTCTACTTCGTCTTTCAGGATTTTTTTAAAATCCTGATAAAACTTAATTTAATTTAACAAATATCTTAATTGTTATAACAAAACAAAGTATTGAATCAAATAAAAAACAAGCCGAATGACTGCAGTTTATAGACGATAAAAATATTCTAAAAATATACTTTTATAGAATGATGTTCGAAGGCAGATCCTTATCGCGTGTGATGTTGTTGGTTACTGCTTACTGCCTACTGCTCACGACGGGGCAACAGTTATGGGCCGTAAAGATCCGCGGCAGTTAAATATTTAATTTTTCCATAAAAACAACATTTACTTGTTGAACCTATCTTTACGACTTTACTTACTTCTGTCTTATAAATAACAAAGTATGGCGTTCTTATTGTCTCTTTAGTTTTGGAATATTCTTACGACTTTATTTTACGGCTGGATAAACGACAGTTATTTCCTGCAGAGGTTATTTAATTTGGGTGTCCGTATGTCGCATCCAACTGTGATATTGATGCTGCAATTGTTGTTTTAAAAAAAATGGCAAAACATTTAGTTAGAATTCCGTAACATGCGATTTATTAAGGATATTTGGAAACCTTGCAAGCTGATTCAGCTAAAAACTTTTTTTACCATTGTAAATTTGTCATTCAAAAAGGGGAATTTAATTTATCGATAACAGTGAATAAAACGATCTTTTACTTACTGACTGTAAAAAAACATTTGAAATTTGGAACTAGCACGAATTATACAATTAAGAACAAAAAAAATAATAAAAGATGCTAAGAGTACCTACTGGCTGGCTGAATGGAGCTATTCCATATATCCATACACTTCAATAAAAAAAAGTATCCCGCTAATTTTAGTTGGGTTATTTTCTATTTGTTTTAGTAATTGTTTTGTATTATTGTATAACTGAACGACCGTCCAGGTGGTCTTTCTCGTGACCGGTGTGAAGTTAGCTGAAAAAGTTAGCTGCAAATTATAACCCGACCAAATTACGAATACTCCGATAAATAATATTTAAATATAACGATATAGCTTTCTATGGTTTATTTTAATTCGAAATCAATAAATTAACGTTTAAATACGCATCATTTATATGAAGCTGGCAGCTAGTATGTCAGACCTAATCTGCCAAAACGAAACTATGTAAGATGTCAAGGTAACTTAATAGTTTATCGAAAAAATTAGGTCTCATCAAGTTTGATATACTAGAAGGGTTCCGTATTGATATTTATAAAACGGCATAATTAACTAGGAAAAATAAACGATGCAGTTTTTGGGATTTAAGTAAAATAGTATTCGTAATCAATCAATTAACGTTTCAATACGCATAAAAATCAAGTAGAAATCGTGTAATTTTTTTATAAATACAATAAATTCAAAAAAACTATTTTGCGAAAATAGCACTTCATATGAAGCTGGTAGCTAGTATGTCAGACCTAATCTGCCAAAACAAAACTATGTAAGATGTCAATACAATTAGGTTAAAAAAAATGTTTTGAAATGTTCATACAAATCCCGTTCAAATGACACCCCACGTGCTGTTGTAATGAGACTTTAATTTTTTAATCCTCCTTTTTAGGCCCCATTTCCAATAACTAATTTTTTTTTTACTTTTGTTAAAATTTGTCAGGTACGGGTAAGCATGTTCTATAGACATGCCAAATTTCAACAAGTAACTGCTTGTAGTTGCTGAGAAATATGGCTTTGACATACAGACAAAAAGATAGACAGACAGACAGATACCGAAGTCTCACCCTGAGGCTTCCCTTTTACCATTTTGGTTCGGAACCTTAAAAACGAATGTAATTAAGTAAGCTGGAAATTTGCATTTGCGTCATGAGCACCTTACACCATACTCAAAACCGGGAATACTAGTTTTGAATAACACTATAGTAATAATATAATTTCTTTGAACAAATATTTTTTTCACCTCACAAGCACGAAAAGGATAGTTTTGCTGTCCAAATTTTGTAAGTAAAATCGAATTTTGCTCACTAGTGAGGCAAAGTAATTCACTGTTCGAACATTGACTTTTGGAATTAACCCGATGATGAAAAAAAAAGAAAACAATACAATGACTGGTCAGGAACAAATTTCGGGACAAATACTTAACCTTGTTCATTTTAATTATTGATTACTGATGACATACGAATAGGCATAGAAAACAGAAAACTTACTGTTCTTACTCTATTGGACTTTAGCAACGCGTTCAATACCGTGGACTTTGATATATTGCTAAAATTAATGTGTTCTCTTAACATATCTGCGACAGTAATTGACTCGTTTCATAGTTACTTGCGTGGACGTCGACAGTGCATTAAGGTTGAGAACTCCTGTTCCACTTGGTGTAACACATCTGCTGGCGTCCCGCAAGGTGGCGTGTTGTCTCCTCTCCTCTTTGCGATTTTTATTAACTCTGTTACGTCTCAAATATCTTCTCTACCATCTTTATGCAGACGATCTCCAAATTTATGCTCAGGCTTCTGTAGAAGAGCTTGATAAAACTGTTGGTGCAATAAACCTAGACCTAGCTCGTATAGCTGATTGGAGAGATAGTTAAACTAGGTCTTAAACTAAATCCTTGCAAAGCGCAAGCAATAGTTATGGGTAGCTCAAGACTAATTGCTAAAATTTATTTAGATGACCTACCAAAAATCCACCTCAAAGGAGTACTTGTACCTTATAGTAATAGCGTGAAAAACTTAGGTATAATATTTGATCAGTCTTTGACCTGGAAACCTCAAATTAAAGAAATCAGCAAAAAATGTTTGCTACATCAAAATCCTTGTAAGGTTGCGTAATTTTTTACCCATCTCCACAAAAATTGCTCTTGCCAAATCTTTACTCTTTCCAATACTTGACCATGCTGATGCTTGCTATCCTGATCTTAGTGAGGAGCAAATTACTAAACTTGAGCGACTTCAAAATTTATGTATCAGATTTATATTTGGCCTACGCAAATTTGATCACATTTCCGAGTTCCGATCAAAGCTCAAGTGGCTTCCAATTTGTCTTCGCAGGAATACACATATTTTATTCCTTCTGTACAACGTCCTGTTCAATCCGTCAACACCTTATTATCTCAAAAATCAATTTCAATTCCATGGTTCTGCAATAACTCGGGATTCGACTAATTTATTATTAAAAACGCCAACACACCATTCACACTCATACAGCAACTATTTTGTTGTGAAAGCAATTAGACTTTGGAACTCTTTACCATTGCAAATACGACAAGCTCAATTATTGAGTCTTTTCAAAAAACTTACATTTTCACATTTTTTTAAATCTTAAGCTGTTCGCTTATATATGTATTGGTATATATTTAATTTATTTTTATATAGGAATGTATGTATATGTATATATTTTTTTTATAAACTTTTTATTTCTAAAGTATTATATATTTATTTATAATATGTATGTACTGATAATTTTTTAAGTCTCGTCCTTGAGATATGCACACCTTACTCAATTTTCTTGTTTTTATAATTTCCCTACCCAAAGTTTGTCTGGAAAAATCGCTTAGTTAGCGATAAGACCGCCTTATTGTACTTTTTTTTTTCATTATTTTATAGATTTAAATGTATGTCTTACTGTGCAATAAAGAATATTATTATTATTATTATAAGGATATAACTACATATCATTTTTTCGTTTTTAAGTGAGTTTTTATAAATTATTAGTATTATTAAAAGTTTATACAGCTGACTTAAAAAATATCATACGTTATTTTGATAGCAATGGCAGAGGTTGTAGTAGGTACAGTTCTGAACGCAACCTCTATTTAAAAAAAAAAGTTAAATGGCGGCAAGCTAGTTGTTTGAACATAAGATTGTTTATTTAATTGATAATTCTGTTTTGTTTGAAAAATGAGCGATACAAGCTACGAAGATATTTCTCTGACACCAGAAGAATGAAGACAACAAGTCTCCAATGCCGAACTTAACTTTATACCAGAAAAGTCACGTGAAAATATTTTTCTCGCTGGTAGAGGTAACAAGTTGTATGTTGGACGCGTGAGCAAATTTTTTCGGTCTCGTGCCTTTAAATCCCTCGCTATGCTCAGTTGTCTGTATTCAAATCACTCGCTACGCTCGTGATTTAATTTTAGCTTACCTCGCATTTAGCCAAAAAATTAGAATTAAACTATTATAGACTTTCAGTGGCAGATTTATTTAATATTATTAATATCGAACCAATCACTTTAACGTAAAAATAATTTTATTATATGCAATCTGAAAAACAATAGGCAATTGAAATATTACAAAAATTTTAATTGTTTTTTTTAACTATTTACTTACATCTTTAATCTTGTTTATTAAGTGTTTCAATACAAAACATGTATTTATTAGGATTCACTATAATATAATTTTTCCTTTGTGATTTTACAAAGAGGACTTATTGGACGCACGCAATAAAACAGTATTGTAATCAGATATAGAATTGTAATTCGTTTGTAAAGTGTTGTAAAAACCCATTTGAATAAAACGATTTTGAATTGAAATTTAACAAATACCACTAAGGTGAAAGAATCCTGAAATTTGGTACGAAGCAACGTCTTATAGCACAGATAAAGGAAAGATTACGAAAAACCTAAATACTTTAGTTACATCATATAATGAAAATATTTTAAATAATATACAACAACATATAATAAGTTTGCACGGAACCCTCGGTGCGCGAGCCAGACTCGCACTTGGCCGGTTTTTTTCTTTACTGTTAGGGTCACTTGGAAACCTGTAATTTTAATTATTTATCCTGAACAGAAGCACTAAAATGAGAATAGTGACCGTACCACAAAGCTAAACGACGAGTGAAAGTTTCGGCTGATTTATTTTCATTGAGGGTTTAATAAACAAGTCTTACAACGTTGTAAATCAAATCGGTAATGTATTATGAATCATGCAACAAACTTAAAATAATTGATTCTAAAATAAATTACACAAAATTTAAGAGCAAACTTACTTACAGGGTAAGGAAACGATTCCATTATCTCAACCAACTTTTTTGTAGATTTGTTATAGCTCAGTACAGCACAATTAGGGATTTTTTCTTATTTCGGTTGACGATCGATGCATTGCTCTCCCTTATGACATGTGAAGTATCCGGAGAGCGAGATCGTCATCTGGAGCCGTTAGTACATGCCGAGGCCGCCTTACAATTGTTTTTAGACCGTGCCGAATTCGATCGGGGGGATGATAAGTTTGCACAATTAATCGATTCGGGTGCAAGAAATGCAAAAATTACAAACTAATGTGTAATTAAGTACAAATAATATTATGACAGCGCGTGTCACAACTTTGACGTGTTGCACACACATGCAATGCGCACGTGCGTTAGTGCAGCAGGAATTGTGTAACGTAAAAGCGAGAAATTTATATCTATACCTATCACACAAAATATTTGTTTATCTTTAAAGGGTTCAAAGTCCAACTGGTATATTTTAGCGTGTGGCCCTCTATACGTAACCGCATTGTATAATGTCATAATATGACATATGTTTGTTATATACTTCTTTAGTAATTCATACCATAACTTATAACTTTTTGTATAGGATTAATATTTTTACCGTTTAGTAGTCACATTTTTTGACTTTTTACTACAGACTAGAGTCAATGCACTTTCATTACAAGCTAATGCTTTAAAAATTTGCACAAGTGTCGAAACAATGTTGATTTTTTTTTTATCCCTTAGATGCTATAGTTTGGACACAAAATTTACACAAAAATGGCGTATTTACGCGATCTATCCTATATCGTAGTATTAACTGACAAATCCATATTGCATTTTCTTTTCATAAATAAATCGCTCACGCATATTATTGACATGACTTAAAATTGTTGGGCTCTCATATAATAAGTACTCCATAATATTGCTTTAATACTTGACATTGGGATTATCCGCACGGCCTATACCCGACTCTTGTGCTCCCGGATTGAGAACGGCGTCACAAGATCCGCGCGGCCTGGCCAGGGGCACGCGCCGCTTGTTTACACACTTGTTTCCTCTCACTCTTTGACAATATAAGCTAATCGTATACCGTGTTTACACTTATTTTTGCTTGAAAAAATCTCACGTCTGAAAGTAGAGTCGTAGCAGCGCAATCGTCGCATACTGGTGTGTTGCTTGGTGGTTAATGTACTACTAACATTTGTGCAACAGAAGCATGGAGTGATGGACAGTGAGGAGGATTTGTGCTTCAGCGTCTGCCATTGAGGACATTGAAACAGCCAAGTTCCTATTATTTTTGTCACTTTCCACAAGTAAACGCCAAGTTAAGCATCAAAAAATCGGCCAAGTGCGAGTCGCACACGAAGGGTTCCGTACCATTATCGGCAACTGCAAAAAAATCACGTTTGTTGTATGGGAGCTCCTCTTAAATATTTGTTTTATTTTAATTTAATAATTTATTTCTAAAATGAGTATATAACTTAATTTTCTGTGAACATTTTAAGCGTCTACCTGTTGCCGTTATCAATATCGAGCAAAAAAATCACTTTTATTATGTAGGAGCCTCCTTAAATATTTATTTTATTCTGTTTTTTAGTATTTATTGTTATAGCGGCAATCGAAATACATCTTCTGTGAAAATTTCAACTGTCACGGTTCATGAGATACAACCTGGTGACAGACGGCCGGACGGACGAACGAACGGACGGATGGATGGATGGTGAGTTTGAAACTAGTTTACGCGCAAATATAAGTTGTAAGACAACCAACGACAAACTTGTTTCGTGCAACGAATTAGCCACGACTGACTCATTAGTGCACCTGAATAGCTGCAAGAAACTTCGTTATATTCGCATGATCTGCCGTATCTCAATACTGTTGATCATGACTTCGGAGGCTTCGGAAAATCTGCTGTTGCAGATACTGAAATTGTGCGGGACAGACCTTATGGCGGCGTTGCAGTACTGTGGCGTTAAAGTGCTTTCGATTCAGTCACACTGATACCTTGTAATAGTGTGCACATTGCGGCTATTACGGCAACAGTGAATGACCATACTATACTTTTTTCTCCGTATATATACCAGTCGAAAACTATGGCAACTTAATAGAGTTCACAGTCTGTCTTAGCGAAGTGAATGCTACAATAGAAAGTGGAGTCTGTGTTTCAAATCATTTAGGTTCTAAAGTGTGAGAATGAATTCCCTGCCGATGGCGAGCGGTGCGATGGTAGAAAGTAGCCGTGGGCATCATTTCGAACAATTCCTCAGAACACAACCCATTGTACAAGCGGTAGAACACACACAGTGAGGCAAAGTTTCTCCTAAGACTTAAGGGCCCGATACCGCAAGTGAGTTTGGAATCGTCGACAATTCTCACACCCCGTCGTTGAACCGAGTCAAAAGGGCCAAGCTGGTATCCGGGTGCACCTGCCCAGAGATGGCAGCAGTACTAGCAGGGCCGAACTTGCGACTTGTAAAGTAACAACCTTTGCCCCGACGTGAAGTACTGCTTCGCTCTGTTGAGTACACCAAGTTTTTTGGACGCAAGCTTCACCTTATCTTGTAAATGATCTCGGAACTGAACATCGCTGGAGATGTCGACACCAAGGATCCCAATGCTCTTAAAGATGGAGAGGGGAGTGTTCTGGAATTGTGGGACTACAGTGAATGGAGTTTTCTTAGCGGTGAACGCGCACATTTGTGTCTTTGTAGGGTTGAATCGGACCAAGTTTACCCGTCCCCAGTCAGAGACCTGGGACAGTGTGGTCTCGATTTGAGACACATTTCTTCGCGGTTTTCCTCCACAACAGAACTAGGGACGTTTGCACGACCCGTGTAATAAGTGTCTCCAGTACTATCATCTGCATATCAATGTATGTTGTTGATGGATAACATGTCATTGATATGCAGTAAAAAGAGCGTAGGAGACAGCACAGAGCCTTACGGGACACCAGTATTAATGTCCATGCTATCAGAGCAACTACGGTTCGCACAAACTCGGGCACTCCGTAAGATGACAACTTCGATAGAAGACCCCGGTGCCAGACCCGATCGAACGCCTTCGCTATGTCCAGGCTACATGCCAATGCCTCCCCCTGACTCTCAATGGCTAGTGCTTATCGGTGTGTGAGATACACTAGAAGGTCACCAGTCGAGCGACCGTAGCGAAAGCCATATTGACGATCACTGACTAGGTCGTGTTCTTCTAGGTATCTTAGAAGCTGTGTGTTGATCACACGCTCCATCACCTTGGAGAGGAGAGAGGTAATAGCGATAGGCCTGTAATTCGAAGGATAGCTCGCAAGTCGCCCACCTATTTTGCCGATGAATTGGAATTTTGCTCTGGCAGTTGCTTTCTTACTGAACCTCGCGGCAGCATTTAATTTGCGTTTTAACTCAGAAATATTTGGATCCATATTATAACGAGCCGTGGTCCAAGCCTCATATGCATTTTGCTTAAGAATTTTACTTTTTCTGCAAGTCCTATTGAACCACGGTCGTTTTTTGACGGCAGCTACTCGCGGGTTAGGAATATAGCATACCATACCAGCAAGGATTGTCTCAGTGACTGCGGCTGCGCAGACGTCAGGATCTTCTGAGTTAAAGCAGATCTGCCTCCAAGGGTACGATGCATAAAATTCTCGCAATCCATCCCAGTCTGCCGACTTATAGAGCCACACACGACGCCAATTAGTTGGCCCAGAAGGATCAGGTTGTGTGCATGACACTTGAGTCCGAACGAGACAGTGGTCCGAGGAGCCAAGAGGCGCATCCACTGAGACGGAGTATCCGTCCGGACGAGTAGTCAGCAGAAGGTTTAGTAAGGAGCTTGTATGGTCCTCTATATCTGGTATTCTCGTTGGAGAAAGTACCAGCTGAGAGAATCCATAGGTCAGAGCAAATTCATGAGCAGATATCCCAGCATAGTTATTGGTTCGAGAACTGAGCCACTCGCGATGGTGGGCGTTAAAGTCTCCCAAAATAACTAGTTCTGCTGTGGGATATTGCTCTAGAACTTTGTCAGTCGTCAAACTCAGGTGCATGAAGAGTCGAGTTACGTCCGTGTCACCGCTATGAGACCTGTATAGACACGCATAGATACGAGAGTGGCCGCCGTAATCTACGCGCACCCACAATATCGACAGGTCCCTGTCTTCAAGGCTATGAAGGCGGCGACAGCAGATATCCTCCCGAAAAAAAACGTGATTTTGCTATACCACAGACTACTTTAAATAATTAAGAGTATTTTTTAACATAATCATTAAATTTCCCCCTTATATAAAACTTTCTTTCACTATATAACTTATACAATCGTTTTCTGCTTACATGGATGGCCACAGTAGCCCAATCATTAAAGCATGGACGTTGGTTAGCTAAGACACTCTTGGGTTTAAATACAGAGTCGTACTCATCATGTAGCCCAATCATTAAAGCATGGACGTTGGTTAGCTAAGACACTCTTGGGTTTAAATACAGAGTCGTACTTATCACTAAAAACTTTAAAAAACATATTATATTGTGTATTTGGATCATTATGTTCAACAAGCGATGGAATTTTTAACAATAAATTATTTTAAAATATCTTCAAGTGTCGTTTAGTTTTAGGTCTTATAACATTTTTTTCCTTACATTTAGTCTCTGTAAACAATTCAATTTGCACTAACTGCCCACAATGGTTAAAAGTAAAGTTATTTATAATACTTTTATTTGTAACTGTAATACAATCTCTAAAAATATTATCTATGCATGTTGCTGTATTGGCTGTTATTCTAGTTGGTGATAGAAATATATATTTACAGTTGAATGATTGAAATAGACTTGATGAGTTTCGAAGTGCTAAAGAAAATGTATCATTTGTTAGGTCCACAGGGCTCCATCCTGGGGCCATTCCTATTTCTTATATACATTAATGAGCTGCCGGAGGTAGTTAAAAACAATCACGAAATAGTGTTGTTCGCAGATGACACATCACTATTGTTTAGAGTTAAAAGACGCGAAACAGTTCTAGATAATGTAAACACCTGTCTGTCTAAAGTTGTCCAATGGTTAAATATGAATAATTTGCTTTTAAACAGTAAGAAAACCAAATGTAATAAATTCTTAACGCCAAATGTTAGTCAAGTAAGAACCAGTTTACTTATAAATGGGGAGCAATTAGATATTGTAGATAGCGCTGTATTCTTAGGCATTACTTTAGATGCAAAACTTCAATGGGGCCCACACATAGCTGTATTGGCGAATAGACTAAGTTCTGCAGCTTTTGCGGTTAAAAAGATTTGTCAACTTACAGACGAAGCCACAGCCCGACTAGTATATTTCAGTTACTTTCATAGCGTGATGTCCTATGGTTTCTTATTATGGGGACACGCAGCTGATATACAGACAATATTTGTACTGCAGAAGATTTATAATATACATATAGATAAATTGTATATTTGGCCAAGCGTGATCGTCAAAAGTGGTAGGACCCGAAAACAGTTGTGTTAAATAAGTAGTAAACCCAGTTGTTTTAGAGGTACGTCAGAGTAATATAGCAAACAATAGTATACAAAATAAGCATAAAAAAAGATAATCAAGAAAATAAATACAGCTAAAACTACGATCATAAATAATGCCTACCTTGAGTTTTCACCATTTTTAAAGTAATTATATAAATAGTAAATTTTTAATTACTAAACACCTAAACAACGCAAATAATCGAATATCAAAACTAAGGGAGACAGGTACTAAAGAGTTATATGATTTTCTGGCATCCCTACAGATAAAATACATACGAATGCTAACTCCATTCGTTTTGAAGAGTGGGAACTAGGTAGCTAAGCGTTCAGGACTTGCGACTTGAAAGTAGGTTTAAGGGGCGCCCCCTTACAATGTACATAAGCGCTCACCTACAGCGCTAAACAGCCAAAATAGTAAAACCCTACTAACGCCGCTAAGGATGGAAATGGATGACACATAGTAATTACTGTATCTCTTGGCAGACCTAGTTCTTTAGTGGGCTATATAATTATTATGGCTGGTAAAACCTTAGTTCCCACTTCTACTTTTGTAAAAGATTTATCTTTACCTAGCTAAAAAAGTCGTAGAAACAAAGTCCATCAATATATTCCTTCCTACTGAGGTGATTGAGATTTCTTTCTACCATAAATTTCTAACCGGCAAAAGCGGGCCCGTAATTTGGATGTTTAAACATTGATTAAGATATTTTTAAAACACAACCCAAAGGGTTTCACAACGAATATACAATATTTTCACTGTAATTTCTAGTATAAAAGTATTTACTAACCTACTAATGGTGGTACAATCTGGCT
The DNA here is from genome assembly GCA_946406115.1 of Apoda limacodes. Classification (NCBI taxonomy): domain Eukaryota; kingdom Metazoa; phylum Arthropoda; class Insecta; order Lepidoptera; family Limacodidae; genus Apoda; species Apoda limacodes. The sequence continues at coordinate 30,614,878 of OX291549.1, read as the reverse complement.
GTAGTTTAAACCCACGTGGTAGCGTTTAGTGACACAAGCGTAGACTATGATTTTCTCCTTTTCGGGCAGCGTTTCGACAATTTAAACGACGGCAATTGAATGTTCGATGTCCGATGATGCCGACATGGATCGTGAACGTAGGGCGCTGGCGACTAGAGTAAATATGGTTGCCCTTAGGTTTTCCCGGTGTAGTAAGGAAGTGAAACTAACACTGTTTAAGGCGTACTGTCAAACCTTCCATACGTGCAGCCTGTGGATTGATTATACGCGTAAGTCGTATAGTGCCCTACGTGTTTAGTATTACAACGGTTTGAGGATGCTTTTGGGGCTGCCTCGGTACTGCAGTGCTTCAAGAATGATGGCGGAAGCGCGAATAGACAGCTTTCCTGCTATTTTGCGCAAAAGAGTAGCCTCCCTACTACACAAAGTCAAAGTCAAAGTCAAAATGGTTCAAAGTCAAAATGGTTTATTCAAATAAGGATTTTACAATCACTTTTGAATCGTCAAAGTTATAAAATATTATTTTTTGAACCCTCCCACCTTCCCGCCGGTACACAATGTTGTTGATTTCTACCGAGAAGAATCCGGCAAGAAACTCGATAGTTACTCTTTTAAAAACACTATCAATAATACAAATAAACTAAAATACAATTAATGTTTTAAATAAAAAAAATTTAGTCGTACAATTTTATGTTATTTCCATTTTAATTTGGTTTACCTATGCATCCTGTAATTGAGCATCATCAGTCCCAAGGATTTTTATCATTTACATAGTCTGAAATATTGTAGTATGCCTTTTTACAAAGTACCTGCTTGATAAAACATTTAAATTTACTTATTGATAGATTTTGAATTTTATTGGGAACTTTGTTGTAAAAGTGTATACATTGCCCCATAAAAGAGTTACTTATTTTGTGTAGACGTGTATCATGCACCAACAGCTTATTTTTACTTCTAGTATTTACTTTGTAAACGTCACTTTTCTTGCTGAAACTATTGATATTTTTATGTATATATAAAAGCTTTTCATATATGTACTGTGACACTAAAGTTAAAATTTTTACTTCCCTAAACCTATCCCTCAGAGATATCCTAGATCCTAATTTATAAATAGCACGAATTGCCCTTTTTTGTAACAAAAATATTGTATTTACATCAGCAGCGCTACCCCACAATAGGATACCATATGTCATTAAACTATGGAAATAGCTAAAATATACTATTTTTGCAGTGTCAACATCGGTCAATTGTCTTATTTTCTTGAATTTTCACAGAGTCCGGGGCAGCCCCAATTCTCTTCTGAAGCCGATAGCTAAAAGGTTTCAGTGTCCAATTTTAAGACACTGGAACTTATTGCATGATTGTTCCAGGCCAGCAATATTCAGTGCTAGATAAACTAATAGGCTTTGTCTAGTACAGAATAATATTTATTTTTAATTTGTAATCTGTAATTTGACTACTAACATACTTCTAAGATTGTATAAATACTAACAACAAATGGAGATAATCTGAAATAAATAATAATAAAAAATAATAATAACTTAATATTTTACATTTTAGTCATTTGTACTTATATTTTGTTAGCTTTAAACCTTTCATAAAATAAATCATAACTTCTCATCTAATGTATAAAATTACTGAACTTGAATATTTGAACGCGCTATTCTAATTTAAAGATGCGTTTTGCTAAAGGTAGTAAGTTCAGTGAGAATTGTTTACTAATGAAAATCTTCACACTAAAACTTGAATAAAAACAAACATTGTATTACAAAAAAGTTAAGGTATAATTCTGGTGTCGTCACAGAACGTTATACGCAGAGAAAGATATCAAAGTGAATAGTATGAAACGCATTGCTGAAGTCAAGCAAAGTTGACACAGTAATATGTTGAATCTCTATGTTATGTCGCATGTCTTCTGTAATTATATATATTTTTAACAAGGTACTGACAGTGATGTGACTTGGGCAAAAACCTGATTGAAAAGAGCTGAGAAGGTATTTGAAAGAAGGAAGTGACATGGTTGTTCGTGAACTAATCGTTCAAGCACTTTTGAGAGTAAGGGTAGAATTGATATAGGGAAGTAAAAGTTTTAGTGAGATAGAGTAGAAGGATTGGGAATTTTAGGTAAAGGTATATTGAAATCGTTCTTCCAACCATGAGGAAAACAATTAGATAGTAGAGAGAGATTCAAAAGATTTGTAATATGAGGAAGGACTAAATTAATTATAGGAAGGATTACATAAGGATATACAGGCTTACATTGTCGCAACCAGTTGCTTTGCTTCCTAAGCTGCGCATTACTCGGTCAACATCACGACTGATGACCATGTTGAGAGTGAAGAATTCAAATAAATTGAACTGCAACTAACAACGCGGACTAACCACTAGCGCTAGTTGGATTTTCCTACTAACTGGAAGCAGCCAGAGCCAGACCTGAAGTTCTCTACCATTCTTAAAGGAACAGATAAGTCATCCAGCTACAACGTTTGATCCTGACTATTTTTTTTTTCATCCTCTTCGTTCAGTTTCTTCTTTTAATACAACAATTTTAAATTCTATTTCTTTTTCTTTTTGTCTGACGCGCCTCTAAAATCGAACCCACGAATCACATCACTTTATTAAATTACGTAGTTTTGCATGCGAGTTATTAAAGTCGGTCTAGTGCGAGTCGGACTCACGCACCTTGGGTTTGGTAGCACTATTAACGTAATTTACAAACACAAACAAAAACAAAAAGTGTGTCTCTAAGCGGTCACTCATCTAATGACTGACATTTTAATTTTCAAATATGAGTGAATGAAGTTTATGTGTAGTTTTATTACACAATACAGTAGAAATAAATGCCCATTATATTGCAGAGGTTATTCTGTATGAATAAAGAACACGAAGAGCAGATTGCAAGTTTTAACGACGTCGTAATCGTAAAGGGGTCGACTCGTGGTGAGATTTTACATGAGCTTTATAGAGCTTTCGTCGAGATCACACGAGCCGAGTATCAAACATAAATGTACACATTTATGAAATTAATTCGTCAGTAAGTTTACTTTAGGTAAATAATCTTATTACTTATGTAATTCAAAAGCATATTAACAATTATTATTATTCTTATCTAGAGCCTAGGTCTAAGTATAAACTAGTATTTTTATTCTTATTTAGAGCAGTGGCATAAGTTTAAACCATTATTCTTATTCGTATGTAGAGCATAGGCATGTGTATAAACAAATATTCTTATTCGTATATAGAGCATAACCATAACCATAAGCATAAATAAATATTCACATTCGTATGTATAGCATAGGCATAAGTATGAACAAATATTCTTATTCGTATGTAGAGCATAGGCATGTGTATAAACAAATATTATTTATCGTATGTGTAAGACGAAATATGAATCTAATGCATAAGTATTGAAGCCGCTGAAGCTCATCAAACTTCTCTTCGGTGAGATCAAGATATAACTATCATCTGCTTAGTCGAGAACAGGAAGAAGAAATGAGTTGGCAACAGCAATTTTAGGTAGATAGTAAATTCCGTAATCTACTTAAAGACTTCACAACATCAAATATATTTTATTAACTTTTTTAATTTGTTGACCTAATGACAAAGTTGCATCGATAAAAATTCCCAAGCTTTTTACAGTATCACTGCATCGAACAGGGACTTCATTTACACAGACTGATGGAAGTTGTTGCCTCAAATCTTGGAGATTAGTCTTTTATTATCCACAATAATGACTTATCTTTTATTTGGATTGACAACAAGACTGGACTGAACTGGACTGGACTGAGTCGTATGACCGCAAGTAACTAAGCCAATCTATAACATATTATAAGAAGAACGAAGTTGATATAGCAGTATATCGAAGTAAACTGCAGTGCTAAACTCTAACAATGTACCTGCTTATTTTCCATACCAAGACGAAAATCATCCGTTATTTCAGCAAGTACAGTAGCCGTACTACGACCAGGACTGAAACCAGATCAGTGTGGATTTAACAAATGTTTTTAGGGTTCCGTTCCTCAAAAGTAAAAAAGAAACCCTTATAGGATCACATTGTCGGTCTGTCTGTCAAGACACTTTTTCACAGGACGCGCAAAGGTATCAAGTTAAAATTAATATCAAATACTAAGGTCTATGCGGTCACTTGAAGTTGTAAAAAAATCAAGCTTCTAAGTCAACGCAATAATAAAATACGACCGAAATATGACCAATTTTGTCGCATATTTTGGCTTTCATAAACAAATCAAAACCTATGGGGTACTTCCCGTCATCCTAGAATAATGAAATATGTCAAGAAGCAAGGTATGAAGAAAAAAATGTGGTTATAACACTTTAAAAAACACTTTGTCCGTCTGTCTGTCAAGACCCTTTTTCACAGGACGCGCAAAGGTATCAAGTTAAAATTAATATCAAATACTAAGGTCTATGCGGTCACTTGAAGTTGTAAAAAAATCAAGCTTCTAAGTCAACGCAATAAAAAAATACGACCGAAATATGACCAATTTTGTCGCATATTTTGGCTTTCATAAACAAATCAAAACCTATGGGGTACTTCCCGTCATCCTAGAATAATGAAATATGTCAAGAAGCAAGGTATGAAGAAAAAAATGTGGTTATAACACTTTAAAAAACACTTTGTCCGTCTGTCTGTCACGACACTTTTACTCAAGAGCGCGTAGAAGTATCAAGTTGAGATTAATATCAAATGCTAAAGTCTGCGGTCAGTCATAGTTGAAAAAAAACAAGCTTCTAAGTCATCGCAATGAAAAAAATATGCCCAAAATACGGTCATTTTTGTCGCATTAGTGACACAAATAAATTAAAACCTATGGGGTAGTTCCCATTTACCAAGAATCAAAACCTTTGACAAGAAGCAAACTGATAATTTAGGCATAAACCTGTGAGACTTGATCTAATGATGGAAGGACTATGTACAGATATAAGTACTTTTGGTAACAAAACTTGCCATTGGATGGCGTTATACATTAAATTATATCGCGATATGGTTTTACCGACCACCGAAAAGGGGGCCTCTATTATTACATTTGTTGTTGAATTTTTGACCCCTTTGATGAAATATTGTGAATTTGGCTCGAAACCCTCCCTTCACGTCCGTACCCTAATCTTATGTGAATTTATAAAAATGCGTATCGTTAATGTATATGCGTTAATCTGTACTTGATTGCGTTGGATATATTTAAAAAAAAACGTAACTTGCTTCTTTGTGGCCTTCGCATAGCTGAGATAATTACATTAAATAAATGTACAAAACGTCTGTTTGCATAGTGTATACTGTATTCTAGACCCAACAGAAACCAGCTAATGGGACAACTTCCAGAAGTGATACTGAGCCTGACTTTAAAACCCTTTCAATCATCTGGATTATCGCTCATGTGAGTCACGCTTCCACTTGCGCCAAGACAGTTGATATATCTCTTCCACTTGGACGGAACCCTCGCTGCGCAAGCCAGACTCGCACTTTGCAGGTTTAAACATTTTCAGGCGGGAAATTACAGCTGGTCAGTGTCTTGAATTTGTATATAAAATACGAAGATTTTTTAATTTTATTCTACATAGATTGAAACTCTATTGGATCACTCTATTGGGATCTAATGAATTCCGTTAGCTGTCTTTATACTAGTCTATTATCACTCCAAAAGAACAACTATGTTAACATTTTGCCAAACACTAATATAGTTGTACAAGGGTTGCCAAACGTCCACATTTTTCCGAAGAAGTCCGGAGTTGTAGGATTTATGCGGAATTTCTAAACCAGTATTATTTTATACCACTAAGGTGGCAACCAAGCTTACGGTCCGCCTGATGGTAAGCGGTCACCGTAGCCTGTGGACGCTTGCAACACCCGGGGCATAACTCGCCCGTTGCCGACCCTTCAAAAATCTAATTGCTTCTTTCTTGAAGAACCACATATCTTAGTCATTAGAGAAAACCTTGGCATGGAGCTCATTCCACAACCCAATCGTTCGCGATAGAAAGTTTCTCTAAAACCGCCTTTATGTTTTAATTTCAAAATTATAATCACATCACTTTTATTTTAAACACCCAGCAATGTTACGCAACGTTTTAAAATATTGTGTAGAAATTTTTGCTCAATTAACAAAAAATCTTTTTTGCGCACCGCTGACTTTTACATTATGCTATAAATATCAAGAAAATGATTTAGAAGCACAAGTCTAATTTAGGAAGCAATAATATCCGGAATTTTAAAATATAAAATATATCTAATAGTCTTAGACTATCGCAGGCTTAACGATATCACCATCAGTGAGACCTATCCATTTCCCAATATCACGGAAATTCTAGATTAGTCTAGGAGGCAATATAAATACTTCTCCACACTCGACTTTGCTTCTGGTTATTCGTCAGATTTGGTTTCTATAATATTTAATTCGAAGAATGCTGCTTGGGCCCAAAAATGTGCTATTCACCTTTCAGGGTTTAATAAACTTACCGGTTTCTACGAAGAATATTTACGTAGACGATATCGTCATATACTCCCATAACCCTTCACAGCACTTTCAAATTATCTCCGCAGTCATAGCACTTTGTATTTATAACTCCAAGTTACAACCAGAAAAATGTGAGTTTTCAAAGACAGAAATCGGCTACTTAGGCCATGTTATAATTGAGATAGGCATGAAACGTGATCTGAACAAAACAAAATGCGTATAAGAATATCCAACTTCTAAATGTCCAAAAGATATAAAATCCTTTCTTGGCTTCATATCCTATTACAAAAGTTTATCCTTTTTCCTAAGTTATTAAAACCTGTGAGTCTTTGAAGAAGAACACTCCATTAACCTGGTGTAACTAGCAACAAGTCGCCTTCCAGACTTTTAAACATAAACTCTTCACTGCATCCGTCCTTACCTTTGCTAATTTTATTATTTTTTTACAATACCTGCGTTGCATTTGACTATGTCATCTCCGCTATCCTATCTGAAGGTCTTGTATGCAAGGATTTCCTTGTAGCCTACACTTACAGAACTCAAAACAAGAATGAAATTTCCTATAATACAACAGAGAAAGAGCTTTTAGCGGTTATCATATTCGGTCGTACAACATTTAGGCTTTACTTGTTTGGCCGCTGATTCGTCTTATGAACTGACCTGGTGGACTTGCAAGAATGATCAAATTGATTCCTATTTTCCGACCCAGTCTCCGAACAAGTCGAGCGAGTAAATCCCTCACGAACTCCACATTTCCTAACCAAATCTTGCTTATGATGACCAATTACCAGTAGCTTGGTCATAATAACTGTGCTCTTTTTCCTTCGGGAGTTCGGTAGAATATCTATATATCTAGTTTGAGATATCAATACACTTTAATAGAAAAAGGATCGCCAAGATTTACAAACAATATTAACCTTAATAACTAAAAATAATAAATGCAATGGGCGACAGCATCACCGAGGACGGCGCTTGAAAAACACCACCGTGCAACCGGGAAACAGCGAGCCTGCTAAGGTCTACGCTGACCTCGATGTACAGAGAACAAACGCGGCTGAAGGGGAGATCCAACAAGAGATCCCATCTCTGACCGGTGTCGCTGCGGGGTTGACTTGATCGATACCTTCGCCCAGCTGCATGCGCTTAGTGGGAAACCTATATAGCCACAACGGGCGTGCGGGAACCACTCAGTCGGTGGGTGAGCCTATGATGACGGCTAACGCGATCTTGACTGGACAGCTGGAGCACTGGACGAGGCGGAGTCTGAGGCTCTTCAAAGCTAACTCCTGGGGCGAGCTGAAGACAGAACAAGGTCAACCCAACCAATCACAACCATAACAAGTCCGAAGAAAAAATATATACGTGGATCACGCCATGCAGTGAATCGTCCTGAACAATCGGGACATCCCGTTCCGCCCACAGCACAGTACAGTTCAAACTCTCCATTGAGGAGAGTATTATTGAAGCAGCGCTTGCTACACCAACAAACAACGAGCCACTATTCGCATATACGTTAGGTCCTAGAATAGCATATAAGCTACTTTTAATCCCGAAAAGCTCCCACGGGAATAACTACAACCGTAGTTAAACGAATTATAGCTACAGATATGGCTTGCTATAGCGAACTTCATTATTATAATTAAGGAGTTCCACGACGTTAACCGAATTAAGGACGAGCCGCTAGTAAAGTCTAGTAAAGTCTAGTAAAGTCTAGTAAAGTCTAGTATTGTATAATTTGTGAGGCTCTTTTTTGTAGAGAGAGAATAATCCTCATAAATCTCCGAAAGTATATATGTTAGGGCAATTTGATAATCAAGAATTTGTTTTTATTTTAAACTTTATACGAACGATTGACATTTGTTTCATGAGTGGCGACAAGTTCTTCATTTTTTAAATGGCAGACGGCAGGTATGCCGGGGTCCATACTGAAATGTTACAACGTTTTTGAAACTTAGACAAATTTAAGTACCATACGCTTTGTCTTTAAAAAGATTGAAGTAGTACTCAAATATCTGTTCTTCTTTCTATATAGATGAGTTTGAACAAACTTTTTGGACTTAAATCTTAAAGCTTTAAATACCCACTTCTGCTTTGTATCGAAATTGGCCCCCTTTTTGCATTTATGTTTTCGGTTGCATTATTTCTATTTTTTCCCTATGTTCATTGATATTTTATTATACAATTTACATATTTAGAATTTCGCAAGATTATCAAATGTGCATCAGTTTGAGTTAGATATAATGGAGCCATCTGTGCAGTGTGCATTGTGCAGTCTGCAGTAAGCATGCAAACGTTGATTGCGAGTTCTCTATGCCGAAGCTAAAACGTGACCTAATCAAGAAATCACACAAAGGGCATTTATATCGTTCCCACAAACCGCACTCTCTCTGTCTCTGTGTCTGGTCACAGCAATCTGTACGTAATTAAGTTAAGTAAGGTCCTCATGTTAGAAGGTACAAATTGTTCGGTTTAATGCGTCAAAATCTCACAAATAATTTAAAATTTTGCAGCTTGTAGACTATACTTGCACCTCATCGATATGATGAACTTAATTTGTTTCTGGAATGATTCATGTATTTTAAATTTTATTTTTAAGATACTTACTGAGTGATTAATAGTATATCTTTTATTTTCAAATATTATTCTTAATTCAAATAATTGAAAAAATACGTTCTGTACGTAAGGAATTTGAAGTTCAATTAAATTTTTTCTCATATAATATGGAAATTAAAAATAATTTCAAACAAAATTATCTCTGAAAAAATTTGGATGTTTTAGATAAAATCCTTACATTTATGAATGTTTTTTATGTTTATACTTTTTTTCCGAACAATATAAACAAATAATTAATAAGATCCTTTTTTCCGACTTTTACGAATTTGTCTTCTAATCAAAGATAAAGAGAAGAAATATGAAATCGGCTCTTTAATTTAATTTAAAGTCAAGGTTTTTTTAAATTAAGTTTAATTTAGACTTAGTAGTAACATATGCTCCGATCTGGCAGACACCGACCAAATACCTACGCAGGATGCTGACCAGTCCTGCCTATGAATGTTTCTGGCGATAGCATTCGGCTGGCAGTGGCCTTTTTGATCTAGAGAAAGCCAGAAGTCGTGCCACCGGTAATATCAAAACGCGCAACAGTGGCAATAACTATGGCATCTACATAAGTGCCACCGAAGAAAAATTGACAAAATTCTATTGAAGACAGTGTGAAACCTTTAGCCATGTCAAAAGTGTTAAAGGTTCTTGATTGCGATTTCGACTGGTCAAATATATTTCTTTAAATTGTGTACAAATCGCAAAATACCGTTTACTTTTACCTGACTTTTCAATAAATTAGATCGAACTTTTCGTAATTGTTTGTAATTTTTTTTTAAAACAGATTTAATCGAACTGCATGCAGCAAACGAAACAGTTTTCCTCGGCAGTGACACAATACGTTAATCTTCTTTTCCCCTTTTCTCACAGATGCCACGGTGGTCCCGCGCTTGAACAAAGGCGGTCAAAATTACAAAACTCTGAATTATTATTTATGTTTCCGGCAAATGTTACTTAAAATTAAAAATACTGTTACTCATAATTTATTTATTTCTAAATATACAAACAAAAAAATTTAAACAAAAAAATTTAATTGATTTGTAAATTCTAAAAAGATCCTTACACTAAATATAATGTTGTATCTCCTTCATCTATATAAAACTAAATATGAGCTAATCTTGATAAAAATCTGTGAGACTCTCTTACTTTTAGGGAAGTTTCTACTGGGAACTGATAAAAGTGTTTTAATTCAATCGGTGTTCCTTAGTTATCGCGTCGTTTTTCGAGTGTGATAACGTTTAGAAGCTGCTCCCTCAGAAAACTCCCTCAGCGACAGTTTTACGTGTTTCACAACCTCAGAACTTTTTGAACGGAAGCCAGGAAATTGTATCATAGACTTTCCTTAAACATAAAGGTTGCGATATATGAAATAAATATAATTTTCCTCATTAATTCTGGTTATGTAACTTGTAGCATTACTAAGCAGCGATCAATCAAATCTTTATTTGTGCCAATTAATGTAGCTGATATGGAAGTTATCATAAAAATCTGCGTCACGTTGCAATCATTTGCCGTATTACCTTTTTTCTAATTTGGTACACACCAGTAGCTTTAACAAATCACAATATTTTTTTGAAAAATAAAAAGAAAATCAATTCGAGAAAAATAATATGTCAGATTGCCCAAAAAAATATACGATAATTTGCTTGCTAACAAGTTTTACAGCTGCAATAATAAATGTGCGACTTGCGCTTGGCGGGCTTTAAAATAATAATAATATACTTTATTGCGCATATAGAATACAAGACAATTAAACAATAAAAGTAATAACAAATCGGCGGACTTATCGCTAATGAGCGATCTCTTCCAGACAACCTTTGGGTAGAGGAGACTATATAAAATTATTGAGTAGAATGTGCTAACTGAAACTTAACAATATAAGAAAAAAAAAAGGGCAACAGTAAAATAATATATACATTTATAGCAATAGCTAAATTTATATACATATGAATAAAAAATAATACTAATACGTACAAAAAATAAATATATATATATCAAATACATAACAAAAAATAAAAAAATAAATACACAAACTACATACATCTTAAATAATATAGATGAATAAACAGTGTTGATGAGACAGCCTAAATTTTTAAGTAATGTGTGATTACGAGATTTTTAAATATTCTTAAAGTTTGTGCTTTTTTGACATCAAAGGGTAAACTATTCCATAGCCTTATGGCTGAGACAGTGAATGAGTCATTATATGCTTGCGAATAATGTGTTGGGGTTTTCATCATCATGTTTGTAGTGGCGCGATAAGCTGTAGACCCTATAAAATTGAAACGCTCTTTCAAGTATAACGGAGTAGACGGATTGAACAGTACGTTGTAGAGAAGTAACAGAAAATGAGTATTCCGGCGAAGGCGAATTGGGAGCCACTTGAGTTTTAATCGAAATTCGGATATATGATCATATTTACGTAAACCAAATATGTATCTTATACATAGGTTCTGGAGTCGCTCAAGCTTATGTAATTGCTCCTCAGTAAGGTCAAGTAGATAAAATAATAACATACACATCTTTAGCATTACACAATTTAGCTTTTTGTCCATACTCATCCTTCTAATGAGAAGTTATTCAATTTCACAGTTTTCAGTAATTATTACTATTCTAGTAATAAAATCGAAATTCCAGGATCGACAATAACGTGGCGTTAGGACTTCTGCAGGAATAGTTTCTAATAAGCAGACAAAGCGTTCTCAACGATCAGCGATATCCGTTTCTCGACCTTCCTTTTGCGGGCTTCAAGTGTGACCACGTATTTGTACTAACTCATTATAATTATGTTAATTTGTTAAACCTGTAAGATTACTATTTGCAAGTTTAAAAAAAATATAAGTGATATAGAAAAAATCATAAGTCAAAACAAAACACATCAATCGCCTTTTTGAAAATGCATATAAATCATAGTTAATCGCTTATGTGCATGATTATTCCCGTAATTACTGAATAGGAATTAGATGAATTTTAACTGATTAAAAAAAAATTAGGTTATTGATTTGACCCGAATGTATGCACCTAATATTGTTCGAATAACACAATATTTGAATATGTTAGTGTTAGTCTATGGAGGCTTTTAAACAGATGTGCAAAATTTCTTAAGTGTATGTGTGCATGCTTGTCGACATATTTCTCAGAAATAGTAGTAGTATTTTATTAATTATATTATATTAGGTACCGTATAATTTAGGAAAAAGTGCAAGTTTATCAAAATAAAGTGTGTACCAATCACTAGGAAAACGTGCTTTCAATCAATTTAAACTTAAATAGGTATTAAAATATTTAATTTTTTACATAGGTATATATATTCCAAGGATGGCTACCATCGCTCAATTGCGGCCTAATTTTTTTTGTTTGCTTACGAACTCTACAAATTACAAATTACCCGTATACACCGTTGGAAGTTTTTTTTTCTTATATCACTAAGATGGTAAACAAGCTTACGGTCCGGCTCATGGTAAGCGGTCGCGCTTTACCGGCCCTTCAAAAATAGTCTAAACCAGTATTAAGGAATGGTCTTTGGTGATGTTGCAATCTCTCCATTGTTTAGTCTCTTGTTGGTGAAATAGAAATAGAAGCTTTCTTGATTCGACACTGTTGACATGACCTAGCGACGCTTCTGAGTGAAGAACGTAAGAGTAATACCAAATATTTCTGCCGAATTTCGTTGACTACAGTTTCATCATTAGCGTGAGCAGCCTAGACAGACTACATATGTAATGATTCTCGTCCAAAATAACTGGTTGTTTGACATTTTCAGGTACATCTTTTGCAACAGAAATACGGCCCTTAAGACGAGGCAGGCCATCACCATCCATCGAAATGGAAAAATCCTTTTACCGGCTGCTTTGGGATATTGGCTCGGCACGATGAACGAGTTTTAACTCCGCTGCTAAACTTTCTTCTTGACTGTGTCTCAATAAGTTCATTCCTGCGCTTCTCATGTCGCAAGCAAGCAGCGGGTGTATACCTACATTTTTATAATTTCGGTCACTACTGTTGGCATTAATTCTTTCTCTTAATATTCTTATGTACTGATGAGCTCTGGCAGTAGCTCTTAACAATCTTTGCCAGGAACTGAACCTGAGATAAAGAGGAATAATATTAATAGGTGACGTAGATGCAACACTAATTTCATTACATTTTATTTCTACCGTGTATTCAGGAACACTATCTTTTGGCTCGATAGGCTAGTTTTCGGTATCTAGTAATAAGAATTCTGGGCCTTTAAACCATCTTTCTAGACATTTTTCACTAATCACTACTAGGCGAGTAGCATCCTCTGCTACATTTACTGCAGTTGGAACCCAACACTATTCATGTGTCTAAGTTGATTCAAATATCTCGCCAACACGATGAGCCACAAATGGTTTGAAGCTGTGTGCGTCACGTCTGAGCCAGGAAAGCACGGTTCTGGAATGGCACCAAACATATTTATTTGATGGTTTATGTCTACTTTCTATACATATAGATGTAGCCAGCCTGACTCCTAAAAGTGCCGCTTGGAGTTCCAAACGCGGCATGGATACTAATTTCAGAGGATTAACTCTAGTTTTAATAGCAGCGAAAGCTATTTTATGTGATCCATCATCATAATTAAAACGCCAACAGGCTAAGCAAGAGTAAGCTAAATTGCTTGCGTCGGAAAATACGTGGCCTATTCTTGGCAGTGTGTTGTTATGCACATACTTCTTCATAAAAATCTAGAATGTAAACTAATAAACAAACACGAATTGTTTTCTTTTTTTATTTCGACAAATATTATATTTAAACGGGGAAAAAATATTTATAACTTACTGGCAACACTATACTGACAGTAGACAGCACAATGGCGTACCGTGCGCGAGCGTCTGCGCGTAGCAAGGTAAGAAAAAATGTTTTTAAATAGAATTTTTGACTTTTACTTTTGTATTAAAAACAGTTGTCATAGTATAAGTTACAGTATTTTCTTTTCGTAAACGTTCATTTCGTGGTCGTTTGTGGCTTACAAGGCTTTTCATTGAACTTCTTTTACCTATATATCTTCAAATGCACAACGCCCGGCACGGTGCGTTTTAGGTTGATTTTGTTATGTATCTATAAAGATACACTGCAAGCTTGCCACATATTTTTTTACGCAGTTTTATAATACTTGTCTGCTATTTAGTTTTATAATTTATTTGAAAAGGAACAACTATAGTTTTGTTTAACATTCCAGCACTACAACTACATCTGGCAAACCATCCACGCGTGTGAAGGCACTACAACAAATGCTTCAGCAACAAAACAAATCTCGGATGCTTTTGGCTCTTGTCAAAATCTGGGGCAAGATAGCAATGAATGCTCGGAGGATGAAATACAAAATTATGTTCCAGTAAACCACTCGGATAGCTGCTCACCGCCTCCATCCTTACCATCTTCTATTGAGCACTTAAATTTGTTATCTGATTCTGATAATGAAGTTGTAGAAATGACAAATGCTGGTACAACTTTGGAACCATATCAGCATCTATCACTACATAGTACGGCTGTTAGTAGTATTTGTTGACCATCAATTTTATCATCACATCAGTCATTGCTCCGGCAATCACAACCTGAGGTTACCCTACAATCGCCAGCACCATCTATGTCTGATCAAGCCATCAATACTTCATCGCCTTCACCATCTCCGTTGATTCTGACATCTATTTCATCTGATGTGGCCTTTACGTCATATGCCCGTTCCCCTTCAGCAGCTACTAGATCAAAAAGAGTAAGAGTTGTTGTTCCAAAAAGAAAATAATTAAAATGAGAAAGCTAGTACCAGATTGGAAATGTCATAAATTTTGTGGATCGGCACAAATTCAGGATAACAAGAGCCCTCTAGAATATTTTAAGGATTTTTTTTTCTGATGAAATAGTCTCTATGATGCTGGTAAAAACAAATTTATACAGCAAACAGACAAAAGGTGTGTCAGCAAACTTTACCGAGAATGACATCAAAGATTTTATGCTATCAATTTATACATGGGCATTGTAAAATTACCGGCTTATACAGATTATTGGTCAAAATGTTTTCGGATCGACCAAGTTGCTAATGTTATGACCCTAAAAAAAATTCAATTGCTGAGAAGATATATACACTTTAATGACAATTTATATGATGACGGTGACAGGTATTACAAAATTAGACCATTACTTGAAAAAATACGTATAAATTGCTTGAAAATTAAAGAAGAAACTCGTTTTAGGGTGGACGAAATGATGGTTCCATATAAAAGAACATGGTACCCGCAAACAATACATTAAAAATAAACCAAAAAAAATTGGGCTTTAAGATATTTGCACGTGCGGGGGTCTGTGGATTACTTTATGACTTTTTGGTTTACGGAGGTAAAGATACTTTTCGATTCTATACTTTCAATGACGAAGAAGAAAGTATGGGGTTGGGCGCAAAAGTTGTATTAGCTTTGACAAAATCTATTCACGAACCCACTTGTAAGGTTGTGTTTTGATACTTTTTTTACTTCTATTGAGCTTATTTATCATCTAAGAAATGAGTATGGTATATTTTCGTTAGGAACATTAAGAAAGGATAGACTCCGAGGAGCAGAAAATATGCTATCATCAGATAAAATCTTAAAAAAGAGAGGTAGAGGCTCTCACGCACAGGCAGTTTGTAATAAGATAAAGGTCGTTATTGCAAAATGGTACGACAATAAATGTGTAATAGCTGCTAGTTCCTACATCGACTCAAATCCCGTGGATACTGTCTTAAGATTTAATAAAGAAGCTCGAAGAAAATTGCCAGTACCTTGTCCAAATATCATTATGGAATATAATTCCAATATGGGCGGTGTAGTTTTTGCAGATATGCTTATTGCTTTATACCGCACTGAATTTCGAGGCCATCGCTGGTATCTGCGTCTATTTTCTCAAGTGTTAGATATATGTGTGAACAATTCAAAGTTCCAAAAAAAGCATTCCACTAAAACATTACAGGTATAAAATTTATTCAAGCCTTCTGACATTTGAGAGGAGTGTGGACAGTCTTGATACGAATGTACTACCTACCCAGGTAATCAAGAATCCACTTGTCGAAAGGGCCCCAGATATTGTACGCTACGACCAAATTGCTCATATGCCAACATTTACTACAAAAGGAAGGTGTAAACATTGTACCAAAGGACAAACCAGGTTTGTTTGTCGTAAATGCAATGCTCGGCTTTGTTTAGTAGAAGAACGTAACTGTTTTTTGCGTATCATACTAAGAATTAGTAAACAAAAATAAATAATAGAAATGACAAATGCTGGTATAGTAATAGAAATCACTGACTGATTTTTTAGTAATAAGTAATTACTGTACCAAATGTTTGATATCTCAGAGACTAAAGTACAAATTGTTATTAAATACTAAGCTTTTTAATTTGTCGTGTATAAGAATAAAGATTTTTGTATATTTTGAAAACGAAACAATATTTTTGGTTGATAATAAAAAAAAATGTGTTATATTTTGTTTTATTTAGGCAGTGTATCCTTTAAGATACATCTAAATTTGGTTCTTAAGGCTGCGGTATAGGCTAGACCGCGAAAATACGCCGTGTTTGTGCAAACTTTGTGGCTAAACTATAGCATCTAAAGGATTGAAAAAAATATATGTTATAAAACTGGCTTTTGTCTAGTGAATGATTTTCATTTATAGTATTTAATGCAATAAAAAATCTGGAAGTGAACATTGTTTCAACACAACACAAATATATCTCATTGTAATGTATATGAAATTATCTAATGATTTATAGTGCATTTACATACAACGTTAGAATTACAGAAATTAGCTTTCTGGCCTATATCGCCTTCTTAAGTGTTTTACACTGGGCAATGTGCACTTTAAGATACATAAAAAAAACATATTTAAGAAAATACCCATTTTTTTTTTTATTTTTCTGGCTTACTTTAGAGCATTCTAAACGCAATCTATTAAAAAAACTATCAACTTTCGAAAAAAATATGTCCTGCCAAGAATAGGGCAGAATTAATGGGATTAGGAATATTTATGTAGCAGCGTGGAATTTGAAACGTTTTTACCATGTCTAAACTGCTATACCACTTCCCCTACTGATTGCATTCAATAGGTGGTAACACGTTATCCCAATTTTTTACTAATTTCCAAGTTCTTGTCAAAGTTGGCATTTAGTTTTCAACCACCTTCATCCAGTCATCTCTTGTGACTTTTTCGCATGCTTCTTTTAAAAGCATCTTTATCTTTTTTATGCCATACGGTGGAGAAGTATTATGACGGGCTGCATAACCTTTTATTTGAGCCCAAATTAGCTCAATGGCATTGTACTGGCAGTGGTACGGGGAAATTCGGAGAACGCGATGACCGTACTCCAGAGCCAACTCATCTATTTCATATCGAACATTTGTCGGCTTATGGTCATTGTCTAATTTCATCAGCTCTGCTTTTAGCATTGATATATTTGCGACAATGCCACTTTTTTGCAGCCAAGCCACCAATTCCTCTTTTCTATTAGCTTGGGTAGGTGCTCAATTTTTTGCACCGAATGATAAGGGGCGTTATCCATTAATATAACTGAAGGCTCTGGTAGGCCTGGTAGCAACACATCCTGGAACCACTCCTTAAATGAAGCTGCATTAATTTATTGTGGTAGTCAGTAAAGGTTTTTGACGTAAATGCCAATAAACCGTTTTCCACGAGGAAGTTGAACATCTAACATAAATCTAAAATTATCCATGTGAGAATTCCAAAACATTCCTAAAACTCTACACCCTGTATTTTCAAGATTCATATTTACATCTTTAATATCGTTTTTCAACAGATGCTCTGGTAATAGTTTCAAAACTACATATTGGATTATTAGATATCCAACCCCTAAATTCAAAACCTGCTTGACTGTGTACATACATTATGTCGTAGGCTAAACGTGCTGCCTGTTCTACATCATCAAGGCTACAAAGTAGATCATCCAGATAATGCTTATAAATAATTGCCCTTGCAGCTTCAGGATGTCTTGCCAGCCTTCATACGTCCCCACTGCTGGGGCACGGCCTACCCTCTTAAGCGAGGGTGATTGGGCCATAGTCCACACGAGGGCCCAGTGCGGATTGTGGACTTCACATACGTAATTTTTTTTTTCTTGACGTATGCAGGTTTCCTCACGATGTTTTCCTTCACCGAAAAGCCAGGCTTCTTAATATAAATTGCTGAACATGGCAAGGAGCTAGCTCCAAAAATTAGAGAAGACATTCTAAATTCTTTGACCTCGCCATCGATACCATCACGCCACAGGTAGCGTTGACAATTACGATCTTGTTCTCTGACTTTTATCTGAGGAAACATTTCACGAATGTCTGCTATCAAAACTACTTGTCCGTCTCTGAATCTAATCAAGATCCCAAACAAGGATTGTAATAAATCTAAACCGGGTAAGAGCATTGAATTAAGAGACACCCTGTGACGTAACTTCCCTGGTTTAGTTGGTAACACCAAAATGAGGTAAATGCCAGCGTCGCTCGCCAGTATTATTTAAAAAGTATCGACACAGGGTTCCGCGTATTTTTTATGAAGTATTCGTTGATATTCGTCTTATATAGATTTGAGTAAGGCAAGTCTTTAAAAATTTTTATTTAAACTATTGAGTCTTGACAGATAAAAATAAAACGAAAATAATGACTCTGCAGCCCAAAACGAACGCGCCTAAAGGAATACGATATTTAATCTAGTTATTACTTTGCAAACATCTGAAAAGTGGGGTACTGAAGTAACGCTAACGAGACGCGAGGCGCCATCACAGACAATAAGGTAACGAATTGAGTGAAGCAATCGAGTTATTCAGTCTGTCAGTCATCTTATGACCGTCAGATATGACACACCTACTTTGCGAGAAGAAATAAACAGTTCAGGCCTGGGTGCTGCATTTTATGTGGCCATATGTAAAGCTCGACGACAGATTTGCAGAATAAATCACGTTAAAACAGATTTTTTTTATTTTTATATAAACCAATGGTTCTGAATTTAATGGAAAAAGGAGTAGAAATAATTTTAATATACATAATTAGAAATAGCTCAAAAATTAAGTGGACTATAGATATGGGAAGGGGTTTTAAACGGATAAGCGCAACTCTTCAAAATTAAACTGTTTTGCTCTCACTCACCGCGTGCTTCTACTATACAATTTGGTCAATTGTTCTTATTTTTCTTTTCTGGGTCCTCAATCACAGTCGACTGGTTATTCACATCCAATATGGACACACTTCAATGTAAAAACTTTATTTTAATTAAAAATGGAGCAGTCGATGACGACTTCATGAGGCGAAGCTAATTTTTTGTCGACGGTGCTGACCACTGTCTTCAATCTTCGGTTGCGGTTTATGCGACTTATAAAGGAAAGGGGAGGGGGTGGAAGATAAAAACTATTGCCAACATTATTTAAACAGGCATCAACACCCCCCAGGCCTTGAGATTTCCTCAAATAAAAATAAAGCGTAAATATAATAATTTTAAAATAGATCTGAAAATAATAGATAATTACATAATGTTCATTTGCGACGATAATCGTTTTATAGATATTCGAAATCGCCGTATCGAGATAAATTATCTCCAAAACCGAGGTACTTTATACGCGGAGCGGTGAGAGAAAGAGACAAATATATCACAGTATAGTACTGTTACTTTCGGCGATTTGTCGATTTCGATTTCGACAACACGACAGCTCAATTGTGCCCTGCCAACAACGTGTTCATACGAAGTTATCGCGATTTTGGCACAAAGTAAGTATTACTTCAACTGAATTATTTTTTTCATCATAGTGTCATAATTGTTTTATCACAGTGTTGTTGTAAAATGTATGTGTTTAAAGATTAACGCTAGAAAACGCTAAAGATTCAAAAACAAACTCAAACTCAATTTTTTTAATTCAAATTAAGTTATTAAATACTATTTTATTTTGTGAACCCGGTTCAAAATATGGATTTCTACCGAGAAGAATCCGGCAAGAAACTCGATAATTACTCTTTTAAAAAAAAATGCGTTAACAACATAACTGGTACATGTCGTCATAAAAAAAACAAATACAATCATTAATGTTGAAAAAAATAAAAATTTATATTATTTTAATTTGGCTTACATATGCGTCCTGTAATTGAGCATCTTCAATCACATAGATTTTTATCACTTATATCTGAAATATTGTAGTATGCTTTTTTAGCAAATTTGTTGTTTGACAAAAGATTTAAATTTACTAATCGAACGCCTTTGAATATTATTAGGAACTTTGTTGTAAAATTGTATATACAGCCCCATAAAAAAGTTACTAATTTTGCGTAGACATGTATCACGAGCCAAGATCTTATTTTTACTTCTAGTATTTACTTTGTGAACGTCACTTTTCTTGCTGAAACTATTGATATTTTTATGTACATATAAAAGATTTTCATATATGTACTGCGACGCTAAAGTTAAAACATTTACTTGCCTAAATCTATCCCTCAGAGATATCCTAGATCCTAATTTATAAATAGCACGAATTGCCCGTTTTTGTAACATTAATATTGTATAACAGATGTCACTTAACTATGGAAATAGCTAAAATATACTATTTTTGCATTGTGACGACAACGGTCAATTGTCTTATTTGCTTGATCGCATACACAGCAGAGCTAAGTTTTTTGGCTAGGTTATGAAGGAGGGCCCCATTGAAGTTTGGAGCCCAGCGTTATGCCAAGAAAGTTCTAATTGCTCGCCATTAATATTGATACATGTTTGTATCTGACTAACATTTGGTTATGTAAATTTAACACATTTGTATTTTTCTCATTAATTAACAAATTATTAGCGTCAAATTAATTTACACTGTTAGAAATGGCATTATTTAATTCATCATAACATGTCTGTCGTCTCTTAACTTTAAAAAGTAAAGAGGTGTCATCTTCAAATAAGACAATGTCATGGTTTTTTACATGATATGGGAGATCATTAATATAAATAAGGAATAGAAAAGGACCTAAAATTGAGCCCTGAGGGACTCCCATAGTGACTGCTGATCCCGGAGATCTTTCTTGGTGATGATCCTCCGGTAGGTCAGAAAGAATATTTTGCGAATTACAAAGCCACTTCCGGAGTTTATAGCCCTCGGATTGTAGGATGCCAATGACCTAATCTCTAAGAATGAGAGCTGCGTGGTTTTATCAGGCAGAAAGGCGGGAACAAATTAATGGAAGTTTTGTGTAATTCGCCTAGTAAATAAATAGATTTTTGGGTGCCCAAAAGAATCGCGAACCTGACGAAACGCGCTATCCGCAAGTTCCCATTCTATGTCAGCATGCAAACTGCGAGATTCTGCGTCCGTCAATAATTATCACTGTTTTTTTTTTATATAGGTACCTAAACTATGATACTTAACCAACGGAGGCAGGCATAGACGAACTGTTGGGCGGTCAAAGATAATTAATTCTATAAAGAATCGGGTATAATATATCGTACAAAGTGTTACAAAAATTGAATAAAAATGTGGTAAATTCATATGAAATTATTACCATTTTCCCACCAGTAAGTCACGCGGGAATAAAAATACTTATGCTTTATCTGAATTATCTCCAATCTAATCGCGAGTTAACGACTAAACATATACCTAAAGCAATTAAATACTATATAAGGTCACAGAAGATTTGAGTCAACGTCTTTTTTTATTGGCAATTTAAATAGAAGGAATAAAACTAGAAATCAGAAACATTTTGTGGTTTTATAAGTTTAACCAATGTCCTAAAATATAAGTATTGTAACTCTAACTAATTAAACTTGAGGGGGATGGAATGGCCACCTACAGTTTGTAGGAGGGTGATGTGGCATAGCGATAGGTAACTCATTATCTGTCCATGGCTTATCGCCACATTGCGATTGACATTATGGAACGCGGTTAGCCAGCATCCCTTTTCCCACACGTACCAATACGTATTGTTAAGTTATTGTAGTAATAATTAGTATATAAGAGAAGCCATATTGTAACAGTGTATCAATCTATATTCAATCTCTATCCGACAACAGTGATTATATAAGTTATAAGGAATAATGTCCTTTAGACCTCCTACTGCCCGCCTTATCTTAACGGCTCTTGCGACGAATTCTAGTTTTTTTCCATTTTCGCTTTTTAATTATTTCTTTCTACATATTCCTCCTCTTTGGCGTCGTAATTTTCACGTTTTCCAATATTGTTACAACACAAAAACCAAATAGTCCAATTATTTCACACACAAATAAAATAATGTGCACGATGGCCGCCACACAAAACGAATATAAAATAACCCCAAGTTATATTAACATTTTTTATCCTCAAATGTTGCTCTAAAATGGTGTACGATGGCAGCACCTGCGCGTGCTACTACAAGTAAATTGAAGTGTAATCTCGAAGGGCGAAGCACCGAAGTTTAATGGATGTTTTTAGTGTACGAGAAAAAAGAGCGATTCACTCAAAAGAAAAAAATTAAAACTTTTTAACAAATACCGGTTTCAAAAAGAGGCATTACAAAGGTAGAAATAATTACTTATTTCCAAAAATTGGATCTGAATTGCAGTTTGAAGACGGTGTCTATGTTCCTAACAGTTCAAAATACACTTCACTTCAATTGTTTAAATCATTCGAAATTGTTAAGTGGCTGTCGAGAAATTATGGAACATACATAGAACAAAAAACTGTCTTACTTACTGTCGAACATAGAACTTCCTCCTCTTTGATGTCGGTTAAAAATATCCTTAATGACATGATAGACTGCAGTGTAAGATATTTTAGTTCATTGCCTCTTATAATATAAGACGACTCAATGCTACGAATATAAAAGATTTGTAATGTTGAAGTATACCCGCATAAGTGAAGCTTTGACTATGAGGTTAGAAAACAAAACTTTACCGAAAAGTCCCGAGCCGTCGAGAACATACTCCAAAAGAACAGCACCTTTTCAACATATAAAACGTGCTTGCTATTAGGCCTTTACTTAAACTCAAGCACTAGTCAAGGCTCCAGATATGCCTGAACCTTCTGGTTAGGAATGGACAAAGGACACAGATGAGTGGTAGCCACATTGGACCACGCTCCCCGAGGCAGCAACTTCGCGCGGAATTAATTTGGTGCAGATGTGAAAAAGGTGTACTGGACGGTGCAAATGCAGAAAAACTTTGATTTTGTGCCGGCGAATCTTAATAATTTCTTCCTAGCGTATTTAAATAAATAAGGTTACTAAGATTGATCACATTATATTTTTTCTATTTTATGTAAGTTATTAAAATTATAAAGTTACACTTTGTCTATCTCTACCGCTTAACGCCACTGAAAATCCGCAGTGAACGATTTACGCTGCTTCGACTTGTTCTTTCAGAGTTGCTCGCAGACAAGTATCCAAGAAGTATATATTTTCATAAACTAGACTAAAATACCTTAATAAAAGAATATTATAATCTGTATTCTTTAAAATTTTAGAAAGATATGAGATTTTTTAGAGAAAAAATTTTATGGTTTTTAATTTTTTTTTTTTATTATTATTATGCAGTAAAAAATCTACGAGCCTGTTTTATGCAAAAATGATTCCAAACAAGCCCTAGTAGCATAAATTGATCAATTAAAAAATAACAATCGGGACGCGTACTCCTCTAAATTTAACTCCCCCCTCCGCACACAGGGGACGAATTCGACCTCCCCCTCACATCGAAATATGATCAACGCACAACATTCAATCCATGATAAAAACATCATGCTTTTAACCCGAAGCGCACAATCATTGAGCGAAGCCCTCCTTCTATAATATTGGAGAAGGGTTACAAAAATAAGTAAGTACACACAAAACATAAAGTTCGAGTTTGGAATCGAGAAAAGGATATCGGGGATAATTAAGCGGAGGAAGTGAGCGACAATGAACTACACCGTAGACTGCTTATTGGCAACTCACTACAAACCGTTCGTGCGAAAGCCCTGGACACAACATAATTGCTAATAATTAATTGGAACTTCGGCTTTGTCACTTACAATACTACAGCCTACACATTTATTACATTCATAAAGTCAGTCTAACACGTCAAAATGTATGTCTCGCTGGTCAGCACCCGACTGGCTATATGTAACAACATTAGCTAGTCGGGTGCGCTCGCCTTCCGTCTCGCCACCTACCTTACCTCACGATTGCTCTATCTAGACGCCTTCAATAAACTATTGAATGAGAAAAAATGTTTAGGCGGTGACAAATTTATATATAATTCGGTCTAACAAACAACAGTTCTAATATTATGAATGTGAAATGAGTTTTTTTGTTACGTCATTATATAAGGAGAACTTTGAGCTTAGAAATGTGGGATCACATTTTGTTGATTTCTTAAATTACCTACCTTCTTGTAATTCTTAAAAAAAGATAGCAAAAAAAATTCAGCTCTTTTGGAAATTTGGAAATATTTTGAGCGAGGTAGGGCACAACAAGTACTCGCTCGAATAAGCCGTCTTTACAATTAAAACGGGACATACCAAGTAATATGTCCAAGTAGTGTAGTAGTATATATATACTATATATTGCACGCCTCATAAGCGGACCGTGAGGTAGTGCTCTACTCTCGACATGTCAAAAAACCCAGTCTTTCGAAACTTAAATGACGTTTTTTTTTTAATATAACACTTACAGGATAATATGAGTGCACTAATATGAAGTTAAATAATCTGTCTAGCACTTATGGTACATTTTATAAACAATTAATTTGTTTAATATAATAAATAATAACATTAAAACTAATCATTCTTGGACGTCCGTGAGTCTGTGTTTATGTGACCATGTATGTGGCAGAGAAATTGGTCGAAAAATTCATCTTACCGGAATACTTTTGTTTTTAATATATAAAGTATTACACTGTGCTGATACCTAGTTAATATTAGCGTTCTAAGTACTGTCGTTTAATTATAATTTATAAAAAACTAATATACCATTGTATACTGTATATCTATATATATATTTTTTATTTTTATTTTATAGTATATTTTTTCCTTATTTGTTATTTTATTTTAAAAAACTTGAGTTTTTGTTTTAGAATTTTTTTTTAAATGTGAATGACCGCTTTTCCAAATTTTTATATGAGAAATATTTTGAAGTGCAAGTGACAGCCAAACATATTGTCACAAAACGATTGTTGGCACAAACTTGAAAACTAACAATTTTGTACAGGAAAGTATTTACAGATTATTCTTTGTGACTACATTATTTAATTCTTAATACATATTTATTTTTGAAAACCAAAATACAAATTGTAAACAATGACATGTGATATGATTAACATCCACGATACTTTGCCATATTTGCCAGTATTGATGTACCTATTAAAATAAAGTAGACCATTTTATCCTAAACGTTAAATATGAGTACAAAATGGTCTCAAGAATTAAATGAAGAGCTCATGTATTGCTACTTTTCATCTCGGAAGAATGGGAAATCTGGGAACCTACAACGACTAAAACAAACATTTACAGATAGAAATAACATGTACAGCAATAAACCATCAATTTTTTTATATAACCAAGCATTTTACGATATAATAGAATATCTGAATATATTTTGAATAAAATAAAACATGAAGCAAATTTACAAAATTGTTCTACAAACAAAACAACCACAAATACAGTAGCTAATACAAGTACAAGTTACATAAATCATTACCGTCAACATGAATCGTCACCGCCAAGTCATGCACTCTTATCATTAAATGATATAAGTGATAGGAGAAGAAAATGGACTAAAGATGAATTATGTGAGCTAATGTATTGTTATTTTTATGCTCTTCAGCATGGTTTTGGCTATATAGTTAGAATGTATCGACTCTTTAAATCTAGAATCCCAAAAAATTCAAAAACCAATAGATTAAACGGTAATGCTTTTTCGATTCAAGCTAAAAGAGTCTTGACAAATCAGATGCTGTCCAACGAATAAATTCAAGAAATTAAAACAAAAGCTACTATAGATAAATCAAAACAAGAAAATGTTAATTCTGATTTCCAAATAAGATATGACCAAAACGCAGAGACTAATAACATTGTGTTAGATAATCACACAGAAGATAACAATAATTCCAAAGATTATTGTTATACTGATATCAACTGTAGTTTTTTAAATACAAATTTAAGTAATGAAGAAACAAATGAAAGAATAGAAATAAATGAACTAATAATAACACATTTTAAAAAAAAATTGCCTCAAACTAGTTTATTTAACAGAACTTTGCTGCCTTAAATAAAATTTAACCGAAAATTTATTTAAAATTTTAAAATATTAAATGAATATTTGCCAAATATTATGAACAAATATCCAAATTCACTGCTACATTTGAATAATGTTATTTACGCTGCAGCAAAAACACTAACTGAAATAAATGAACAAAAGATAAAGAACCATGGCTACTCTTCTAATATACCTAAGTGGAAACAGAGACAAGAAAACAAAATTAATAGTATGCGTAAGGAGATTTCACAATTAATTGTATTAAAAGATGGCGCTTTGACACAGAAACAAAAAATTATTAAATTATATCTTTTTCATAAATATGACATAAATTCTATTGAAAAGCACAGTGTTGTCATGGAGACTCTGAAACAAAAACTTAAAGTTATGGCTCCAAGAATTAAAAAATATAAAATCATGTATAAAAGAAGAGATGAAAACAATCTTTTTAAAGAAAATGAAAAAAAATATTACAGAGTATATTTAAATCCAAACGAAAATGTCAAAGATATTCCAACACAAGAAAGTTTAGAAAATTTTTGGTCTGAAATATATGAAAATTCAAGTAAATATAACAAAAATGCAATGTGGATCAATAATATTGAAAATGAAATGAATAGTAATATTGACGAAAATGATATATTTCATGAAATAACAATTGCTCAATTTCAAAAATCTGTTACACAATTGGAAATCTCCTGGATTGGACCAAATTCACAATTATTATTTAAAATATTTTACGTCGATACATCCATACCTACTTAATATCTATAATAAAATGATAAAAGATGAAATCGTTATTGATGAATGGTTTGCAACAGGAATTGTACATTCGATTCCCAAAAATGAAAAAACTAGTAATCCTCACAATTGGAGACCAATAGCATGTCTTCCCACTATGTATAAATTACCAAGTAGTATTTTAAACGATATATTGTATCAACATTGTTTACCGTTTTTATCACCAACACAAAGAAGATGTAGACGAAATTGTTATGGTTGTAAAGATCATTTGATATTAATAAAATTATTCTTGAAAATGCAAATGAAAAAAGAAAGAATTTATCTATGTGTTGGATTGACTACAAAAAAGCTTATGATAGTATACCTCATGATTGGAAACTAAAATGTCTAGAAATATATTAAATGTCCAAAAATGATAAAAACGTTTTAAAAAAAATTATGAAATTTTGGAAGATTAAAATGAATATAAAAAATGATAAAATACATATAATTACAAAGTCTATCAAAATATTAAAAGGGATATTTTAAGGCGCTATCTCCACTTCTATTCCTCTCATGGATTTTAGATAAATACAAAAGTAAACGATACAATCTTGAAAATTATCAATTTAATCATTTAGTATATATAGATGACATAAATGTCTATGCGAAAAACTTTTCTGAAATGTCTATACTACTGGACAGTATTGAAATATTCACAAATGATATTGGTATGAATTTTGGCATAGAAAAGTTCAGTATAGTTCAAATAATAAATGGGAAAAGATGTGAAATCGAAGGGGGGGATCATATTTTTCTAAGTGGTGAAAAATTTAATTATTTAAAAAAAGGACTAAAATACAAATACCTTGGAATACATGAAGATTGGAAAATTGACCATGAAAGTATTAAATTAAGATGTATACAAGAGTATATCAGCAGAATAAAAAAAATATTATCATCACAACTAAATAGTAGAAACATGTTTTAGCTAACACTTTTGGAATTATTAACTTTATGGAAAGCGATTTGTTAGAAATTGACCGACAAACAAGAAAATATTTCAAAATTAAATGATGACATTGTAGATGCTATAAAGTATCATGACAAAAATAAATTATGTACAGTATACAGAATACTTGCAAAAACTATCTACAAAACCTGGGAATAACAAATGAGATTTTGGATGTAGATTTTAAAGATATTAAAAAAAATAGTTGATAATAGAATAGAAAATTGGAAATTAAAACCTTTACACGGCCAATTTTTAAGAGAAATAATTAATAATGTAAACATTGATAAAAAGCAATCTTTTGAATGGTTAAAGAAAAGACCAATATTAGGAAGCCTAGAATCAACTATGTATGCTATTCAAGATCAGGCTGTTACTACACGTCAAATAGAAAGAGATATACATGGCAAAGATATAGATAAACAATGTAGATTATGTCACAAAAAAGAAGAAAATATTCACCACATTACATCAGGCTGTGAAGTTTTGGTCAAAAAAGAAAATATCTTTAGACACGATAACATCGTAAAATATGTACATTGGTCACTTATGAAAAAACATAAATTTCCTGTATGTTCCTGTGGTGGCAACATCAATCATGGTAGTAGAAAATGAGAGCACTAAAATATTATGGGAAATAGATATTCAAACAGATGTAAGAATCGAACACAATAGACCAGATATTTTTTATATTGATAAAGAAGAAAACAAAATTTACCTTATAGATGTTAGTGTACCATCTGATTATAATATAACAAAAAATAGAAACAGAAAAAAAAATACTAGAAAGAAGTATTTTCTTTGAACCGAGTGAACAACTTCTCGAGAAAAAAAATATATATTTGTAGTACCTCCGCCTTACAGAAAACCGCGGCCATAATAACACTAACATTGAGTAGTGTTGTGTTCCTGGCGGTGAGTAAGGTTGCCAGAGCTCTCATTGAGGATTCGCTGCGCGGACAGCGAAGGACCGGCGGTGATTGTTACTGTCATTGCTCGGCGTAGACCCGGTGGTCAAGGAGACCTTATGTAACGGCTGATCGCTGGCCGCCCGCAGGTTGAACGTGTTCCCGAAACCAAGGATTACTTAATCTCCGCCCTGGAAGACTGAACCGCCAACCTGTGTAAAGTCTCTGAAGTAATAGTCATGCCGGAGAAGGCGTCCGGCTTGGACCCGGCTACTACAACAGGATCGCCCTTCCGCCCGCCGTGCCAGCAACTGCATTATATCTGTACCGAGCTTCGACAGTTCTAGATAGTACCGCACCTTTTGTCCTCTAAGCTGGCTGTGCAGTGAATCCTCATCTTTAGTCTTAGTAACTTTTTTTAACCATGGCTAAAAATAAAACTGAAAAAGAGTTTTTTCAGTTAACACTTCATCCATATTCAAATTGGACTTTTGCAATATCAGGGGCATTCAAACCAAAGTTAACGCAATTCACCATCACCTTGAAACTGCGCAGCCGACCATTCTCTTAGTAACGGAGACGCAGATGTCCTGACCGGCTGATTCATCGTTCATTCATTATCCCGGCTACAAACTCGAGCAAAATTTTGTGAGTCGTGCCGGTGTATGTATGTTCGTCCGGGAGGATATCTGCTGTCGCCGCCTTCATGGCCTTAAAGGCAGGGACCTGTCGATATTGTGGGTGCGCGTATATCACGGTGGCCACACTCGTATTTATGAGTGCCTATGCAGGTATCATAGCGGTGACACGGACGTAGCTCGACTCTTCATGCACCTAAGTAAGACGACTGACAAAGTTCTAGAGCAATTTCCCACAGCAGAACTAGTTATATTAGGAGACTATATCGTCCAACATCGTGAGTGGCTCAGTTTTGGAACTAATAACTGCGCAGCGATATCTGCTCATAAATTTGTTCTGACCAATGGATTCTCTCATTTGGTACTTTCTCCAAAGATATACAGGACCATACAAGCTCCTTACTGGATCTTCTACTGACTATACGTCCGGACGGATATTCCGTCGCAGTGGTCTCTTGGCTCGTCGGACCACTGTCTCGTTTGGACTTTAAATGTCATGCACACAACCCGATCCATCTGGGCCAACTAATTGGCGTCGTGTTTTGCACTATGAGTCGGCAGGCTGGGATGGATGCCGGTGTAGAATGCAAAACTCGTTTTATATATTTTTGAAATAAAGTTAATCATAAGCATAAGCATAGGATTGATATAAATCAATGGGCATCGTTACGCTGAGGTAATGTACGCGATGATAATGTTTGATGTGATAGTGCTGTAATGTAACCATGCAACGTTATTTCTCCGGTCGTCTGACTGACATTAGACGTGAGTCACTCTTCAAAACGACTGAACAGGAAACTATTGAATCGCTTCAAAGTCTATTAAAGCTGTGGAGCAGATTAACACTAATTGCCTTTGGGCCTCGCTCAACACAACCCCAATCACTTCTCCCTGTCACCCCTCCCCTAGATCCCCCAATGGGTTATTGTAAACATGAGATGCCATTCAGTATTTAACTTATAATGTTCCATTCAACTTAGTTATTAACTTTATTGAATTACTAAGGTATAACAGAAATATATGTACTATTACTTATACACGAGTATATATGTACTATATTCATATATGGTATATGTGTGTGTACGTAGTAAGAATATTTATCTGTGTTTTTAGCAGGTAAGTCATAGATGTAGAAGACTGGACGGACCGCAGTAACTATTATGTCCCTTCTTACACCAAACAAAATATCATAAAACAGAAAAAGACAAAGACAGCTCTCTAGTGAATCGAAACATGGTCGAAACAATTAGAATATCACCACTTTGACTATACAATGACAACTAAAGCACAGCATATTGTGACTAAAGAACACTGAGCTAGAGTAGTATACGAGGTCAGTGCTAAATGATGTATAACATAACACGCATGTAAAATAACGTAATTTATGAAAAAAGACAAAAACGGTCACTCCAAGTACTGACCAAGCGCGACTTTGCTTAACTTTAAATAACGTTTCCAGCAAACAAACGTGTTACTGTTTCTCTTAATAATATCCTAGATGGCGCTGTACTGGTAATTAAAAATAGTAATGGCTTGGGCCCGTCTTACACTTGGCCGATTTTTATTATCTTTTACTTTAGCGTTTACACTATTTTTCATTTCAAGTTTAAAGTTTGTATGTATTACTGTTTTTACAATAGAGCAAAAACAACGAAAATGTGTTTCTTGGATAGGGGGGGTCCCTCAAATTTTAACTTTTTATTATTTGTCAAGTAATTCCCCATTATAAAACATATTCTGGCAGCAATTCAGGCTTCTACCTATTTTGGCCTAAAAGATAGAGCCTTTTAATGGTTGGACAGACAGACAGATTGCGTAGGCTTAGTAATAGGAATCCGTTGGCATCCTCTGGGGACGGAACCCTGAAAGTAAAGCAACAAAATACCATTTAATACAAAAGCTACGGCGCAGTCTATAAGTCGGAGAAGGACAAAGAATACTTTTTATCTAGCACAATAATTTAATTCTTTGCATCTTTATTATATACATAATAATAAACGCTTATATTATTCATAACTAGCTTTTTATAACTCCCTTTCATGTCTGTCGGTTCAATCGGAAATTCACAACAAATGCAAACAAACTTTTAGATAAGCTAGAGACTTCAAAAATAACTTGACAATAAATATTTGTGGACATAACACACGGTGACATCCTGGTCCCAAACTAAGCAAAGCTTGTACTATGGATACAAATACATGTATTAACTATTGTAAATACATAAATATTATACATAGAAAACACCCAGTCTCAAGATTATTTATATTTGGTTTACCTTGTGTAATTGTTTGTGTTGTGTGGAAATCGAACCCACGCCCCTTGATTCAGCAGTCAGGTGATTACCCACTGAGCCACGGAGCCAACAATGCAATGTCAACGACCAATAACAAGTAACTACCTTTTTCTTGTTTTTGTCTGTTCGGTACAAATTTTACAATAAATTTTATTCATCTTTGAAATGTCCCACAAAATCTCATCAAGATATTGTGCCACTCATTAAAACCAAGAAACCAAATATTTAATTTTTTCATCTATACTGACCACGTTTTTAAAATGGACTAATAACTATAAAAAATATTTTTAGCCCCATAAATGTTTTAACTCATTACAGATTTCTTTATGATTTAACAATGTGTTCTAAAGTTCCATAAAAAGTCACAATGTTAGAGTTTTATCGGGCAAATTGTTTTAGACAATATCTATACTTATATTATAAAGCTGAAGAGTTTATTTGCTTGAACGCGCTAATCTCAAGAACTACTGGTCCGATTTGAAAAAAGAGTGTTAGATAGCCCATTTATCCAGGAAGGCTTTAGGCTATATATCATCTCGCTAAGACCAATAGGAGCGGATCACCAATGAAGAATATATCAATAACAAGGAGTTTTTTTCCTTTTGCGAGCTTCCGCTGCGCCCACTGAGTGAACTGTTAGAGTTTCGCAAAAATCATATATGACAGACTTGTTTCCCTTTAAAAGTCTAAAAAAAGTCCACTACAGCATATATGTCTATCTTTTAAGGTTGGCTCACTATAATTTTTTATGCAAGCAAAATTTGTTCTAAAATAATGCATTATTTGCGAAGGTGTTTTTATAAACATGATATAAATCCTTATCCAAATAAATATGTTATTTATCACAAGCATTAAATTTAAAACGAAATTGCCTTAGACATCATTTGATTTCAATGAATATCTAAGGAGATATCGCAGTTTGGAAATAACATCGCAGCAAAATAATGATCAAGTCAAGCATCAAGCATTCTTGATGTGCAATGTGTGTGACATTCCGTACATTCCGGACCGGAGTCATGAGGGGGAATATTTTCACAATCTACGTAAAAAAAAGTTAGCGTTAGCCCAAAGTAACTATTACTGACTGACTAACTGATTGATCTATCAACGCACAGCTCCAACCACTGGACGGATCGAGCTGAAATTTAGCACACATATAGCTATTATGATATAGGCGTGCTCTAAGAAAGGATTTCCCAAAACTCACCACCTTAACGGTGGTTCAAAGATTGTTTGGAGCGCCAAGATCGCGAGGTTAAATAATTAATTATTTTATAATTTTGAGAAAGAGAGAGAGAAAGAGAAAAAAGAGAGATAGCGTCAAGTGTGAGTAGGATTTTTTTTTCTATAATTGAGGAGTTTCCGTAAGAATCCTACGCCGATAACCAAATTTAGGGCGGGCGAAGCCGCTGCCAAAAGCTAGACAATTCATATGTCCGCAACAATTTTAACTCTACGGAATCCTAACTATACTACGCGTATACTACATACTATGAGCCAATTTTTTTTTATCTTACAACCAAATCTGTATGAAGTTAAAAATGTATATGTATGGGCAGGAAATTTTTTTTACACGTTCTATTTCATTTCAAAAACTGTAAACATTTAAAAAAAATAACTAACTAACTAATTAGCTGCATTAATTAATGAAATAGGTAGGTAATTATATATTTTGAAATAGGGAAGTTTTTTAATTCCATAATTGCATAGTAGATATCTACAATTTTAAATATATTTAATGTTTAATTAAGAATACATTTCAATAAAAATATTATTTTATATCTATACTTATTTGTTTTGCACTGACTATAATTACTGATTCAAAAATCTTGGCACTGCATAAGAATGTTGAATTATTTGTCTTAAACTTAAGATTAGTCTTATTAAGGAGTGAGCTAAACAATTCAGAAGTTAATAATTTTATGAGATGATAAATGATGAAAATAAGAGAAGTCTGTATATTAAGGCGCGAGCGACTCGTAAGCGAGTCTAGCTTTAATCTCTCGAGTCTATGGTCATGTATATGAACTTATATTGAAATAAGATATGTATTCTTCCCTAAAACATGGTTCAGCAAAGCGATGGCTGATTCATGTGTCATACTCGTGAACGGGTGCCGCCTGTGCTGGTCTGCTCTTGCAAACTTCTTTGTATTCTTAGTATTTAGTCTTTCTTTTTTGTATTGTTTATCAATACTGTAAGACAGGTATGGGCAACCTTTGACATCTTGAGGGCCAAACTTTAGCGTGTAAATACATTCGCGGCCCGCGTTTAAAAGTACTTAGTGCAGTTTAAAGTAGTGATAATATTTTTTGCGATAGATATTAGACATGAAATAATACGACAATGTTATTATAGTACAAGCTTTTGCCCGCGGCTCCACCCGCCCTGAATTTGGTTATCGGCGTGGTATTCTTACAGCAACTCTTTGATTATACTAAAGAAGTTTGCTGTAGCAAACTATTGCTGCAGCTGTGGTTCGTTCGTGGAATTTGGTTATAGTTACTCCTGTGGATTTTTTTGTGTCTATAAGGGTGCCAAGTGGTTAAAGCGTGATTGAGTAACATACATCCAAACTTTCTCATTTATTCTCAATTAATAAATTAATTAAGTAATTAATGAGTTTTGCCCACGACCCCACGCCGTAAATCGTTATCGGCGTATCGGTAATTATACTAATGACTCCTTAATTATACCTAAGAAGAAATAGTTCGTTTAGGCTCGGTTATAGTTATTCCCGCGGGAACTTCTAATGTTAAGGAAAGTGGGGTGGTTAAAAAGAGACAAAAAGTAGCCTATGTCAATCTCCATCCCTTCAACTATCTTCGCTTAAAAAAAACACGTCAGTTCGTCGCTCCGTTTTGCCGTGAAAGACGGACAAACAAACAGACACACACACACTCACATACACTTTCCCATTTATAATATAAGTAAGGATTTATTAAAATAACAAAATGAAATTTAAAAAAATTGTACATTATAATCAAATCGTTAAATTTGCCATTGTTACAAACTACGATAGTTAAATACACCGAAATCAATGAGACACTTGAGCTTGAATTTGGGAAACTAATCCATCGACATTTGGATTAATTCCACTGATACAAAGACGTAAAGAATTTTCCAAATTATCGACAGTCGGTCTTGTACAATGTGTTAATTTATTAACTTTCATCAATGAAAAGAACTGTTCGCATTTATAAGTACTGCCAAACGCACAAATCAATCTTCTTGCGAATTGTCTAAGCTGCGGAAAATTCTCGGAGCGTGTTGAAATGGTAACTGTTACCAGACAGCATCTGTGCGTGCCACAAGCGTAGTTTGATCCGAAACGCTTTAAAATGGCTAAAATGGCAAATAATTTACTAACTATTTTTTTTTGAAGTTTCAAATTTAAATCATTCAAATAGCCTGTAAGATCGACCAGAAATGCTAAGTCACATATCCATTTTGAGTCACTTAATTTAGATCGTTTATCTTTGATCTTCATAAAGTCTGCTATCTCATTTCTGAGTTCGTAAAACCGTTTCAACAATTTTCTTTTGCTCAGCCATCTGACTTCACAATAATATGTTACGTCGTTATATTCAGCCGATATTTCATCCAAAAACGCCTTGAACCTTGATTGACCTCGGGATCGGATAAAGTTGATGGTTTTTACTACCACATTCATAACATTCTGGAGTCGAATGGACTTAGAACACAAGTTCTGTTGGTGGATAATGCAATGAAGGACTATCATATCATCTTTTTGCACATTTCATTCTGTTGCTTTTTCATTCAAAATTCCTATGAAAACTTTACGTAAGCCGACCATAGAAGGTGCACCATCAGAGCATACTCCAATTGATTTTGACCACGGCAAGCCAAAACTTGTGAACACCTTTTGAACTTCAATAAAAATATCCTCTCCTGTAGTGGTTTCTTTTAGCGGCTGTAAAGCAAGCAGATCCTCAGTAATAGTGAACTCCTTATCAACACCTCGAATAAATATAGCCAGTTGAGCTGTGTCAGACAAATCGGTGCTCTCGTCTAATGCTATGGAAAATGATTCAAAACCATTCAATCTTGTTTTTATATTATTAGCCATAATTTATATACGTCGAACAACAGTTCGTCTTGACGCACTAATTTTCAAATTCATTTTTCTTTTCAGGACACAAAATGCCGCAAACTTCTAACATACACTCCTTGATAAATTTTCCTTCGGCAAATGGTTTAAATGCCTTTGCTTATTTTGAGCTAACTTTAAAACTAGCTATCACAACATTATCAAGTTGTGTTCTTTGTGTGAAACATTTGTTGCTGTTTTTCCACATTTGCGGTAAGCTTCTGGATTTTGTCTGTTCTTAATTGTCCGTGCAGCGTACCTTGTTTAGTTGAGTAATGCCTCTTTATATTGAATTCTTTCACTACTGAAATGGATTCATTACACAGCAAACAAATAGGCTTACCATTGTAAGCTGGCGACCCTCTGTATCTACTTTTGGTTTCTTCCCACCAGACATCATTTTTGTTTGCTTTTCGATCAATAAACTTAATAAAAAACTATAATTAGTAACCACTCAAGATCCACACAAAGTCACAAAGCAAGTTGACGGCCTCGAGCAGTTCGCTAGGATATCGCTTGTCCAAGTTATCACCTCGGTAGCTCAAATAGAACTGAACTAACGTTCGGGCCATCCACCCGCTTATATAGGCAAAATAGAGGAATAATCTGGAATAAATGAGAAGCAATAAATCTTTTGATGTGTCGTCCATGAGGCGGCAAACCTCAAAGAATTTGATCGAGCAAGCCGAGTGGCGGCGATTATCAAAGAGTGAGGCGGCAAACATCTAATGATTTGACGTCTTTTTTTATATTTTGCAATTAGATACGTTTTTCATGTTGTGCTTGTGCTTTATATGTCATGATTTTTATGTTTGTAATGGAAAGTGTCCTTCTATGATAGGGAGGGCATTTTCCAATATTTTAATTGGACGATGTTTCTTGCCGGTTCTTCTCAGTACAAGGTCTCCCGCCCTATAGACTTACGAACCGATAGCGTAGTGACATTCATAAGTGCTCAATTATTGTAGCCTAAATTGAATAAATGATATTGATTGATTGATTGATATCGGCGGAGCGTTAGCTTGTTTGCCACCGTAGTGGTATAAAAAATATTAAATCATACAACAATTCTCACTTGATTTTATGCCATTTAAATTAATAAATATTCTAACTCTGTACATACATAGTAACTTATTACATAACATTTCAAAGTTTAAATCAAAATATCTATAATATCAAATTATAGTAATCATAAACTGCTCCTAAACGTATAAAATATTTAGATCAATCTTTTGTTTTTTACGTTAATATTTATCGGATGTTTTAAGTAAGTGTTTTGTTAATGTAACTAGTTGTTTGTATTTATTTAGACAGTTCCGTCGTCGCGCGTCGCGTCGCATCGTGTCGCGTCGCTGGAAACAAACGGGCGCTCTGTTTACTTTGAAACGTGAACCTCGGAAACAGGAGAACGACGTTTGTTGACGGAAATTGGACTCTGAGTTGACTTCTTTACAGACAGCGACAGCCATTACTTAAAGATGTATTGATTTACAAATTAACTTCTTAATTTTATATAAACTGCCTAGGGTTAGGGGGTACGTAGGTAAGTTGAAGAGACGGAGAAGGACATCTGACTCTTTTTCAGAATTTTTATCCCGGAAAATTCAAAAAACTATTTATATAAAAGAACACTTACAGAACTATTCGTGCACTAGTAGTACTGTTACATAAACATATTTGCAAACTTTTACTCATAACACATTATTCTGACCGATTGTGTAGTTCAAATTTACCAGTTTTTAATAAGTAAGTACATACATTAAACAATGCGTCTTTTTTCTTAAAAAAATACTGTTGCTATCTTCAAAATATATAAATTTGACTAAATTAAATTATTGATGTATGTTATGTAACGTTCCCGGTTGTTCGTGTCGAGTGGATGTTTTAAAGGAGAAAAATGTAAATTTGTTATTCCATCGATAAGTCGAACTCGTTAATATTGTGGCATTATGAAGTTAAATTGTAAATGACGGGTTCAATTGTAAATGGCGGGTTCAAATGCATACATACTCATATGTTTTAACGTTACTTTTACAAATATATTTATGTTAACGCAATAAAACTGGTATTTCTAACATTTTGCCTACTTCATAGTGCCTTGCACATTTCATATCAATAACTTTCATAAACTTTAATTTAAAACAAAAAAATACTTTCATTTTTAATTTTTTTACTGGGATCTCGAATTAAAAAAGGACATGTTTTTGAAATACAGATAAATGAAGTACTTCATAACATACACGATATGCTCTTACATATTGGAGATTATTGAGATTATTAAATGAAAGTATTTTTTTGTTTTAAATTAAAGTTTATGAAAGTTATTGATATGAAATGTGCAAGGCACTATGAAGTAGGCAAAATGTTAGAAATACCAGTTTTATTGCGTTAACATAAATATATTTGTAAAAGTAACGTTAAAACATATGAGTATGTATGCATTTGAACCCGCCATTTACAATTGAACCCGTCATTTACAATTTAACTTCATAATGCCACAATATTAACGAGTTCGACTTATCGATGGAATAACAAATTTACATTTTTCTCCTTTAAAACATCCACTCGACACGAACAACCGGGAACGTTACATAACATACATCAATAATTTAATTTAGTCAAATTTATATATTTTGAAGATAGCAACAGTATTTTTTTAAGAAAAAAGACGCATTGTTTAATGTATGTACTTACTTATTAAAAACTGGTAAATTTGAACTACACAATCGGTCAGAATAATGTGTTATGAGTAAAAGTTTGCAAATATGTTTATGTAACAGTACTACTAGTGCACGAATAGTTCTGTAAGTGTTCTTTTATATAAATAGTTTTTTGAATTTTCCGGGATAAAAATTCTGAAAAAGAGTCAGATGTCCTTCTCCGTCTCTTCAACTTACCTACGTACCCCCTAACCCTAGGCAGTTTATATAAAATTAAGAAGTTAATTTGTAAATCAATACATCTTTAAGTAATGGCTGTCGCTGTCTGTAAAGAAGTCAACTCAGAGTCCAATTTCCGTCAACAAACGTCGTTCTCCTGTTTCCGAGGTTCACGTTTCAAAGTAAACAGAGCGCCCGTTTGTTTCCAGCGACGCGACACGATGCGACGCGACGCGCGACGACGGAACTGTCTAAATAAATAGAAACAACTAGTTACATTAACAAAACACTTACTTAAAACATCCGATAAATATTAACGTAAAAAACAAAAGATTGATCTAAATATTTTATACGTTTAGGAGCAGTTTATGATTACTATAATTTGATATTATAGATATTTTGATTTAAACTTTGAAATGTTATGTAATAAGTTACTATGTATGTACAGAGTTAGAATATTTATTAATTTAAATGGCATAAAATCAAGTGAGAATTGTTGTATGATTTAATATTTTTTATACCACTACGGTGGCAAACAAGCTAACGCTCCGCCGATATCAATCAATCAATCAATATCATTTATTCAATTTAGGCTACAATAATTGAGCACTTATGAATGTCACTACGCTATCGGTTCGTAAGTCTATAGGGCGGGAGACCTTGTACTGAGAAGAACCGGCAAGAAACATCGTCCAATTAAAATATTGGAAAATGCCCTCCCTATCATAGAAGGACACTTTCCATTACAAACATAAAAATCATGACATATAAAGCACAAGCACAACATGAAAAACGTATCTAATTGCAAAATATAAAAAAAGACGTCAAATCATTAGATGTTTGCCGCCTCACTCTTTGATAATCGCCGCCACTCGGCTTGCTCGATCAAATTCTTTGAGGTTTGCCGCCTCATGGACGACACATCAAAAGATTTATTGCTTCTCATTTATTCCAGATTATTCCTCTATTTTGCCTATATAAGCGGGTGGATGGCCCGAACGTTAGTTCAGTTCTATTTGAGCTACCGAGGTGATAACTTGGACAAGCGATATCCTAGCGAACTGCTCGAGGCCGTCAACTTGCTTTGTGACTTTGTGTGGATCTTGAGTGGTTACTAATTATAGTTTTTTATTAAGTTTATTGATCGAAAAGCAAACAAAAATGATGTCTGGTGGGAAGAAACCAAAAGTAGATACAGAGGGTCGCCAGCTTACAATGGTAAGCCTATTTGTTTGCTGTGTAATGAATCCATTTCAGTAGTGAAAGAATTCAATATAAAGAGGCATTACTCAACTAAACAAGGTACGCTGCACGGACAATTAAGAACAGACAAAATCCAGAAGCTTACCGCAAATGTGGAAAAACAGCAACAAATGTTTCACACAAAGAACACAACTTGATAATGTTGTGATAGCTAGTTTTAAAGTTAGCTCAAAATAAGCAAAGGCATTTAAACCATTTGCCGAAGGAAAATTTATCAAGGAGTGTATGTTAGAAGTTTGCGGCATTTTGTGTCCTGAAAAGAAAAATGAATTTGAAAATTAGTGCGTCAAGACGAACTGTTGTTCGACGTATATAAATTATGGCTAATAATATAAAAACAAGATTGAATGGTTTTGAATCATTTTCCATAGCATTAGACGAGAGCACCGATTTGTCTGACACAGCTCA
Source organism: Apoda limacodes (assembly GCA_946406115.1). NCBI lineage: Eukaryota > Metazoa > Arthropoda > Insecta > Lepidoptera > Limacodidae > Apoda > Apoda limacodes. Next base: position 30,574,355 of record OX291549.1, on the reverse strand, counting down.
ACTGGCTATATTTATTCGAGGTGTTGATAAGGAGTTCACTATTACTGAGGATCTGCTTGCTTTACAGCCGCTAAAAGAAACCACTACAGGAGAGGATATTTTTATTGAAGTTCAAAAGGTGTTCACAAGTTTTGGCTTGCCGTGGTCAAAATCAATTGGAGTATGCTCTGATGGTGCACCTTCTATGGTCGGCTTACGTAAAGTTTTCATAGGAATTTTGAATGAAAAAGCAACAGAATGAAATGTGCAAAAAGATGATATGATAGTCCTTCATTGCATTATCCACCAACAGAACTTGTGTTCTAAGTCCATTCGACTCCAGAATGTTATGAATGTGGTAGTAAAAACCATCAACTTTATCCGATCCCGAGGTCAATCAAGGTTCAAGGCGTTTTTGGATGAAATATCGGCTGAATATAACGACGTAACATATTATTGTGAAGTCAGATGGCTGAGCAAAAGAAAATTGTTGAAACGGTTTTACGAACTCAGAAATGAGATAGCAGACTTTATGAAGATCAAAGATAAACGATCTAAATTAAGTGACTCAAAATGGATATGTGACTTAGCATTTCTGGTCGATCTTACAGGCTATTTGAATGATTTAAATTTGAAACTTCAAAAAAAAATAGTTAGTAAATTATTTGCCATTTTAGCCATTTTAAAGCGTTTCGGATCAAACTACGCTTGTGGCACGCACAGATGCTGTCTGGTAACAGTTACCATTTCAACACGCTCCGAGAATTTTCCGCAGCTTAGACAATTCGCAAGAAGATTGATTTGTGCGTTTGGCAGTACTTATAAATGCGAACAGTTCTTTTCATTGATGAAAGTTAATAAATTAACACATTGTACAAGACCGACTGTCGATAATTTGGAAAATTCTTTACGTCTTTGTATCAGTGGAATTAATCCAAATGTCGATGGATTAGTTTCCCAAATTCAAGCTCAAGTGTCTCATTGATTTCGGTGTATTTAACTATCGTAGTTTGTAACAATGGCAAATTTAACGATTTGATTATAATGTACAATTTTTTTAAATTTCATTTTGTTATTTTAATAAATCCTTACTTATATTATAAATGGGAAAGTGTATGTGAGTGTGTGTGTGTCTGTTTGTTTGTCCGTCTTTCACGGCAAAACGGAGCGACGAACTGACGTGTTTTTTTTAAGCGAAGATAGTTGAAGGGATGGAGATTGACATAGGCTACTTTTTGTCTCTTTTTAACCACCCCACTTTCCTTAACATTAGAAGTTCCCGCGGGAATAACTATAACCGAGCCTAAACGAACTATTTCTTCTTAGGTATAATTAAGGAGTCATTAGTATAATTACCGATACGCCGATAACGATTTACGGCGTGGGGTCGTGGGCAAAACTCATTAATTACTTAATTAATTTATTAATTGAGAATAAATGAGAAAGTTTGGATGTATGTTACTCAATCACGCTTTAACCACTTGGCACCCTTATAGACACAAAAAAATCCACAGGAGTAACTATAACCAAATTCCACGAACGAACCACAGCTGCAGCAATAGTTTGCTACAGCAAACTTCTTTAGTATAATCAAAGAGTTGCTGTAAGAATACCACGCCGATAACCAAATTCAGGGCGGGTGGAGCCGCGGGCAAAAGCTTGTACTATAATAACATTGTCGTATTATTTCATGTCTAATATCTATCGCAAAAAATATTATCACTACTTTAAACTGCACTAAGTACTTTTAAACGCGGGCCGCGAATGTATTTACACGCTAAAGTTTGGCCCTCAAGATGTCAAAGGTTGCCCATACCTGTCTTACAGTATTGATAAACAATACAAAAAAGAAAGACTAAATACTAAGAATACAAAGAAGTTTGCAAGAGCAGACCAGCACAGGCGGCACCCGTTCACGAGTATGACAAATGAATCAGCCATCGCTTTGCTGAACCATGTTTTAGGGAAGAATACATATCTTATTTCAATATAAGTTCATATACATGACCATAGACTCGAGAGATTAAAGCTAGACTCGCTTACGAGTCGCTCGCGCCTTAATATACAGACTTCTCTTATTTTCATCATTTATCATCTCATAAAATTATTAACTTCTGAATTGTTTAGCTCACTCCTTAATAAGACTAATCTTAAGTTTGGCTACTATTTTCATTTTGCTGTCTTAAAAAAAATTACATCTCTTATAATATATACAAAAAAACGGCCAACGTTTTTTGTAAGAGAGCCCCCCTTAAATATTTGTTTAATATTAATTTAATTATTTATTTTTAAAGTGACTTTATAACTAAATATTCTGTAATTATTTTAAGCGTCTACCTGTTGCCGTTATCAATAACAAGCAAAATCAACCAAAAAAAATCACGTTTGTTGTATGCGAGCCCGCTTAGTATTTATTTTATTCTGTTTTTTAGTCCGGTCAAATTATACAAAAATTAGGGTAAAGCTACCTAAATTCCCACCAAGCTGACATAATTTAAAATATATATAAAACATTATTTGAAATATATATAAAATATACATAAGTTATAACTATAAGAATATCAGGTAAAATGAAACCCAGTCCCTTAATTTAAAGCACGTCAAAAAAAACCGCGCTAAGTACACTACCTCATAGGTGGCTTGGAAACGTTTGCATATTATGACGATTACAACTTTCACAACTTTTTGAATCGTTACCATTTTGGTGAAAATCGCGAAAAACTCATTTTTTGGCCTTAAATAATATATTTTTCATACAGGGGAAAGATGGGGAACAACCAAATACGCGTAGCGGAAGTAGTGACTGACACACAAATACAAGCGAGCCCTCAAAAAAACCATTGCAGGCTCAGCGCTAGCGCAGTATTTTTAAAATCGTCTACCAGGAAACTTCAAATAGTAGAAAGTGGCCTCACTGTGCCCAAATGAAAAATCAGAGGTCAACAACCTTAGATGGATCAGCTGGCCGTACAGGACAGTGACCCCATACTTCGTACCTAACCAATACCAGCTGGCCGTGGAGGACAACGACCCTGAGTTCCAGGTGCTACCCTTATTAGCTGGCTACGGTAGCCATGACCATGGGCTCATACATCTACGTTGCCTTGGTGACAATTCTCCGATTTGTCCCGACGTGATATCAGCCTAACCTAAAGCTCCATTGTGTATACAGTGAATATGAAAAAAGGGTAATAAACCATTGTAAAGTGTTAATCTAATCTAGGTTGAAACGAACGGCAAGGGTGGACTGTATAATTTTCTTCTTCGCGAGGAAATAAAATAAAACACTTCTTTATGTAAAGGTGCACAGCGCGCTCTTCTTAAAGCTTGTTCGCGTTTCGACGACCGGTGGATGAGTGAGTGAATAGGCTCGTGGGTATCTTCTCTTTCACCCTTCTGGGTGTTGAGGTGCGGGTGTCGGGGGAGGGGAATTTACCTCCCACCATGACCCGGGCAGAAGCTCAGGGGTGCTGAACACCCCCGGTGAAATTTAAAAAGGAGGCCTACTTTTCAGGCCCCTTTGTGGCTAATATATTATCGCCATAAGCGATAAGAAAAACAGTAAATGAAACGAGAGTAGGCGCCAGAATAAAAACAAAAAAGTAAAACAAAATAAAAACAAAGCAAAAGAAAAGAAAAAGAGCGAAATTAAAATAAAATAAAAACGAAGCAAAAAAACAAAACAAAAAACGAAAATAAAATAAAAATAAAAGCGAAATAAAAACAGAAATAAAAGCAGAAATAAAATAGAGGCGAGATGGGCAATAAGAATGGAATGAAATGAAATGAAGGGAGGAGGGTAAGGAGGTAGGAGGATGAATAAGTAAACTTATTCACCCACAGGAATAAGCTCTCGGGGGAGAGCCCTGCCTTCCGGCGGGCGGGCGTGTAGGGGTGCTATGCCCCTAAGGTGTGTATGGTGACTGTTGTCCGCGGGGGTGAATAATCGTTTCGACAAACCAGATATGAACTCTGCGAGTGGCTCGGTTTTGGTGTCTCTAGCGATGGTGGAGTTGCAGACGTAGCGTCCCGCGCCGGTGATAAATCTCAGCGACTTATTTTGGACTGCCTGGAGCTTAAGTTTGCTGGTAGAAGATAGAAGACCGTACCAAGCAGGGGCTGCATAGGTCAGTCTCGACCGTATGTACAACTTGTACAGGCGAATTTTGGTTCTGAGTGGCAAGTCAGAGGAAAGCACCGGTCTAAGGCACGCCCGTGACGCGACCGCGCCTGCTGACACATGGTCTAGCATTTTGCGCATGCGCAAGGGGCGGTCTATAATACAACCTAGGTACTTTACGCTGGGTTGCCACTCAATAACTTGACCTCGAAACACAAGTTTCGGTGGGAGAAACTTTTGCAGGCCGGTCAATAATGCTGATGTCTTGCTGGCATTAACGGCTATTCTCCACTTGTCCAGCCAGCCAGGCAAAGTGTCCAATAGTCGCTGCATTTTTTTGGCTGCTAAACTAGCTTTGCGGGAGGAGGACATATAGGCGCTGTCGTCCGCGTAAAGGGCTAGGATGACGTCTTCAACACCTTCAGCTAGACCGGAGTCACTGAGAGTGGGGATGTCGTTGGTGAATAACGCATAGAGCAGTGGCGATAGGCAGCTGCCTTGGGGTACCCCTGCTCTAATGGGTTTACATGCTGACTGTTTGTTCTCGACCGAGACATAGAAGCTTCGTTTGTCCAGAAACGAGGCTATTACTCGCCCGAGCATCGGTGGGATGTCCGTCTCTAACAGCTTGTGTATTAAGCCTTCGTGCCAAACTCGATCGAAAGCCTTCTCCATATCGAGAAAGACTCCGACTGTGCGTCTGCCCTTGTTTAGCTCGAAGGCCATGTGAAGAGTGGTACTGTGGCTGTCTCTGAAGACAAACTGTTCAGGCCTAAGCTGGATATGCGGGGATATCCTAAGTAAAAGTAGGCGTTCGAACAACTTGGCTAAATTGGACAGCAATGTAATCGGTCGGTGATTTTGCCGATCTTCCACGAAGATGGGCAAAATCATTGTTCCTAACGTGTGGTCAGGGTCGATAATGGGGTTCGGCTTAAATTGGTCCTCAAAGTGGTCCGCAAAAAGTTCCGCGCGTTCCGCTGCGTGGTAGTGACGAATGCCAGCGGAATCTATAAGAGGGCAAATTGGGGCGGGGGTTTTTGTTATTTGTCGGGCCAAGCGATACAGAGCCGTGTCATCCTCACAAGCTTTAAATATCACTTGGTCCCACGAATGCTGCCTGTAATTGGCGATTTCTGCCCGCAGTTCGGCGCTAAGCTTGTTAAGGTCCCTCTTTGCAACTGTGCAACGTGTTTGGCACCAGTGTTTACGTAGGGCCCTCTTTTCTTGAATTTTTGCGCGGAGGTGCGCCGGTAAAAGTTGCTTACCAGAAGCTGTAGTTGAAATTTTGGTAGACTCCCTTAGAGCCTGTGCAATGGCAGTTGTGAAAGTACTAACTGCCTCTTCGACTTCTAAGGGAGTAGAAATGCCACCAGCCGGGAGTTGATAACCCAACATGGTGCGGTGAAAGTTGGCCCAGTCTGTTGTTCTACGGGGGTTGGGGAGCGGCTTACCAGTTGCAGACACTCCAAGGACCAATAAGATTGGCAGATGCTGAGTGTCAGTGTCGTGGAGGACCTCTAACGACATTGACCAGCTGATCTTGTGGGCTAAGGCGATGTCCAGTACGTCCGGTGCGTGATTGTCCGTAGAGGGGTAGTGCGTTGGGGATCCTGGACCGATGACTAAATAGTTTTTCAGCTCAGCATCTGCTTTTAGTTCGCGGCCCGATTTGGATGAAATTCGTGAACCCCATTGTTGGTGTTTGGTGTTAAGGTCACCTAAAATAAATGTGGGGGTGGCATCGCAAAAGATATTGTCGATGTCACTTGGATCGAAGGGGGTTGATGGTGGCTTATATGCGGCGAAGACTTTAAGCTCCGCATTGCCGACCTTTAGTTTTACACCTATAGACCGAGTGTATGTAAAATGGGGAAGGGGTAGTAATTCGTGAATAAGGTCACGTCTAATTAATACAGCCGTACCCCTGAAGGCCATATTAGCGGGAGAAATTTCGTCTCGCCTATAGGTGAAGAAATTTGGAATGCGGAGCTCATTCTCACCTCGGAGTTTCGTTTCGCCCAGTAACACAATGTGAACATCGTGTTCCTGGACTAATGTTCTGAGGGCGGCTGTCTTGCCGATTATGCCCCCAGGGTTCCAATACACAATTCTTAATTTAAGGCCCCGATGAGGCCCCATTAAATTCCCACGTAAGAATTGTGGTGAGTTGTGCCAAGCCGTTAAAAAGGGCTGGCAAAGAGTTTTGTCCTGCGGCGATGGCCTCTATGGCCGCGTTGAGTGCCGCTATGGCGGCTCTCGCTATGTTTAGCGTGCCTGTAGACATTGGGGTAGGCCCCTGTGTCTGGTAGTGGCCACTAGGGCGACTTGACGCAGGCGGTTTAGACTGCAGGGCAGCGACAGCGTAAGGCTGTGATGTTTTGGGGGGGCTGAGAAGTTTTGGGGGGCTGGGGGGGATCTACGAATTGTGGGGGTGGCACAAGAATATTTGGGGCGGGTAATTGGGCCACAGTTTGTTGAATGGTTGTGCCCTGTGTTGCTGGTTTTTTCTTTTTGTTCCTCTTTTTCTTCCCGAGAGCTTGGGAACGTTCTGTGGGAGGATTGGCGGGGGGAATTAGGGTAGCTCCTACCGAAAGATCGTACTCCTGAGGGAGTATTTGCTGTAGGGGCGTAGGTACTGGAGGGGGCAGATTAGATGCCTGTTTTGTTTTGCGCCGAGGTAGCGGAGGTGCTACAGTCACCCCTTTTCTCCTCGCTTCGCGCCTAAATACCGGGCAAGAACGGTTATTAGCTGTATGCGCCTGCTTGCAGTTTGCGCATTTAAGTGCAGCCGTTTGCCGATCGCAGTCCGAGGCGGGGTGCTCACCGCCGCAGCGGACACATTTTATTGGGCGATGGCAGTTTGAGGAGGCGTGGCCAAATGCCTGACACCTATGGCACTGTGCTGGGCCTGAGCGTGTACGCCACGCTTCAATGGTAATGCCAGGCATACTGAGTAGCTCACTAACTGCATATAGCTCCTGCAACTCGGCGACTGTGTGCCTATGTTGCAATTGAGCATAGTATATGCAGTTAGGACGCCCCCTGACCGCAGGAATTTGCCGTATGTGCGACACTGGGAAGTGAGCTGAAGCGAGGTCCTCCACTATTTCATCCAAAGATGTGTCTTGCCCTTTGATTGCCACTTTCTGCGGACGTTCGCTGTCTAAGCTGTAGCAGTACCAGTGTACCGCGCTATCGAGCTTAGACAGCTCGTCAATGTAGGCCACTACCGTTCGGTTTTCGATTGGCGACTTAGGGAAAAAGCGTACGCCTTTTCCGAAGGGACGGGCATTAGGGGCATGGCCTAAAATTGCGTGCAATTTTTTTAAGTGGGTCGACCACTGAGGCAGGGTCTCAACCACAATGGGAGGGTGACTGTTTTTTTTGCCATCTTGGCCGTCTTGGCCGTTGTTATTTGGGGCTTTAGCGCTTTGTGCTGGCTGGGAAGTTTTTTGGCTCGAACCTATTGCCTGAGCGTAAGAACGACCATTTTGCGTCGCTGAAGTTGACGTTGAGGGCTGAGGGGGGGTGACTTCGGATACTTCCATCCCTTCAACTGGGATGGGGTCATGGGGCACCTCTACGGCGGCTTTGGAGGTGCACGGTTGAGTGGCGAGAGCCTTTTGCCGATCGGCGATGGCCTCTCTTGCCTCGAGGCGTGCTCGCTCGGCAGGATCCTTCGAAGGGCTAAGAAAAAAAGGCCTCGGCCTAACGTCCCTGTTCCAAACCCTTGGGTCTCTGCGCGGCAGTGGGATTGATGGCGGGTTGGTAATTATTGGGGCCGAGATTGGGGGAGTTATTTTGCTGGTCTGACTAGTGCGACTGCCCTTGTGTAGTAGGCCCGGGGGCCGCGAGCTTAGCTACCTTGTAGCTATACTTTGAGGAAGATTACGTTGTGCTTTTTATTTATTCTCGCATTCGATACAAACTTTGCTTATGATCTAGCGCTTTAACCTAATTTACAGACATATGGTTTAAGTTACACACATGAGAGTAGTACAGAAATTTAGTACACAATAAAAGCTTTCGAATGATATAGAGTTACATATTTGTGAGCTTTTGTAATACAAAGTCATGACGAGAATAGTTTAAAAGTTTTACATTTTTAGCCGTTTGCTAACTCGTTTTCTTCTTAAATCTATAATGTTTTATGTTGATATAGTAATATCTAATTATAAGCTACAATAATAAATAGGTAATACACAATAAAAAGTAGAAAAATATAAAAAAGTAGTTAAAGTACAAAAATGGTTTTTTTATCCTTAAAAACCTATTATACATAGCGCAAAAGCTATGTTTTATGCTTATGAGCTTTACATATATTTTCAGTGTATATACATAAAGAAATAACACTGATTTAGACACATTATAGTACATGTATTACGTAATTTTGTAAAATTACCCGAGACAAAATGACATCGCACATATCGCCACGTGTTGTATAGTTACTGTGGATGTAGTCATTTTGCACTTTTGATACAATTTTAAAGTGCGTCGTATGACATCTGAATGCAAATATATGAATACAAAACTAATATGTTTACCTACCTAGCTATGAATTACGATGCTACAGAGCTATTTACAACATACGTCGTATAATAAAATTATATTTTAGATAAATTTGTAATTAGGAAAACATTTAATAAATCATGATTTACCTAAAGAATACTTTTATAAAGTGTCGGTTCCAAAGTATTAGCAACTTGAATATAGGCGAGAATCGAACCCACTATTATCTCATTCCTATATTCAAATTTGACGGCCATGGGGTTGAGTCAAGCTGAATAAGTGATAGCTAGCCGAGGGTTGTGTTCGAATCCCAAATAGAACTCTTACAAATTTTCAATCGGGATACAAGTATTCTTGCCCTTTGTACCTACTCAATATATCGGTGCCATAATCAACATTATATAGCCTTTGTTACTCAGGAATAGTGTAGCGTTCTATTAGTCTATTTGTAGGTATACAAACAAACATTTTTTTAGTGTTCTATTATTATTCTATACAAGCTGACTCAGCGAACGGTGTTTCTCTTTTTTAAAACACCTGGTGCCCCACGAATTCTTAAAGGCTTGTACTAATTCAGAAATGTTCCCCGGCGTGTGGACAACAATTTTAATTATTATAATCGGTATACCCTTATTGCGTGACTTCGACTTGCACTCAAACAGTTTTTTCTCTCAGAGACCTTCCCCTGCGTGTGCACAAAAACTTTCCAAAATTTCATTACAATCGGTTTACAATAACCACCACAACAAAAAACATTATTGTCCAATTTAATATAGTTGATCTGAAGCGTAGCTACGTTAATGAGAGAGAAAAAAAACATGTGTTGCTCAAACGGTTAAAACCTATGCTCTTGTTTGCAGAAAAATCTTACAAATTCATGAATGATAATCAATAGAATATTATATTGATTTCACAATCGCTTTTATCATTATAAATCAATTTCAGACAAGACCAAAAGCACCTGTATTTCTCTTCTGTAGGGCGATATAATTAATTCAATATTTCGCTTTTTTAATGCCTTTGAGGTGGCAAACAAGCTTACGGTCCCCCTGATGGTAAGCGGTCACCGTAGCCTATGGACGCTTGCAACACCAGGGGTATCACTCGCGTGTTGCCGACCTTTCAAAAATCTAATTACTTCTTTCTAGAAAGAACCCTATACTGTATTCCTTAGAGAAAACCTTGGCAGAGATCATTCCACAACCCAAGCGTTCGCGGGAGGAAGTTTCTTTGAAACCACCCTGTACGCGACCATTTCTAGAGTGTGAGAATGAATTCGTGGTGCCATGGTAGAAATTAGCTGTGGGCATTATTTCGAACAATTCATCAGAACACATCCCATTGTACAAGCGGTAGAACACACACAGGGAGGCAAAGTCTCTCCTCAGACTTAAGGGCTTGATATGAATCAACCAAATACCTACTAAGTAGTGGTGTTAAATCATAATAATTTACAGAGACTGAAATTGTATTTTAGGTTAAAATAATAAATAAATATTGCACATGAGTTAAGGATCGTCGACATATCACACAGCCCGTCGTTGAATAAATAAACTTTTTGATATACCATCTATCTGAAGTCAACATTGCCAATGGTAAAACTTAATTTCTGGGCCAACTTCGTGTAACTGGGCTGCAATATTGCTTGTTTGCATATGGTCAGGTGTAACTGAACCCCATGTCATTAAAATCTTAAAATCTGAATGTGTTTTGGTAAAGAAAAAAATGAAATTAAAACTTGTCCGTCTCTACATGGAATGTCTTCTGTCTGAAATTGAAGATCCCTAAAATAGTCGACGATTGGGAATAAGTAGAATAAAAATATTGGATGAAAATAAAGAAAATATTCCAGCAGTTGTGAGGGAGCAGAGTAGTAGATGATTTATGTTTTTTTTAAGTCTGTGCGGTCTATTTTTAACACATCGTAGGACATGGCAAGAACTGATTATCTATAGCTTCACCTTGTTGTTATGTTGGTACTAATATTATGAGGATTGTTTATTATTTTACACTTACAAGCTTATCGACCCTTTTAGTATAAAAAGATTTTGCTTACCCATTAGGACACTTTACTAATAATTTGCTTTGGTAATAAGAATTTTAATAGGAAAGTCTGTTTTTTGAGCACTCGTTGCTGTTTTGAGTGATATCGCTTCTTAATTATGACACGACACACTTAAAGGGTCGGCAAGAAATAAGTAATTCACCTGGTGTTAAAGCCAACCATTGGCATCTGATCAAAGTCAAGAGATCGTATATTTGTTTGCCATCTTTGTGATATACAATGGGAAAACATAATTGGGGTTGTAACACCATTGTTTTTCTTCATATATATATTTATTAAGAATTGTAATGCTCATTTGAAATAAATCTATTTGTTTTGTTCTTTTGTATTTTCATTTTAAATCCATATTTTATTTTAAAAAGCCTTCAAGTGCGTATCATTTACGCATCAAGTTGGGTTTCCGTAGAATGAGAATTATTACGGATGACGGAAAAACTTATAAAACAATTTCAAATAATTTTCGGTAAAGGTATTTAGGTAAAAGTTATAGTGATTTTTTTAGAATACTAGAAGATAGAAATTCAAAAGTGAGATACCTTTTTCCCAACGTTTCGGCTGGGTTAGACATAGTCTACCCGTGACCAAGGCTGGTGTAACCCAGCTGAAACGTCAGAAAAAAGGAGTTTTGACAAATTGTTGGGAACCAAACAAATATAAGTGGCAACACTGATATATTTTATCTTTTACTTGTTTTTTACTGTGTGCAAAACGGCAGCAAAACCTGTTCCACGCAGTTATTCCAAATATTGTATTAAAAAAAAATAAAGAGTGCAAAAAACGTGTTTTTGTGATCAATCCACCACATAAAGCAACCTACACAAATAACGACGCGTTTAATCCCGTTTTATTATTTTTAAATTAGTAATGGAAAGCGTAAATTTAAAAACCTATATTCAAAAGTAAGAGTTTATGTCTACGACCACATAAAATAACATGCACACACTTTATACTTTGAAAGCCACTTACTTGCAGAATTTACATTTAAAAAGTTAAAATCTCAAACGCACTGTCAAACGACACCCGAAATATACGGGTGTGCGAAAAAAGTTTCATCTTTTTGTTAAATGTATGGAAATGTATGGAAAGCTACCTTTTTTTGTTACTTCAATTACTAAATTTTGGCGGTTCAAACAAGTTCAAATAAGTTTTCAACAAATTTTTAAGGCTGTGACATACAGACGGACCGACGCACATGATGAAACAATGAAACTCTGATAAAATTTGGAACCTAAAAATAGGAGACATTAGGCTATTATTAGTAAGTAATTTACACTTATCTTACACAGAACTATGCATATGTTAAAATAAAATAAAAATTGGCAATATAAAAAATTTAATGTTTAAAAATATAAAAATTTTGTATTTGAGACCCAATACTACCTAACTTTAAAATTTCGCTCAAAATATAGGCTACAATTGAAAAACTCCTCCTACTCCAATATACAATAATATCTATCAATTTCTATTGATTTTCATAAACACGAGGTAACACCGTACACTAACAAAAAATGTCTTAGGTCCGGCGTCGCCATATGTAATGCAGCGTAGTTTTTTGATATTAATAGGTGGTCATTTTATGTGAGAAAATTTTAATAGCAATTATAATAAGTATAACTTATAACTTTCAACCAAACAATCAATTAAAACTACTCAACTCAAATAATTTCGTTTCAAGATTATAGCAATTATTAGAGATAAGAAATTATTTCCTTATTAATAATAATAAATCAGACGTAAAACGTTACTTCAAACATTTGGTAGTCATCAAATTCTTTTATAATATATTGAAAGAGGACATTAAGGTAGGCGTTTTAAAAACGCTCTTAAACTGTGAAACGGAACCTCACGGCGTAATCTGTTCATAATAGCAACATTTCGCAGCTTCAAACGACATTTTTTTAATTGAAATAGCATTTCAAAGATTCAATTTCATTCTAAAAAGCGATCTATGTCGCGGATTGCTGTTGGAAGCTTATTATATATTTCTGTAGCTATGCCAAAACGTACACTTTTATCCAAACGAACCGTTCTAAGAGAAAGTGTAAGTACGAGTTCATAGTTTATTCCGTGTAATTGCCAAAGATCGTATTTGGACAAAAAGAAACATTACAAGAAATTATAATACTAGAAAATTAGTACAAAGGGCGTATGTATCTTCTCGCAAACCCAGAGAAATACAAAAAAGGTGGCAAGGGCTTGTACAACAAAGTTTTATCCACAGAATACAAATTTCATAACAATATAATTACATACACACATACATTCAAATACAAATAAATTAAATATATAAATAAATACGTAATTATATACTAGATTAAAAAATAAATATATCTATTATTTAAATAAGTAGGTATATTCAAATTCAAATTCAAATTCAATATAATTTATTCAGTTTAGGCTACAATAATTGAGCACTTATGAATGTCACTACGCCATCGGTTCGTAAGTCTACAGGGCGGGAGACCTTGTACTGAGAAGAACCGGCAAGAAACTCAGCAAGGGCATTTCTTTTCTCCCTTTTTCTTACAGCGTCCAATTAAAATATTGGAAAATGCCCTCCCTATCATAAAAGGACACTTTCCATTACAAACATAAAAAAATATGAAATATAAAGCACAAGCACAACATAAAAAAGTATCTAATATAAACAAAAGACAGTTTATGTATTCTTTACTAAGAAATAATCAATGTCTTACAGTATTAATAAACAAAATAAAAAAGTAAGGCTAAATACTAAGAATACAAAGAAGTTTGCAAGAGCAGACCAGCCTTCACAGGCGGCACCCGTTCACGAGTATGACACATGAATCAGCCATCGCTTCGCTCAACCATGTTTTAGGTTAGCTACCTATTTTTTGGTTAAATTTATTTACACATGCCATTCGACTTAAATAGGGCAAAATATGTTTTGAGGTTTTTTTAAAAAATAAATTCCTAAGGTAAGACAGCGGATGGCAGAGTTTGTGTGAAGACATCGTTAGAGAGTTTATTTTAAATCCCTAAGGATGTGAGCCGCGCGTAGATACGTAGCAATAATAAATGGACGCTCAAGCGTTTGGCAACCTATTCACACGTAACGGAAAAGAGTAGGCTTTTAAAGTAACTTGATATGGAAGAATTTGTAGACTGCTTTATATAGATTTTTCAAAATATACCCATAAGAGCGTGGTAAATTTTGTATGGATTATCTTATGCTCATATTACTCAGAAATTATAAATTCTGCGATGGCGTTATTTAAATGTAGGTTTTGTGGGCACTTTTTAATACATACTGAGGAGTGGAAGGGTGGTAAACTTTAGCTACTGTGATTAAAGAACTGTGAAAATCTTATAGTCTATGCGAGCGGAGTCACGGGCGGAAAGCTAGTATCCACATGAATCACTCTCTATGAAATCTTCCATCTCAAGTTATTTTTCGCCATGTGTGAAACATTTGCCAAACGTTTGAGTGTCCAGTTATTTTTGCTACGCATCTACGCGCGGCTCACACCCGGCTACATTCACACGGCGACTTTTCAGTTTGATATTTCCACGCATACGGTTTTACCGTATACGAGACGGCCGTTCACACGGTGCGAGGTTCATTCGGTTTTTTTACGTATGCGGTCTTCCCGTATACGTGGCCGCCGTTCACACAGCGTCTTTTCGATACCCTTTGCCAGCCGCCACACCACTAGTCGTTGAGAGCACTGCATTTTTTTATAGTTCATCCCATATTATGGGTCGATCCTCGATAAGCCTGATAAATAACTCGATCGTAATCGGCAATCCGTCCTCCATCATGACCTTTGCCAGCAATCCGTAGCAATTTGAACTGTGTGATGTTGGGTCATTAATTTGTTTTCTACACAAACTTTGCCATCCGCTGTCTTAAATTATTACTTGACGAATAAATTTACTGCCTAGTTTTTGGTTTAAACTTATGTTTTTGTAATGACACAGAAACAAAAGTTTTTAACAAAGCTTGTTTGTTGGATGGTAAGGAGGTGATTCAAAATAATTTAATATATTTTTGAGCGTTAATTACCCCGCATCTATACTTTTAGGTAAATATTACTTGACCTAGGACGCTGCAACACCTGGGGCATCACTCGAGCGTTGCCGACTCTTCAAACCCCGAACTTCTTTCTTAAAGAACCCCATACTTTGGTACTAAGAGAAAATTCTTTGAAATTGAGAACCTCCTCCTCTTTGAAGTAGGTTAAAAATATGGCTTATCTGACTATATACTTACTTTATTTGTAATTTTATCAATTGTGAGTTGCGTCGATATTTTCATTTAATCTACCTAATTTTCGCATCAAGCGGGTAAAAGTAATTTATCACGAGCAATAAATCCCAAACCCACGTCCCTTTTCATGTTTAGCAGTTACTCAACGAGGAGTGGATTCTTTCTTTATTCACTCGTAAACTCAATCATTAGGCCATCGCCGCACACTTCGAGCTCTCGAGAGGATAAGCCGCTTTACACTCAGCGACACGTTCTCTTCTCTTCACTTAAAACTGAGTTTTTATATCTAAGACTATAATCACCCGGTATAGTCCAGGCAAATTGGTCATGAAATGCAATAATTTAGACTTTTCTAACGCCAAGGAATTTGTGCCTTAACAAAAGAGTAGGTTTTGATATAATAGAACACTATGTCACAAACGCGACAGCTTGAAAATTGGTGCTACGAGTATGTGTGTTCTTTGTCAGAAACTTAAATTCCTATATGTGTTCTTCGTCAGAAACTTCCTAATGTGTTCTTCGTCAGAAACTTCCTATATTTGTTCTTCGTCAGAAACTTCCTATTTGTTTTCTTCGTCAGAAACTTCCTATTTGTTTTCTTCGTTAGAAACTTTCTATTTCTAAAACAGTTTGTTTATTATTTAAAAATTTAATTTCCTTTTAAAAAACGCTTTCAACAAGCATCAGACGTGCAATGCTATAGGTGTACAAGGATGCAAATAACGAATTTGCAATCAAATTTTTAAAACGATAAACTATTTTTGTTATACGTTTAATAAACTTTTTTCATTATTAATTACTCTGAACACATCCCATTATACACGCGGTAGAACACACACAGGGAGGCAAAGTCTCTTCTCAGACATAAGGGTTTGATACATCTTCTGAGTTTGGGATCATCGACGATTCTCTCAGCCCTTCTTTGAACCAAGTCTAAAAGGGCCACGCTGGTATCCGGATGCACCCGCCCGGAGATGGCAGCTGTACTCTATATGGGGCCGGATTTGCGACTTGTAAAGCAGCAACCTTTCCACAAGGTAAAGTACTGTTACGCTCTGTTTATATAAAGATTAAAGGTTTGTCTACCAGACCACACGATAATTAAAAATAGGAACCAGACGAATTTAGAATACCAACAAATTTGGATCATACTAAGCTCAAAAAATATTCGCGACAAACGAAAACATTACATAATTAACTATTTATTAGTAAAGACACAGTTACGTGTCGATAAATTACGAAGACGTTACGTAATAAACAAACAATAACTTACAAAGACTTTATGTAAGCAAAAACCTATAACTTACAGAGACGTAACATAAGCAACATCCATAACTCACGACGACGTAACGTAAGTAACCAATTAATCGATCATTAATCTTTATTCAAATACGTTTTTGAATCTTTGGAAGCAATAAGTAACTAGTTACTATAAATTTGTCAACAAAATTCTTTTAAAAATAGCTAGTAAGAAACTTATTTTTTAAAATAAACCTTCTTGCAATACATAAACGAATATCAACTAATAAATCAATGACTACATCTATGGCGGAGCAGCATAAATACAATGTTACCTCGGTGCGATCTTAGTTTCGCAGCAAACATCTCGTTTACAACGGCCAATGAGATTAGATGTATGGCATGTCGCGCCATCTTGTTGAAACCATGTCGCACGATTATAAGATTCAAATTGTTGAAGTTGCAGAAAGAAAAATCTCAAAACATGGCTATGTATCGGTCAGAATTAACAGTGACAGATTGTCCTTGTTGATTTTCAAAGAAATAGGCTCCGATAATTCCGTGCGCTAATATGGCCGCCAAAACGGTTACTTTCGCCGAATGCTTTTATGTTTTGCACGTTGGTTCTCTGCAACCCAGTAACGGCAATTCTGTTTATTGACACGCCCATTTAAGTGAAAATGGGATTCGTCGGAGAACAGAATATTGTTGAAACTCTGAAAGCCCTCCAACATTCACTGAATAAAATATTTAACCAAACTCTTTCGGCTATTTCAGTTATAACCAGAATTTGATTAGTTAATGTTATTTTAAATTGGGCTAAGTGTAATCAAATGTTTATTTATGTTTAACCTAACAAAAGTAAACAAACCTAAGTGGTAACAGGTAAATAAACTGTTGATCTAATTTTAATCGTCATCAATAATAATATGCAACAAAAACCAAGGCCAAGCTTCTAGCAAATACTTTGATTAGCCATAACAATATCAACCTTTTAACAATGATTTACTGTTTTTAGACATTTTTTTGTCACATACAACCTATTAATTTGTAAACAACTACTATTAAAATAACATTAGCTTTATCTTAAGAACCGAAGTATCATATACAACCATCATATCGTACTGCTACGAATCAAGGTTGATGTCACGCGTCCTACATCGCGCTATTGAAGTTTCTTTGATAGTTCGCATATATACAAACCGAATCGCATGTGAAGTTGACCAAGACGTTCTCCAGGCATACCTCCTCACCTCGCGTGGAATTCCCGTTTACCGCCGCTTCACAGTTAGTGACTGAGCTGAACAGATTTCACCGCAGCCCTTCATCTACCAGGCATCGGTGTAATTTACAAAGGACGTATGCCGTATATAACCTTTTTATAAGATGTAACTAATGTTGAGGAGTAATATACAACATCAATTGTTTAGTAAGAAAATGAAAAAAACTGATTTTGGTTGGGTATTGCATTAGTTATGTAGTCACTTTTTTTAAGTTACAGGTAGACGAAAGTTCGGTTACACCTAACGAACTATTTTTTTCAGTGTTGTTTCAACAAAAGCTCGTCATAAAATTAGATCATTTGGCTGTAATACCTGCACAAGTTGAATTTGATACGGATACAATTTCAGATCTATCAACAAAATGCGATGCAAAGATGTTCTGGACACCACAAGTTTGGCTGATCGCTTGCGAGTCAATAGACCAGGATTATGTTGAACTGAAGCTCTAACTTATTCAATCGTGTCTTCCGTTCTTGTTGACTTTGGGCGTCCCGCAGGCTTCCGTCCGCAGTCGAACCAGTAGCTTCGAACTTTCTGAACCACGTCATGTAATCCAAACTCAAGCCGAAATAAACGCTAAACAATAGCTTCTTCAACATTATTACAATCTTTGTAATAATGTTTAACGCAGAATGCACGTTGCGCTCGGGTGAAGTGATCCATCGCGACTAAATTGCCGGCCGAGAATCGAGGTTCTAAACCCCACCACCCGCGCAGCCCCCTATCATAAGGTTTAAGAGTGTTTTTAAAATCGTACGCCTTTCTGGCCCTCCCTGTATGTGAACTATATTTTCTAATAACTGAAGTGTTCGAAAAACGTTAATTCTAATTTTAAATTATGATAATAATGAGCTTGTTTAAAGCGTGGTAAAATTATTTTATTTTTCTCGTAGGTGTAGTATTATCCACTATGTATCACTCGGGGTAAAATGCGATACCTACCTCGTGTGTATTTAGGGTAATTATTTCCTCGTTAGTAATTGGTCACTTTTACCCCTCGGTCAACAATGTACTATTGGTAAATTATTGTGCACGCGCTAGGGAAGATATTTAAATTAGTATAACAGTAGTGGTCGAGTTATAACTCTATATAAATAAAAATTAATTAGCAGCAATTTGTATTTTCGGAATAAATAAAGCACGGGACAGGGGAAGAGGGAGGAAAGTCGAGGAGAGGAAAAAAGGGGATTAATCGAAACTTTATATAAATAGCTAAATCCAGTTTTAAACAATTATGCATAGGGAGATGCACTCTGTAAAGTATTAGTCCGTAACATCCGCACTGAATTTAATGTTAATAGTTACAAAGTAATAACAACCTATAACTTACGAAGGCGATACTCAAGCAACAATCGTAACTTACGTAGACGTTACGTAAGCAACACTGTTTTTTGAAAAACAGCACCCGTTCCTTAGCTGTACTTTCTATAATAAATACATAAATCTCTAAATATAGTAGCACTTTAAATGTAAAAAATTACTCAAATCTTATTTAGTCAAACTTAACTATGAAAAAACTGAAAGTCTCTTAAAATGTAGCTTATACGTCTGTAATCTATACCTAACATGTTGCCTGCACACCTCTTAATTTTTGTCTTACCTCACTGGCTCTCATAACACAGGATTACCTAGTATGAGAGACAGAAATATCTTAGCTCGCCTGCTTTTTATTCTTCTCTTAATGTAGTTTATGACCCTAGTATATATTTAATATCTAACATATGTCTTTACACCCCTTGACATTGTTTGTTTGTTTTCTGGCTCTCATAATACAGGACTACCTAGTTTGAGAGCCAAAAGTGTCTTAGTTTATCTGCTTTTCAATTCATGTTTATTAAGCTAAGTTGTATTAATGTATCTTGCCTATTCTGAATTAATGAATAAATAAAAATAAAAGGAAAGCTATTAAAGTTAAGAAAGCTTTACAACGTAACGAGTAATAGTCGACGTACTTATAAAAGCCAGAAAAGCAAAAGGTATTTCGATAAAATTGGTACTTGCGTAAATCTGGTAATAACCTAGGGTTAAGTATCATTTTAGTAGAGGTGACTTCATATCGATATCTCAGCATCTTTCACAAATTGACTGGTCACATAAACTGTCCACCGGTAACATTGAGGATGCTGTAGCACATTTTTATAATGTTATAAATAATTTGATAGACAAATTTATACCCAAAACTAAAGTATTCCCGAATAAATATCCACCTTGGTATCACAAAAAATTCTAAACATATAAAAATCAGGCTGACTATGAAACCTTCAAACTACTCAGACTACGATTTAAACAGCTTGAACAGAATTGCTACCAAGAATATATCAATAACATTGAGTCATCTATCCTAAAAAACCCAAAAACTTTTGGTCCTTTATTCAAAGCAAAAGCAAATCCAGTGTTCTACCCTCTCGCATGCATTATAATAATGTTGTGTACCCCTGTCCAATAATTGTATGGACAGTGTCGATGTTAATGTCTCATGTTTCTTGAATGACATCTGTCTTTCTCCCAATGATGTGGAAACAATTCTATTAACTCTAGACACAAATAAATCTGCAGGACCTGATGGCATCTCTCCGTTGTTTATAGTTAAATGCTCCCATTAATCAGCCTATCCACTAGCGCTACTGTTAAGACGATCTATTAGCGAGGGTGTTATGCCTAAAATATGGAAATCAGCGTTCATAAGTCCTATACATAAAAAAGGCCCCAAAAACCAAGTTGAATATTATAGACCAATTTCAAAGCTTTGCATTTTTGCTAAAACTTTTGAAAAAATCATTTACAATCAATTGTATGCCAAGTACAAACATCATTTCAACCTCAACCAGCACGGATTTCTTAAATGTAAGTCAACAGTCACCAACCTGACTCTCTCTAATGACTTTATCTTGGAGACCATGGACAGCGGAAATGCTGTCGACGTGGTGTTTACCGACTATAGCAAGGCATTTTATAAGCTAGATCATGATATTTTACTAAAAAAACTTTATAGAGCAGGCATTCACGGTAATTTGTTAATATGGTTTGCATCATATATCGATCGAAGGAGCCTAGCTGTTGTTGTCAATGGATTCCAATCTTCTTGGCGTTACATCCCCTCGGGTGTGCCCCAAGGCTTACTTCTTGGACCTTTACTTTTTATTTTCTTCATAAATGACATTGGTGATTGCTTTAAGAACTCTTATTACCTTTTATTTGCTGATGATATGAAAATTCTCAAAATCATCGAATCAACATCTGATATTTCATCTTTTCAAAAAGATTTAAACAGACTTTCTGAGTATTGCTTAGGCAATAAACTAGATGTTAATGTTTCTAAATGTGCTCTAATGACTTTTTCACGTAAAAAAATAGTCCTGAACTCTACCTACTATCTTAATAACCAAACAGTTTCACGTGTCAGTTCCTTTAAATATTTAGTTGTTTATGACTCTAAGATGCTATTTGATGCACATATTGATCAAGTTGTTACGAAAGCATCTAGAGCATTGGGCTGCATTATCAGGTGCTCTAAGGAACTTCGGTCGATTAAAACCCTAAAAATTTTATACTGTGCATATGTTAGAAGCCACCTTGATTACGCTTGTCAAATATGGAACCCTCAGTACTCAATTTATATTATCCGTATCGAAGCAATACAAAAACGTTTTCTACGATATATTTCATTCAAATGCAACATAAAAGAAGATGACTATAACTCTCGATGTCGTAGGTTTCATTTCCTACCTTTATATCATCGTCGTAACATAGCCGACATAACCCTGCTAGCACGAATACTACCTGGTGATATTGACTGTCCAGCTATTTTAAGTAAGTTCTCTCTGTCTATCCCAAATCGATCTCGACGTAAATGGCCCTTCTTACGCGCCCCTAAAGCTGCCACCAACTATCGTCAAAATTCCTATATTGTCAGAGTGTGCAATTCTTACAATAGTTTGGATGAAAATATTGATCTTTTTTATGATAGTTTAACCACTATAAAGAATTGCCTCTCAAAATCTTTTTTCAAGCCTATACAACTATGATATGTTAAACGTTTTTAAATTTTAGTGATTAATTAGTGTTTGATAGTATTTATTGTAATTCTTGATAGTTATTACATAGGTGAACTAATTTATTGGTATGTGACGGAGGACGCAACAACTGATAACTAATTAAAGGTTGTTGTAGCTTCCGGGATATATTTTATTTGGCTTACCCTTATTAGCAAATTCTTAACTTCTTCCATTTTATATGTTATTTGAAGAAACTTATAATAATCGGCTAATTTATAACTATGTATCTTATTTTTTTTAAATTAGCTATAAGTTTTTCTGGAAAATAATAAAATAAATAAATAAATATAAGTTTATGAACCATAAAACATTAAAGAAAAATAAAATTTAAAATTTTATGAATACTTAATACTTACTAAATTAATAACAATATTTACGTTCGAATTGCTTGGCGGTACAGACAGGGTAACACATACAAGCTTCAATCTTGTAGAGATAGTGTGTGTAAGTACGAAAACCTCGGTGCTCGAGTCCGACTCGCAGTTGGCCGGTTTATTTCTAACGTACACGGTGACGTTGGACAGATCTTGCAAAATGCATTTAGGTTTAAAGAATCTTTTTCTTTCATGTGTTTCAAACAAATCATAATATATTTATAGGTTGGATGCGTGGGGGTATAGCGCGCAATTATGTATGTATGTACATATTTACCTGTTCGAATACATATTGTATGTTTGCGGACCTGTTTTCGATTACTTTAAGAGAGATGTCTGGTAATATATTGAGAGCTAATACATCTAATTGATTCATTGGCCTCTGTTGATTTGTCTACTACCAAAATCGAAGTAAAAACCTTTTCAGAACTATTTAACCAGCAGCGCCCCAGCTAGATCTACGTAAAATAATAATTTTTGAGCAGTGTTTTGTTTACAACAATTCTTTGATTTCGTTGTAACTTTTTTGATCTTTTGTTGAACAAACAGGAGATTAAAAACATCCAATGTGTCTGCAAGTTTGCAGTTTGCACTTTCTTTCATAGGGCTGTAGCTGTGTCAAAGTGCGTTTGGTGTTTAGATGTGTTGGGTATTAGATTGGCACGATGTCGTGTCGGATCGTATGTCGCTGTATGTAAACAGGTTGCACATTATATTTCCTACAGTGCGGCGCGCGGGTGGCCGACCCCGCGACCCCACGACCCGAAGGCCGCGTTCTGAACCAACGGAGCAAATTAATTTAAACGAAGTAGCAGAACCGAAGCTTGCAACAATGTTTACAGAAAAAATGCTCATTTTTAATTTTTAAGGAAAATTGGTAAGTGGACTTATTATGTTTATCCAAAGACCTTCTTAGTCTTTATCTTATAATATCCTACAATATTTTTTTATAATATACTAAAGGGAACTTTTGACTTGAAACGCGTAGAAATAATAAAAAAAAATATTCAAAATGAAAATACATCCTTAGTTCTGTTGGTCTAAAATTTTCGTTTGAATAATACTCGCTCATACTCGGTGATACTCGCTGATACTCGCTGATACTCGCTGATACTCGCTGATACTCGCTGATACTCGTGGCTCTTGCGTACAATTTGAAATTATGTTCCGGTAGAGAAAAATGGGACAACTCACTATGTTCCGTGAAAGGAGACATAATAATAAATATATGTAAATGAAATTATTTGTATCAGTTGTCTAACACTCATGGTACAAGCCCCGGCTTAGTTTGGAGCCAGATGTCCCCGCTCCAGGAATACATTATATTTTTACTACACCTGCTTGACAAATTACATTTTCTTCACAGATTACCGTGGAAAGAACATATTTTTTCATTAGGGTTAAAATTCGACAGCCCTATTGGTAAAAAGTGTAAATCACCCTAGGCCGTTGCAAGGCTTCGCTACGCTCGCGACTCAACTACAGAATAGTTCAATACTGTAGGGATTCATCTTAGGTCCTCGCATGGACTTCGCCTTTTAACACTAACCTTGCAATTGCTTTTTTTTATGTATAATTAAATCCCACCCGTAACTCTACAACTGTACCATTATTACAACTATACAAACCGCCTCTCGCATTTGACTGATTAATTTGCCAACATTAATCTCTCTTCTGAAGCTATGGACCGCTATAATGGATAGCCCATTTGTCTTCGTGTGTGTGCCGCGGGACCTTTACTTTATAGGGTCATCTATAAATCAGGTTCCATACAACTCTGGGAACTTTTATTCAGAAAATAAATTAAAGAACTTAATCACAATCATTTTAAAGTCAACGTTGCATTTTTAAAAGTAAGCTGACAGTTACTGAATCCAAGACGAAGCGACCATGCAATCCTTTTTATTGGTAAAAAATATACGTAAAAGTAAGTACGTAATAGTTATTGTACGTAAAAAATATGAACGAAAACGAAGCGAACATTTTATTTATTATTTATTTATTTCCACTAAACACTACTTTTACAGGATAACCTACCCTAATTCAGCAGTGTTGCCTATAGTACTAAAAAAAACCAAAATAATGCAAGTAATATAAGAAATATCGCACCGACTAGGTCGAACGAATGATTAGCGACTATGACGTCACCCGGGACCGATACTTGCCGTAGCTCTAAGCGTGGTGTGGCTACTAAACACGCGCCGCCTTGTTTCCGCCCATCCGCTCTATCACATTTTAAAATTGTGTAAACCGGTAGAATTATTTCTGCGTCGTATAGAGACTGTGTGCACCCCGTTTCCGTGATGGCGAATAAGTCTGCAAATGAAGTAAATATGCTGGCCTGGAATTCCTCTAACTTAGCATTGAGACCTCTAACATTCTGATAAAATATTTCAATAGATTTTCTCTGTATTTTTTTGGCGGGGCGGTTGTCTACGAAACCACACCCATTCACAAAATTCAATATTAATTGGCCAACTGTCCGGCTCACATAGTTTGGGATATAAGCTTTCCGGCACCCCTATAATAAATGAGACATAGTCTCTTTCTGTTTTTGGCTTAATTTTATCAACTTTGACCGGCACTTCTCGCCCGTAAAGATTTTTAACATATTTTTCTAAATTTTCTGCTGTAGTGTCTTTTTGGAGGCGCCATATATGTAAATATTTTTTCTTTTCAGTTCCTTGAATTTCAGCCGTGCCCGAACTTCAACCTCTCTTCACGTTTGAATTTAGATATCTTCCTTTTTAAGTAATTAACAGTAGTCTAATTTTCTTCTTTTCCAAGGTCATCATTTTTTTTTGTTTTCCAATACGACAGTAACTTCCTTTTGCTGTTCTGTATTCCTAGTTATTTCAATTTTTTTTGTTATTTCTTCTTTAACTTTCGCTTCTCTAGTCGCTGATTTCGTGGCCACACACTCATTTGTAGGTGGTTGTGTATTTCTTGGCTTTTGTTTTACGACATTTGCAAATAAAAGACAACTGATTACTCTGAGTTTTTCTGAGTAACTAAAGGACCTAATTCTTTATATGCTAAGATATAGCTTACGCTCTGAAAGTTTGACAGTCGTCACAGTAATAATAAGATAAACACTTTGTCACTAGTTATATGAATATGAAATTATATGAAAAATATATTTTTCACAATAAAATATATGTGACACACATCATGAGATTTTATTATCACTATAATGTCATTATTTGAAGTCTCATCAAAAAAAAAAGGTGGCCAGTAATGCAGATTTATTAATGACAAGTAATGTTGAGATTATTATGTCTATAATCTTCAACACTTCTCCGTAATCTCAACATTTACATTCAGTAAGATTTCTTACTCACTAACTCTCATTCAACACCCATACCACTCATACAACTTGACATCTTACCTTTCACTAAAGGTTTAGTCAAAGCATCTGCCACGTTATCATTTGTGCTAACGTAACTCAGTTTAATAATACCATTTTGAACAGCTTCTCGTACGAAATGATATCTTACATCTATATGCTTAGTGTGTTGATGATGCACACACATATTTACGAATGATTTTTGGTCAGTCAACTCTTCAATAAATTTCTGCAAATAAACAGCTTCTTTTGCTGCCTCAGACAGACTCACGTACTCTTCTTCAGCAGACGATAATGCGACAGTCTGCTGTTTTTTAGTTTGCCATGATATCGCAGCTCCTGCTAATTTGAATATGTATCCTGAAAATGATTTTCGGACACAGACATCTCCTCCGTGATCAGCATCTGCATAGCCTTGAACATAAGATGTCTTTTTCTGATATTTGATTCCATATCCTCCTCAGTATAGCAATTGTTAAATTGCCTCAAGTAACTTATTGCAACTTGTGCACACCACCAAATACATCAGAGAACCA
The DNA here is from genome assembly GCA_946406115.1 of Apoda limacodes. Taxonomy (NCBI): domain Eukaryota; kingdom Metazoa; phylum Arthropoda; class Insecta; order Lepidoptera; family Limacodidae; genus Apoda; species Apoda limacodes. The sequence goes on along the minus strand of OX291549.1, from coordinate 30,548,615 downwards.
ATCAATTCTTGATACGGTATTTTGTTATTTGGAATATAATTTTCTTGAGTAGGTATTGTAAGTTTCTGACCTACAACCAATGAAGTAACTACAGTTTTGCACTTTTCCATTGCAAACTTCCTTAATAGTTTGCCGATGTAGTTTTCCTGGTCAATTTTGATTTCTGAATTTTCCTGTTTCAGTCTCATGCCTAAAATCAATTCTGCTTTTCCAAGATCTTTCATTTCAAATTTTGACATTAATTTTTTCTTGATGTCATTCAAATCTTTATCATTATTCCAGAATATGAGTAGATCGTCCACATAAACAGTAATTATGATTATGTTGCTCTAATTTTTCCTTATATACACACATGGTTCATTTTTAGATTTTCTGAAACCTAACATCTCCAGTTCTAGATTCAGTATCAAATTCCATGCTCGTGGTGCTTGCTTAAGCCCATATAAAGATTTTTTTAAGAAACAAACATAATCTTCTTTACCTATTTCAATAAAACCATCAGGCTGTTTCATGAAACTTATTTCATCTAATTCACCATTGAAGAACGCCGTTTTGACATCTATATGATCAATGTGTAGATTTAACTCAACAACCATCGCTAGTAAAATTCTTAGAGTACTGTGTCTCACAACTGGAGAAAATGTTTCTTGATAATCCACACCTTTCCTCTGACTAAAGCCTCTTGCAACAAGTCGAACTTTGTACCTCTGTTTATTCCCCGCCTCATTTTTGATCCGAAATAACCATTTCGAATCAACAATGTTGCATCTTGGATTAGGCTTCACTAGAATCCAAGTGTTATTTTTCTTTAGAGCATCCATCTCTTCTTGAATTGCTTTATTTTATTTTTCCTTATCTCGTCCAGATAGTGCTTCTTCCAAAGTAATAGGATAATCATCTACTGCTGTAACATTATATAAAATGTGATCTAGAAATTTTTTGGAAATTCTATTTCTCATAGGATATGTCCTTACTTCAATTTGTGTATCTTCAGAATCAGAATCATCTGTCACCTCAGAAATATTAGGTACATGCCATCCAGTCCATTCTGAATTGGTATTATCTTCACTTACATCTTCAAATACTTCTGGCCGAAAATTATATCTATCTTCTGTTTGATGAGTTTCATCTGTCTGTTCATCACATTCTTCGTCATCATTTACAGGAAGAATCGCTATTGGATGTTGTTATATAGTTTTATTTGTATTCTCTATACTCATTTGGTCTTCAAAGAATACCACATCTCTTGCTTTATGCAATTTTGAAGTGCATGGATCTATTAATCTGTAAGCTTTAGATTTATCGCAGTACCCAACATGAATAAGTTCTTTACTCTTTGCATCCCATTTTATCCGTTTTGCATCCGGTACATGCATGAAGGCTCTACAACCAAAAATCCTGATCATGCTTAAATCAGTCTTCTGTCCTGTCCAAGCCTCTTCAGGAGTCATTTGCTTTACTGCAGTTGTTGGAGATCGGTTTTTTAAGAAAACAGCAGTGTTTACCGCTTCTGCCCAATAACGTTTATCTAACCCAGCTTCCTGTAACATGCTTCTTGCTTTGTCATTAATTGTGCGATTTGCACGTTCTGCAAAACCATTTTGTTCAAGCGTATATTCAACCGTAAGTTGGTGTTGAATGCACAATGATTTCATAAATTCATCCATACGTTTGTTACAATACTCAGTCCCATCGTCCGTTCTTAAAACTTTTAGTTTTTTACCCGTTTGCTTTTCAGCAAATATCTTAAACTTAACGAATTTTTAAAATACCTCACTTTTAAATTTCAAGAAATAAATAAATGTTTTTCTAGTTTTATCATCAATAAACGTTAAGTAGTATCTACAACCATTAAATGAATTTTTAATCACTGATCCACAAATGTCTGAATGCACGAGTTCTAATATTTCATCAGCCCGTGTAGCACCGTTGTAATAAACATGAAGAACATTCCAATTTATTATAAATGTTTGAAAAATTACCCCATCCGCCATTTTGTCTCTCAACAGAATAAGATTACGTAAGCCGAGATGTGCCATCCTACGATGCCATAAAATCATTTTACAGTCATCAGTGGTGACAAGTGCAACACCACCCTGTGCAAAATGCTTTAGTTTATACACACCTTTTTCCTCAACACCCGTAATGGCTGGATTACCATTTATGAAACAGTCATTAGATTTAAATATTTCGCAACCTCTCTTTAAAAAAACTGTAATGAAGTTTCTTTCAACTAAGGTACTTACACTTAAGAGATTAGTTGCTAGTCCAGGAACAAACATAGCATTCCTTTTAGTCAAATCAGAATTCTCACTTACCACATTTCCAAATCCTTCTCCATAAACCTTACTACCATTCGCACAAGAAATCTCAATCCTTTCATTCTTTTTTGTATAGTTATGTAGCCAATCCTGCCGATTCGTCATATGAGATGACGCTCCAGAGTCAATGATCCATTCAGCTTGAGTTCCTTTTTCAGTAGCGAGTGCAAGTGCTGAAGATTCCTTTTTATTCCTTGGATTATCTGGACATCTGATCATTTTGTGTGGTCCTCCGCATACAAAACACGATATCTTCTTCTGTTCCACAGATCTTGGATAAAATTTCTTTTCTTTATTATATCCATTTATAGTTAATGCACTTGGTTGTGAACAACTTCCTTCCTTGTAAGAGTAACGCTGCAAACAATTCATCATCTATCTCCTTTCCCAAATCCCTTAATTGTTGAGAAACAGTCATCATAGCAGTTACATAATCTCTCACAGTACTAAACTGCTTCAACTTTAAGCTCACTAATTTGCTTAGCAGTCGACACCGGTTGTTTACTCCACTATCCTCGTTTTGCAGAAGTCGCTTGAAGCACATGAACTAAACAATGCGGTTTTATCATTAGGCAAATTTTGGCTCGTGCCTTTTGATCCCTATTACACCCTTTTACATCAGTACTGAGTGGTGTCACGCTTGTATATTCCCACAGATCATCATGGATCAGGTATAGTTCCATTAAAAATTTCCATGTACTATAATTTGAATTACCATCCAATTTTTCAATGTACAGCACATCCAAGATCTGTGGAACAGAAGAAGATATCGTGTTTTGTATGCGGAGGACCACACAAAAGATAAATAAGGCCCCGACAAAAAATGGACACAAATGTAGTGTAACATCTATTGAACAGGATTCCCTATTTATGCAGCCTGTGACACCACATGACGTTATTAGGACTATTAAAACACTAAATAAAACTAACAGTACAGGATATGACGGTATAAGCACGAATGTCGTTAAAGATGTATCAGAGATCATAGCTCCAATACTAAGCGATATTTTTAATTTGTATATCGAACAGGGTATTTTTCCAGACAAGCTAAAAATGTCCATAATAGTACCACTCCACAAAAAGCTTGAGAAAGACAATATGAAATACTATAGACCATTAGCAATGATATCCATATTTACAAAGGTTTTAGAAAAGATAATCTACAACAGCTTATATACATACTTTGAAAAACATCGTGAGGAAACCTGCAGACGTAAAAAAAAGGCGTATGTGAAGTCCACAATCCGCACTGGGCCCGCGTGTGGACTATGGCCCAAATCACCCTCGCTTATATGGGTAGGCCGTGCCTCTACAGTGAGGACGTATGAAGGCTGGCAAGAAGAAGTTACTCTGTCCAAATAGTACCGTTTACTTAATTGGCACGGCCGGTAGGATTCCTTGAGTTGTTAATTGTAGGGTGGCTGTTCAAAGTTGATAGAACTCTCAGCTTCGTGGCTCATCATCATTGAACGAGACAGCGTGCGTTTCAACGCTTAGGTGGGGACCACCGAACAAACAAATTAATTAAGGAAACGGACCGAAGCGACCAGAAGACTACAAGGACAACATCGATATTCCAAGGATGGTAGTAGCTGACGACCTGTCAGTAACCTTTTGCACCAATCCTGTAGTTACTTTCCTTTCCAATTTACACATATGAACATATGTGTCTGCATTATTAAGGATTAGAAAACTGTCGTTACAGAAAAACTAGGCTTTTGCAAAAAATAAAACTGTTGTGGGCCGAAATATATCAAAGTAAATAATAGGTTTTTTTTTTTATTTTTTCTGCGTATTTTATTTTTGCTATTTATATTTTCTGCATTTTGTGTGTGTTTTTGTGCATTTTTTTTACTTACGGACAAAATGAAAAATATTTTACGTGTTCCTGTAGAGATGGTGAAATTATCCCAATTTTAGAGGGAGACACTTGGCTCTTACCGCTTTTTATTATACCTTATATAATAACAAAAATAATCACTATACTTCTAAACGAAGTTATTAGACTAGTAAATTATACAAATAACATCATAATGATGTACAATCAACAAATCAATAAAAAACCACTATAAACAAAATCGTTTGCCCTCGTGCGCTCGCCGACTGCGCTAGCGCCGCCCATAAGGCGTTGACGAAATTATTCATAAACCTGTTTGTTATCTTTAAATGAAGCAGCGTTTCTTTTAAAAATAAGTAGAATGCTTCTTATTGTAAATTCATCAATTTTTAGAATTCATTTTTCTATAATTTAATAGCAGATATGTGTTGAAACATTGAACAGAGTCCCTACGTTATTTTTGTTTGTTAGTAAATATTATAAACGCAACGCTAGTTTCTTTACAAACACTGTTTTAGTGGTCTAAAATAAAAAAATAATTACCTATGGTCTATCTAAAAATGATGCAAACAGATTTGGACCACAATATTCTGTAGTTAAATTATCTTTTTATTTCTATTATTCTTTATTTCATAAATTAAGCATTACAAGTCAAATAATAATTAAGTTCATAGTCATAAATACATTAAACTAATTCTGACATTTGAATTAACAAATGAAATAAATGTAATCAGTTAAAATAAAATATGTCTTACAAGGTGGAATAAAATCATGTCAAATTAAGATACTTTATATTTAAATGTTGTGTTTCTCGAAATACTCTTTTGTATCTGAGTTTTTGAAAGGTTTAACACCAGACCGTTAGTGTCAAACCAATTCTTAAGGCTCAGAATATCACATCTTATTTTCTCAGCTATGCCACATAGAGAGTTGCTAATAATTATATTGCAGGCATCGTCGGCGAACATATGTAAATCGCCATTGACAACATTTGGCAAGTCATTTACTTGGACCAGGAAGCATAGATTTGCCAAGGATGATCCTTGAGGAACGCCTATATTAATGCCCTCTTCATTAGATCGGGTTGAACCGTTATTCAGAAAAATCGATTGTTTTCTATTTGAGAGAAAGTCTTTAATAAATTTTAGAGATGGGCCTCTTACGCCAATATGATCGAGCTTAAGTGCTAAGATCTCATGGTCACAAAGATCAAAAGCGCGCGTCATGTCACATATAGGTATGACCATATGGTTAGACTGCTCCTTGGCTTTCATTATTTCAGAGAGAACTTGTCGGATTGTCGTGATGCATGACATATTTTTTCTTTATGCATATTGTTTTTTGAGAAATAAGTTATTTTTTTCGAGAAAGGCATACAAACGTTTAGTTACACCTAACTCAAGAAATTTTGCAATAGCTGGGATTATTGAGATTGGTCGATAACTTCCAAGATCATCCATGGGTCCCTTGCCCTTGTACACAGGTACGACCTTAATTAGTTTTAAAATATCTGGATAAGGTACAGTTCTAAGAAATTCATTGAATATGTCAACTAAAATGTAAGTAAAATAGGTCAGCTGATTTTAATTAGTTTTATCGTCATGTCATAGATATCAGATGAGTTCTTATTGGCGACATCTTTGATAATTATGTCGTACAGTTCGCGTTCAGTAAACGGCCGTAGCCAGCCAGCCAGTTGCACCGCGGAGAACGGCTAGGGCCTAATCGGGGCGGGCGGGGGGCGCACTGACCTTGTCCGCTGTTGATAAGAAATAGTTATTTATCTCTGCGGCCAGTAGGTCAGTTGAATCATACGGGTGACCATTACCATCTTTTAAATTTAATAATGAGTTGCTATTTTTTTTCACATGAGATAGTCCAGTATATTCGCTAACTATATTCCACATAATCTTCGGATTATTTTTAGTGTGATAATGTTTGTTTGTGTAATAATTGTATTGTGCACACGAGAGTGATTGTTCTAATTTCTGTGCAGTTACTAGTATGAATTCTGTCAACTGTAAATTGTCTGGATAGTTATTGTGTAATATACATAGGTCATCTAACAATTCTTTTAAAATTTTATGTCATTGGATATCCATGGACATTTTTTTTGGTGATTTAATGGAGATTTTTTTTTAGTGGAAAGCATGTGCGCATAAAATTACTAAGGATATTTAAGATCGAGGATAAAAATTGTGCAGGTACTTGTTTGTTTTTGCTTTTACCAATCCACAGAATTACAGCTGAGATAGTTACTTATTTTTTCATTGCAAAAAGTTCTTGATAAAAAATAATTTTGAGTTTTAATTTGAAAGTCAAGAGTAAGTTTTTGACCTTTATGTTCGGAAAGTGTATTTGTGATTGCTTCTACACTCATGTTGCTGTGTAATGAGTCAAAATTGGAATATACGTGATTAAGACACGTACTAGTAGTACCTGTAACGCGAGTCGGGAATTTTATATTTTGTGAAAAATTATAGGAACTAGCCAAGTCCTCCAATTCTCGTTTTTGGTTTGTCTCTGTCATATAATCTACGTTAAAATCTCCAACTATTATTGATAAATAACTTTCGTTGCTTAATTTTGATATTAGCCTTTCAAAATTGCTTAAGAAATCGTCAAATCTGTTTTGTTTGATTTGAGCGGTAGATACAAATTACGATCAAATTCAGTTTGAATAATTCTATAGCACTTATTTCTAGCACTTGTTCTACAGATAGTTTACATAAATCCAATCTTTCTGCATAGTTATTTTTTATATAGATAGATGATCCGCCATGTTCAATGTTTGATCGACAATAACTTGATGCTAATATAAATGATGTGAAATTTATACAGTTTAATTGTTGTTGTTGAAGCCAGTGAGTGTTCAGTAAAACAAAGAATTTGGCAATCATAGTCGCTATCCAATAACAACTCAATGAATTTTGTTTTGTTTAGTACGCTACGAACATTTTGATGACAAATAATGAGTTGCTTACTTGTATTAGAATTTATTATGTTATGCTTGTGTGCTGGGTTGTTTTCTGTATTGTCTTGTCTTGTCTTCTTAAGAGGTCGATGTGTCGATTCGTTTAAATAGAAAGGGCCGCCACTGGTTTATAGAGACATGGACAGGCCAAGCTGATGGTGTCATGAACATATCATAAACCGACGAAGGTATGCCTACTTTGTACGATTTGTAGTTATCGCGTTTAGAAGGTATTTGTTCGACAATGTAATCTTCGTTATTTTGTATTTGCTTCATGTGGTCCACGATAGTTTCTGGAGTAGATTCTTTACTAAAAAAGCATCCATGTACATACTTTATCATGTCAACCCCGGATATAGATGAGTTCGTTGCGGAGCCCTTAACAATACGGGACTGCACTTTTGGTCGACGTTTTTGAGCAGGAATCCACTCATTTTCACTGCGGTCATCGGTTATGATTGGACTATTTGGTACACTTATGGTTTGAATTTGAGTTTGAGAAAATGGCGTCGTTATACCAACAAATTGAGATGTTGGTGATGTCGGTGTTGGTGATGGTGTCGGCCGAATATTGTTTTGTTTGGTATTACGTTGTAAAATTGCTATTTCTGCCTTGTTATTGGTCGTTACCGTGTTCTTATTGGTTGCTTGTCTTGCGGCAGATCTCGTTATTATTTTTGCTTTTTGTTGGTTGTCAGGTTTGCATCCAGTTTGGAGCTTCGTAATTTTTTCGTATAACAATTTTATAAGTTTGTTTTGATGCGATTCTTTCTTTTGATATTCCTGGATTTTTGTGATCATTTCAGCGTTTTCCTTCATTACAACGAATAAAGTTTCTTTACACTGTTTTATAATCACTTCACTTTCTTTAATTTTCATTTTTATTGTATTTAATATGAATTAATTTAGCAGGAGCTGGTTCAACGCGTGGTAGGTAGGTCATGCAGATTGGAATGTTTGTAGGGTTCCGGGCCCAAAGGGTGGCAATGGAGTTCTATTACAAATTCTTTGCTGTTTATCTGTCCAAAGTTTAAAGGGCTCTGTATTTTAGACGGAAGCCTGAAATTTTAACAAAATATAATAAATATTATGTTACCCGCGGAAAATGCTTCTCGTTTTTGTTTGGGGTAGAAGTATTAGGTATATATGTCCTTTTCTGTCCTTATACCTTACCTCGGTGACACAAATTAACTTTTTTGCCCTGTTACGAATTGAAAAAATACACCGTAAAAATCCCCAGGTAACTCTAGATGCGTATAAAAGTATTTAATATCTTTTGAAATCTCTCCAGCTATCAGTGTGCCAAAAACCAGTTCACCTAATTGCTTCGTTGCAATGTAAGGGAATAGTGCCTTTTTTCTATCGACTTAAATTTACAAACACTGATTCATCGAATTAAAAACTTATTCTTATCAAAACATGTTATATCGTATATGTTACACAGGGATTGTGTAGCTTGCTATTAGTAAAAGATTTTTTACAATTAGTTCAGTGGGCCCAGACATTAAACAAACCAAATTTTAACACTATAAAATTACAGTATAAATAATACAAACCGGCCAAGTGCGAGTCTGGCTCGCGCACCGAGGCTTCCGTACAAACTTATTATATATGTAGATAGTTCTTCCGATACGTTATGAGCGAGGGATCGAACCCGGCGGCGTGTAGCAATGAGTTTAATTCTTATTTTCTCAAATTGTTTCTTTACGGCGCTAGCTTTTTGGTAAAGGAAAACATCATGAATCCTGCTGCGTCAAAATGATGTTGGTATGTGAAGTCCACAATCCACATCTGACTTGCGTTATGGACTATAGTCCAAATTGCCCGCGTCCAAGTTGTGTGTAGGCCGTTCCCGGTAGTAGGGACGTATAAAGACTGAGAAAAAAACCCACCCCTATGTGCCGTTGAGGCAGATTAGTTTTGTAGTAGAGACTGGATATCGAAAAGCGTGTAAGACGCTCTCCTGTGTTCTCAGATCGTCCTCGTACTCGAACGCGTTCATCGTCGGTAGCTACTCAATCGACTCTATGATCGTGTCGCGACGAACACAGAGCCGCGCAACCCTGGCGCTGCCGCTGCGCGACGCCGCGGGCTCGCCGCGCGTGTTGTTCTCGGGAGAGGCCACACACGACACCGCCTTCGGGACCGTGCACGGCGCGCTCACTCCGGGTACCGGGAAGCACAACGGATATTGGACCAAAATGAACAAACCTTGTATTGAAATCACATTCTCAAGTCTACGTAGTTTTGAATCTTTCGAATATCATCAATATCGAATATCTAATATCGAATATCTAATAAAACGATTTAATTTTACTTTTTAAAACCCTTTTAGTATATTTTAGGAAAGATTTCAGGATTAGATGTTTAAATAACAATAAGTTTTTGAATTGAAACATTAAACATACAACTGCGATTCACAATCATTCACGTCTGATCATTTGAAATGTTTTGTTTTCTACTTTTGAAAGTTTTTCATCAGTTAATTTAATAAAACTAAACTACGCAGATAACAGTCTCAGCATGAAAAACATTTTGTAGAACATTGCATGGGAACCTTTTTTACCCGATTTCAAAAAAAGAGGTGGAACCGATTTGAATATTTTTATTGCAAAGGGTTTGCTTCCAGATTATCAAAATTCAGTTATAATAATGGAATATATAATAAATTGAAGGAACTCCTCAAATATTCACGCAATAAGCGATTTTGGTAATTTCAGTAACAAACCAAGCATTTGCGTTCAGAAAGTATAATTTGCAAAGGTGAAACTGATGAAGAAGACCACAGATGGCCGCTGGAAATTTTTAGTGATGCCTATTTCAAGTGTAGCGATAAGTTACATCGATTAAGATTCGAGTAGTTAAGCGTATTGTTGATTTACTCAAATGAGTAGGTAGTAGTAGGTAGTAGTAGTTCAAGTGGAAATTAAAAATATAATCCGACTCTGATAAAATAAAAAATAGCCCCTAACGTACTGACAGCAGATCATTTAGCAAGCTACGTGTTTTCTTCGCTTTCAAATTGAATGAAAAGAATTAGCAAATATGGTGACGCAGCAACTGTTCAAATGGTGACGGTGACAGCTGATTTGATCTGATCTGATCATGGATCCACGAAATTTAATAACTACTATAAATCACCTTTAAGATAAAGCTTTGGAGAAACATAAGATGTTATAAATTTAAAAAAAAAGAAATCCCAGGCAGCGGTGACCGCTTACCAGGGCCGTAGCTAAGGGGGGGCATTGTGGGGCAATGCCCTACCTTAAAAGTACCATAAACTAAGGTATAATATATATTAATTGCTTTCCCATGCTATAAATTAATACCATTTTGCTCTTGTTTTCCCGCGATCCCATCCAATTACCTTCTACCTTAATTACTCACGCTCACAAGCGTGGAAGGTAGGTATGAAAGATAGAAAAATTACTTGCGCCGTGCATGAAACCACCGCTGGCCTACCTTAGATTCAACTCTAGCTACAGCCCTGCTGATAACTATCAGGCGGTTCGCAATCTTGTTTGCCACCTTTGTGATAAAAAATCACTCAATTGTGATAACAAGAAGCCTATGTCCCTTATGCAATATCTAAAAACTATCTTTATGCAAAATAGTTCGTCGATTTGGTCCTCCGTTGCTAATTTATTAAAAGTCGAACCAACAAACGTACAAAACGACATCACTTTCGCATTTATAATATTAAATTAGTGTATAATTATTATAAATATATATGGATATGGATGTATAAATTGATCATTTCACATTTAATTTTAAAACTTGCAGTTATTTGAATTTAAATGCAAACTTAACAACTGACACGAAACGTATACACTATACAGTAATGACACTGGGTGCATGGCTCAGAGCGCGGCTCGCGGCGCGGCGCTCCCAGCTACTCCCAAGTTGAATGCACTGCGGGTGCATCTGGTTATTAGCTTGAAAGCTCTAATTTTGTTTTATAATAGCACTTTCTCATTAATGTGAGTGCTTTCGAATGTAAATGCTACAAAATAAAGCTAAGGAATTTAAGCGCGCTTATAAATAAATGTTAAGTACTTTACTCGACTAATGGCAAAATACTTCATTTCTCCATTCCCCCGTTCTATAAATAGAAACTCGATCAGGTTAAAAAAATATCCAATGAACTTTTCCATCCCTCCAACTATCCCCGATGTGCCAAAATCTGATCTCTCCCTGCTGAAACAATTCTACCCCGCGGGAGTTCTCTACCGGGCCGGAAAGTGTCCTTTCATCTTTTCACTATCCCTGTGCAAAACTTTAAATCAATTAGTTAGACAGTCGTTAGCGACGTAAAAAGTAACAAAGACTAAACATCAACTTTCACATTCATAAAATTAGTATACAGTGTGAGTCAGGGTGGTAAAGAAAGACCTTAGAGGGAAAGTATAGTCAGGGTGGTAAAGAAAGACCTTAGAGGGAAAGTACCATAAATATTAATGAAAGAAAATTTCACTAAAACCAAACATTTCTTTATTTTTTTAAATAATTAAAATAAAATAAACCAAAAAAGCAGATTTTCTTGTATTTCTTGCTCTAGTAGCACTTTGTAACATTTACCCTGATTTTATTTTGCTGACATTTTGTTTTTCACACACTTGTTGTTGTTGTTGTTGTTTCTAATTGTTATAATTAAGATAATTTACACATAAAGAATAAGAAAACAAAATAAGGCCGAAGACATTAATTACTCGAGTTTGTAATATCCGTATCGCCTGTTTTACACACAATGTTTTTCATCACATTTGTAAGTAAGTAAAAAAAAAAAAACTTATCAAAACACAATTGAAATGGCAAAAATAGAAGTAAAGTACTTTACAATAGCCAACTTCGATTTTTTAATTGATTCCGTCAAATCCAAAGCGTCATCGCTTCAACTCATCATTTATATATTTTCATTATGTTTCTTTCAACGTTTTTAACAACTACACCACATAACTACACAACACCGCCAATTTATTGAAAAAAAGAAAAAACCTACAGCGGTTTTTTTTTTTCGACAATTTTTTTCGCGTGTTGGTCATGGTGGCCAGATTGATAAAAAATGACTTGGTGAATGGTAAAAGCTTCGTTCGACTTTCAAAACTTACAATCTATGGATAACTAGAAACCACCCACAACCCACCCAGTGCTCATCAAAATCGGTCCAGCCGTTTAAGAAGGGTTCAGTGACTGACATAGGTACAGAAGAAAATAAAAATTTTAGTAACTCAACCGCAGCGAAACCTATCGGATCCAAATTTTACGATTTTTTTTGGTACTAAACCAACATATTTTATTGTGAATATCAATTATTTTGCTCCATGAATAAAAAAATATTAATAACTGGACCATCAACCCACCGGGTTCCATTGTAAATTTCAACCATCCAGGGATACACTCAAACACACACAAAAAATCATCAAAATCGGTGCAGCCGATTAGGAGGAGTCTAGTGGCTTATATAAAAACAGAAGAATTGTATAGTTTTATTTACAAAGATAACCAAACTGTCCCACGAACAAAAATCTACTTATTTTGAGGGAAAACGTGATAGTTTCACAAATACGAGTACTATTCAGCCAAATACAATTTCTGTTACCAACACTTTCATAAACTTTTTTCTACTTATTGTCAGTTCAAAAATCGGCAAAGTGCGAGTCAAATTCGCGCAATAAGTGCTCCGTAACACCACACACTACCAAAAGTTACGTAATAAATTTGATACAATACAAAAATAGCCACCAATTACAACTGGTACAAAAATGTTGGTGCTTGGAATATATATTTATTTACTTACTTTTACGAAATTGTTACACAGTGGACTTATTTATAATTACTTGTTAGTTTTCTTCAGGGTACACCACAGTGGGCACAGAACCCTAAAAGAGTATTGGTTACAAGTAAATAAACAAGCTTCCGTTTTCTCTTCCTGAGATAAGTTGAGTTATTCACTAAAGCTCCGTCGTTCTACTCAAGTGTGATGCCTCGCTCGTTCATTACACGAAAAATGTTTCAGTTTCAAGCCTTTTATACTTTACGAAGTTTTTGAGTCGCATCTGTTTTTCTTTACTTTACGTACTAAAAGAAGATGGTTTTTATTTTATCTTATTATTTGAGCGAATAATTCCGAAGCGTACTTGGTACTTGGTACGTACCTGTATCGATTTTAATACTAGTTCCTCGCCGCGGTGTATTCCGCGCGCTTTACCTTTTAACGTGCAGTTATTTAGTGTTAAGTTCCAAATAAGCATCGTTCAAATGTATAATATCCTAGTCAATCTTATCATTTGTTGTATTTAAACTTATAACCAAATGCTACTTGTATGGAATTTTATTACTTACAAAAAACATTTTCCACAAACTTATAAGTTAATATTTATGGTATCAATAATTCATTTCCTACCCTATTCAAATTTCAATTCAAAATCTTTTTATTCTAATGGGTTTCTAATAACACTTTCGAATCTTCAAGTGAATTAACTCCATTTTCCGCCTTCGCAAAGTCCTTTTTAGTGATCGCTATATCTCTCTTTATAGTAAAAAACCTCTGTGCAAAATTTAACTTTTTTAGAACCATTAGCTAAAAATGTGCGTTTTTTTATCAGTTATCTGTCAGTTAGTATACTCTTTTAATATTGATATAAATAAGTTTAAAACAATGTAATACAATAATACGCCTAACTAAATGTGTCGTAAGTCGTGAGTCGGGACGTATAAAGAGGATGTGTCTCGGCTATTCGTTGAATAGCGAAAAGGGTAAAGAACTCGCGCTGTCGACTGCCGAGGGCCGATTCCAGAGCCAGTGAAGCAAATAACTTTACCGACTTTCGTGAAAGTGAAACCTACAAAAGTACTTACAAACTATACTTAAAGCATCAAATTATTAAGTTTGAACCACCTTGTGGGGTTTTAGGTCAATTGAAATGCTAATTTATAAGGATAACCTGGTTTATAAATTAACCATGAGAATAATCTATATATATATATAAAAGCCAATGTCCTGACTGACTCATCTTCGCCCAGCCCAAATCGCTAAGAAAAGAGAATTGAAATTTAGAGAAAAGGTTCGTTAAATATTGAATACGTCTTTTAAGAACGGATTTTGCAAAATTCAACTCCTAAGGGCGTGAAATAGGGGTTGGCAGTTTGTATGACTTATTAAGATCCTGATTGACATCAGGCTGGATGACAAAAACATCCGCATTATCAAAAACTTATACTGGAACCAGCGCGCAACTGTCCGAGTTGACGGAGAGGAAACTCATGAAGTGGAAATCAAAATGGAGGTCAGACAGGGCTGCATTCTGTCCCCAACACTGTTCAACTTATACTCTGAAACAATCATGGCAGAAGCATTAGAAGGCATAGACTGTGGCGTGATTGTCAATGGGCGAGGTATTAATAATCTTCGATACGCAGACGACACACTCCTACTAGCGTCTACTGAAGCGGACCTGCAGCGAATTGTAAACCTAGTAAACGAGTGTAGTTTATGGGCCGGATTGAATTCAATATAATGAAAACAAAGTTCATGGTGATCTCTAGAAGCATCCATCGCAACCTGAACATATCAGTATCAGGGCAGAACATCGAAACAGTACGCAAATATAAATACTTGCTATAAGCTCACTGAAAGCTGGGACAGCGAACTAGAGATAAAAACTACGATTGAAATAGCTAGGAGTGCCTTCAAAAACATAAATAAGGTCCTATGCAACCGAAACTTAAAGATACCCTTGCGTATTCGTCTGCACTGTTATGTCTGGCCTATCCTTCTATACGGATGTGAGTCTTGGACAATCAAGGAAAACCTAGAAAACATATAGAAGCGTTTGAAACGTGGTGCTATAGACGCATGCTGGCTATAAGTTGGACTCAGCGAGTTACCATCGAGGAGGTTCTATGGCGGGTTGACCGAAAACGCGAACTTTTCCAGACTATGAAAAAGTTGCATATTTAGGCCATGTGCTAAGGCACCAAAGATATGAGCTGCTGTAACTCATAATGATGGGCAAAGTGGCAGGAAAAAGGAACGTAGGTCGGAGAAAGAAGTCTTGGTTGCGTAACATCAGGGAGCGGACTAGGATTGCGAGTGCAGCCGAACTATTCCGCCTCGCTGGAGACAGGGAGAGATTTGCGGAGCTGACTGCCAATCTTCACTAGTTGGAGAGGCACTATTAGAAGAAGAAGAAGGTTGTATGTAAATACGTCATTTTTTGAGTTAAATCTCTGAAAATTGGTATTCAGCCTTTTGACCAAAAATTAAGAATGATGCATTTCACTGTTTTTGAAAATCATCCCACAGGGAGTAAAAGAGGGGATGAAACTTTGTTTGGGAATCCGATCATTTTCTAAATAAAGTCATGAAAATTAGTATATAGATATTGGGTAGCAAATAAAGAATGACGTGTTTCAGCATTTTTCGAAATTCATCCCATTAGTGAGCGAAAAAGCTTAACAAAGTTTGTATGGGGAACAATATGTTTATGAGCAAAAAAAATGCAACTTAGTCAGAATGCCGTTCAGTGCAGTCCCTTAAGGGGGAGAAAAGCGATCGCAATTTTTTTGAGAAATGTTTATTTTGAATGTCAAAATTACTTGTATCTTTGTATATATTCTTCAACACAATTAATGACACAAGTATTTCAGTGTTTTCCAAAAATTAGGCCCTAATGTGGAGAAAGAGGTTGGCAGATTTTGTATGAAAATAATATTTTATAAATATATATATATATATATATATATATATGTGTGTATATATATGTAGACACAAAGACATTAGAGTAGCACAGACTGCTAATGAGTCGGAAAAGGTATGAAAACCACAATAACCACTTTACGGGGAAGCGGGCGGGGATAGCACTGTAAGTTCTACTATTGGTGAATTTTTAACCAATAGCGAAGTAGTTGCTTCCAATTCAGAGCGCTGCTGCAGTACTATACAGCATTTAAAATCTCTTATAACAATTAACTAGTGGTACACAAAATCAAATATGATGATTAATTTTTGCTTGTCTTGAGTCTGGGTGTATTTATTTATAATATGCATGAATCTACAAAAAAAGTAATCTATACATATAAAAAGCTTTGTCCTAAATGATGGCTGGATTAACGCACAGCCTTAATCGTTAATCGTAGAGACCTGAAACTTGTAGGGTGTGTTCTTTGTATGACGTAGGCATCCGATAAGAAAGGATTTTCCGAAATTCTACCCTTAAGGGGGCGAAAAAGGGGGGCAAACTTTGTATGGGACAAGGTGATTCCTTGGTCCAATCTCCTTCAAATTTTGCATAGACCTTTTTTAAGAGAATTGGTGGAAGACGTGTTTCGTATTTTATTGAAATTCATCCCCTAACGGAATTTAAAAGGTGTAGAAAGTTATTTTGCTTTTGATTAAAATTACATTTTATTTTGTTTGTTTCTTTGAACGCGGTAATCTCAGGAACTACTGGTCCGATTTGAAAAAATCATTTTGTGTTAGATATCCTATTTATTGAGGAAGGCTATAGGCCATAAATCATTACACTAAGATCAACAGGAGCGGATCACCAATGAAGAATGTTTCAAAATCGGGGTTTTTTTTTTCGTTTTGAGAGCTTCCGCTTCGTGCGCTGCGTAAACGGTTAAAGTTTTGCAAAAATCATGTATGACAGAATTGTTTCCCTTTGAAAGTTCTAAAAAAAGGTGCGCGACAGCATATGTCTATCTTCTAAGGTTGGCTCACTATAACCTTTTTTATGCTAATCAAATTTGTTCTGAAATAATGCATTATTTGCGACGGTTTTTATAAACATGATATTAATCCTTATCCAAATTAAAACGTTATTCATCACAAGTATTTAATTTAAAACAAAATTGCCCTTTACATCATTCGATTTTAATGAATATCTTCATTATATGACATATCACAGTTTAAGATTAACATCGCAGCAAAATAATGATTAAGTACTTCATGCGCATTTATGATGAGCAAGCGCCGCGGATAGTCATGAGGGGGAAGGGCGGTACAATACGTTAAAAATATTTTCACCTTCTTCGTAAACAAAGTCGCCGGTTAAAGTAAGCGTTAGCCCAAAGTAACTATTACTGCCGTAAGAATCCTACGCCGAAAACCAAATTTAGGGCGGGCGAAGCCGCTGGCAAAAGTTTATATATGTATTTGTATTCGTTTTCTGGTACCTAAAACACAAGCTTTGCTTGCTTTGGGACCAGACGGCGCTGTGTGTAATGTCCAAAAATATTTATTATTATTATCACAGTAGAGTAAAAACGTGTTTAACGTAAAAATTACTGATATGCTTATGCTCTATAAACATAGATTTATAGATATCCTAGCTAGTATTTACTTATAATAGCTATTAGATTTGATACAAGGTTCGCCTATACAGTAGTACAGGGGTGTGCCCTTGCTGAGTTTCTTGCCGGTTCTTCTCAGTACAAGGTCTCCCGCCCTGTAGACTTACGAACCGATGGCGTAGTGACATTCATAAGTGCTCAATTATTGTAGCCTAAACTGAATAAATTATATTGAATTTGAATTTGTAACAGCACGAACTACCACGACAAGCAGACGTACGTAAATATATTCAACTTTATCAGGATTTTTTTTTTAAGGGAAGAGACACTTTTAGCTGGCTGATTTTGATTTTATTATCACTCATTATAATCAAAAAGTTCAGTCAGAGTATTTTTCACGATTTAAGTACTTAATTTTTTTATGTTTGCTAAACATGCGACTGCGCTTCCACCTGCTGGTGACTAGGCTGCGGCATGTACCAGTGTAGAAGATCTGCTGGTGAGTAGGCTGCGGCATGTACCAGTGTAGAAGATCTGCTGGTGACTAGGCTGCGGCATGCACCAGTGTAGAAGATCTGCTGGTGAGTAGGCTGCGGCATGTACCAGTGTAGAAGATCTGCTGGTGAGTAGGCTGCGGCATGTACCAGTGTAGAAGATCTGCTGGTGAGTAGGCTGCGGCATGTACCAGTGTAGAAGATATGCTGGTGAGTAGGTGAGTAGGCTGCGGCATGTACCAGTGTAGAAGATCTGCTGGTGACTAGGCTGCGGCATGTACCAGTGTAGAAGATCTGCTGGTGACTAGGCTGCGGCATGTACCAGTGTAGAAGATCTGCTGGTGAGTAGGCTGCGGCATGCACCAGTGTAGAAGATCTGCTGGTGAGTAGGCTGCGGCATGTACCAGTGTAGAAGATCTGCTGGTGAGTAGGTGAGTAGGCTGCGGCATGTACCAGTGTAGAAGATCTGCTGGTGACTAGGCTGCGGCATGCACCAGTGTAGAAGATCTGCTGGTGAGTAGGCTGCGGCATGTACCAATTTAGAAGACATGTAGACATACCACCAAATGCAGTTGCATACGATACGTCACTTTACCGAATTCAATTTTATTAATTCTTTTTCAGACACTTTTGCATATGGTAAGGTACCTACCTAAATATTAAATTTCCTCCCAGGTAGAAAAGCTCCCCGAAGACATAGTGAAGACGCAATCGCTACAGTTGTTACAACGATTTATGGGCGGGAGTGTGTCGGTGCCGCAACCAACTGCCATCATTAGGTATGATTCAGCCTAATAAAAACAGTTATTGGTTTAAGTTGAATCTTCTTTTTCAAACGATTGTTAATTAATTAAGAAAAAATATACCATAGATACCTTTAGACTAAAAATAACAAATAATCCGTTTTTTTTAAAATTTACTTGCAGTTAAACCTCCAATTAGGCGGGAGAAATTATCCGAATGGTTGCCTCGAAGTTGAATGCCCGGCAGTGGTAGGTTTTTTTTTTTTTTTTTAATTTTAACATATTTGCCAGGACAAGTTGGGACTCGAACCCATTCACGCGTGGCAGCTTCACTTACGACTCTGTTCCACTGGTGCGACGGCCGGGTGCCAGAAGTGCGCTGGCGGAGCCGCTCTGTGACTCTGCAGGAGTGCCTCGTTTGCTGTTCGTGGGCGAGGCCACGGATGAGACGCACTTCTCGACGGTGCACGGTGCCCTTGACACTGACTACCGTGACGCAGATAGAATATTGAATAAAAAAAATTAACAGAAATACAATTTTTCTGTTTTTTTTTTAATTTATTGCAAACTTTACAGCTTCTTAAATCTCAAAATACAATTTTACAAATCAATTCTTATAAAGCCTATTACAAAGTTTGAACTTTACAAGTCTATAAATACAAATCGATGACGACGTACCGTTATATTTTAAAAAGAAGTAGGCAAATAATATTTAATTTTTTATAAAAGGATTTAGAAAGAGGAAAAGAAACAAAAAGGGGACGAGGGATCAATAGAAGAGTAACTGTGTGCCTGTTCTGTCCTGTTTATTTATTTACATATTTTGTTAATAAAAGTATTTCGATGGAGTCACTTTTCCCTTCTTGTATATATTTATCATTCTGCTAGCTTAAGGGGTCTGGTATCGGTCGGCTCTATCCTTCCCACTCCACATCCTAGACTGCGAAGTCCTACTCTACCTGCCCTATCTACGCCTCTTACTGGTGTCTTGGGCAGAGGTAATAGGAATGCCATGAGATGGACGGGACATTACTAGAATCACTCACTAATGCGGTCTGGAAACGCCGCATACCTTCTAGTGGTTGAAGACCCTCCGTTTCTTCAATTACCACCTTTTTGTACGTTTGCGCTGTTCCAGTCCGCAGTTTTGAGCACTCTACAGAACCCTCTCAATGTCAGTTTTCCTATGTGACCCGTTCCTTGAGTTCTTGCAGTGGAACGCTGGCTGGTAAGACGCTTGAACGGAACGGAACGAAACGGAAAATCTTACATAAGGTATTTCCCAAACTCCCAACAAAGTTTGTATAAATTAAACAATGAACAGTAAAAACGGAAAGCCTCACCAAAATGCGCATCTTCAGCAGATTCGCACAATCCAGTTTAGATAAGCGGCGTGTTAGATCCAGATCTAGATTTCCACCGTTCCAGGCTGTACACACTCTAAAGGACACTGATTTTTTGATTTTCATACCCAGGGTGAAGTTAGTGTTTGTATAGGATTTTTTTGTTTTCTTTGTATAGGAGAAAATACCGAGATGGATAACCATAGAAAATTTATATTTTTCACTAGAGCTTCTTACACACAAAAACCAGAACATTAGTTCTTCCTTTTTCCACTAGGGCCGCGCAGGGGACCGCAACAACCAATAGCAAGGCTCGACAGACCTTTGGTTTAAATCGTAAGGAATATTTAGGCAAATACAAATTAAAAAACATAGAAAACACTCAGTCTCACTCAAGACAATCTCAAAAAATAAATGTTTGTCTTGTGCAGGAATAGAACCCATGACCCCGATTCAGCAGTGGCCCACTGAGCCACGGTATTTAATGAAGGGTTCATCGGGCTTTACGTAAGATTTAAGTAAGGGTAGACTTAAAAGTTTGTTTGGTTCCGTAGAACTAGTCTACTTTTTTATGTGCCGCTGAGTGATTTTTTTCACTTCAGACTAATTCTGTTTAAAACTTTTATTATATTATGGCAGTTACAAAAATAAAATTAGTTATAAAAAACTTTTTATTTATTTGATTTGTGCGTCGTAATAACTCTTCTGAAGCTTACCGTAATGGCCTCGCAGTGCCAGGAATCAAGAACATTTTGCAAATTACGCAAGAAATATTGTCGCAATTTACCTAATGGCCTTTATATACGAGTTTCTTAGTGTTCTTAATTCATAGACTTAGGGCTGCTAGATAATTAATAATAGATTGGATGGATTCAGTTAAAAGCAGGTGTCAATTTGTGATGGTGCCTTAATTGTTATACGCGCCACTGCAAGGGCTGAGCTATATGAATCCAGATAACTGATGATAACAAAGTCGGGTGATACGATTTTGTGTTGCAGCTATATATCTATCATCAACATCTAAATGTAAATACACTACTCGATAGCTAAAGGATCAAATAATACGTTACGTTCAGTAGAAACTGTGCTGTGATGAATCGTGCGCGGTGGAGGGTGAAGCACTTTTATTTTCCGCTTTTCGGAGATATAGCTATTTTTAGTATGAAATGAAGTTCTATCATTTCTTTAAAGTAACTAATAGTCTACGGTCGATAATTACAGAGACATAGCCCTTAATAATTTCTTCACAGGAGTGATAGATCACATCAAGATCTTTATTTGAGACTAGCTGACCCAAGCAACTTCGTATGCGCCACATTTATGAAATAATAATCTTAAGCTATGATACAAGTAGGTTTTAATTTACACATCTTCGTCGCGACGATCCAGTTATTATCTAATATAAAGAAAAATAGTAAATAAAATATTTTGTTATAATTTTACCAAAAATCAATCAGTTTGGCGATGTATATGGAGTAGCGCGACATCTAGTGATAAGCAAAAGATATTAGCTACATTCGATGCTTCGTAGTACAAAAACAGTGATAAAGACTTTATATTTGTGTCTATGATATTTCCTAAGATATTCATTTAAATCAAATAGTGTAAAAAGTTAAATCTAAATTAAATACATAAGATGAATAATTTACGTATTTATTTGGATAAAGAGATTACCCATTACGAGCCAGAAGCCCTAAGCCGCCGTGCACCGATCTTTTCAGTTCTCTGACGCGACGCGCTTAAGGCTGCATCAGTGCTGCCATCTTAGCGCTTTCGGAGTTAGATCTAGCGCTTTTTGGGATACATAACGCCGAAATTTTAATATTAACTCCTAGCGGTAAACAAATCCGGTCCATTTGTATCAGGGTATTCCCCAACTAAAATAAATTATTTCTGGTTGTTGGTTTACGATGAGCAACCTGGACTTTCAGGAATTCAGTCAACTCAACGTGATCCTTCTGACATCGAAAGCGATTAGCCATACTTATTAATATTAAGATGAATTTAGATTTAAAGCAATGCCAATTTGTATTGAAATAAATAAAACCTTCTTACTATTGTGCATTTTTTTGTTCATGCAAAGCTAGCGGAATTTAGCGCTATTATTTGTTAAAGCAAATTAGCGGAATCTAGCGCTTTTAGCGCTGATTGGCCTCAAAGAGGTGGCAGCACTGGGCTGCATATACCGTAATAGAGCCTCCGTTTACGCAGAAATGGCTCCATAAATAGCGATGAAAAAAAATTAATGATTTATCATGGAATTTTTAATAGGACAAACAAGATTGCAAATACTTTACTTGATAGAAAAAAAAAACATCAAAACGCAAGAAATATATATAATAATATACTTTATTTGCACAATTTGGGCTAAAACGTCGATATATATGTATCTACAAATAATTTACAGAAATATTAAAAACATCTAACAGTCAATAGCAATTTTTTTTAACTTTTAAAATTAGTCCTTATATTATTATTTTACATTTCTTTTTTTGATTTCCCGCTTTCGCCATTTAATTTTAGGAATGTCAGTTTCCCCTTGGCGTATCTTCTGTTCTGAGGCTAAACGCAGCAAAGAGAATAAAATCACTACGTTTTTTCGCAGGGAAGCGCCTTACTAGATGGATTTGTCGCCGTATTACCGCGTCGTAATATTTTACGTAAATTACATTTTGTAAAAATATATATCAAACTGAAATATGTAAAAAAAATTACCTATAATATAAAGCTATTTAAATTTGTATTTTTACAATAATAATCATTAACATTTATGGCCTTCTACCTACTTTTTGCGCGCCATCTTGTTAAATATTAATAAACTAGAATAGAGTCTCGATATTCAGTCACTATACAATGCAACAAAATTTTCTGACCTTCTGAACTTGGATGTAAGGTCGCTAGTGTCGTTATAAGTTCACATCATTTCAATATAGCGACTGTTGTTTGAATTTTGAACACCAGTTCAGAAAAGTTTGTTGCATTAAATACCTACTGTGACGATACCAATATTTTTCCCTTAACATTGTGTAATGCAGTGTTTTTATTCAAGTTTTAGCGCGAAGATTTACATTAGTAAACAATTCTCAATAACCTTACTACCTAAAGCAAAATGCATCTTTAAATTAGAATGGCGCGTTTAAATATACAAGTCCAGTAATTTTATACTATATTTTTAAATTATAATAGTAATTTTGAAGCTAACAAAAAGTTGAATACCGATGACTCAAATGTAAAATATTACATTATAAACTTACGAATCATAAACATCTACACAAGATTAAATGTTAAATGTAGGTAGTAATCTAACTCCCGATTTATGGATTCGGACCTTAGACAAAATGAGGTTGCGTAAGTTTTGAACCAGTGGCGCGAGTATGGATGCTTTGAAACTTACTGTGATTGGATGTTTGTTTGGAAGTCAAGTTCATTGGAGGACGTTTTAAGACAATCACTGATTGGTGGTTAAGTGATATAGAAATGGAAGCACGTTTCATATGCTCTTTAAGGTAGTTTCATAACTTATAAACAAATAAAATTATATTCAGGAAATTAAACCAACTCCACCATCGCTAGAGACACCAAAACCGAGCCACTCGCAGAGTTTATATCTGGTTTGTCGAAACGATTATTCACTCGCGCTGACAACAGTCACCACATACACCTTAGGGGCATAGCACCCCTACACGCCCTCCCGCCGGAAGGTAGGGCTCTCCCCCGAGAGCTTATCCCTGTGGGTGAATAAGTCTACTTATTCACCCTCCTACCTACTCACCTTCTTTCCCTACCTCATTCCGCTCTTAACGTTTATACTCGCTTTTACCTTTGTTTATTTTTTGCTTTATTTCGTTTTTATTTTGCTTTTATTTCGTTTTTATTTTAGTTTTTATTTTTGCTTTTATCTCGTTTTTATTTCGCTATTTTGGTTATGTTTTTGTTTTTGTTTTCTGCTTCGTTTTTGTTTTTATTTTATTTTTATTTTATTTTTTCTTTTCATTTCTGTTCTTTTACCTTGTTTTGTTTTCCTTTCCGGCGCCTAATCTCGTACTATCAATTTCTGCTTTCGCTTCTGGCGACAAAAATATTATCCACAAGGGGGCCTGAAAAGTAGGCCTCCTTTTTAATATTTCACCGGGGGTTTTCAGCACCCCTGAGCTTCTGCCCGGGTCATGGTGGGAGGTAAATTCCCCTCCCCCGACACCCGCACCTCAACACCCAGAAGGGTGTAAGAGAAGATACCCACGAGGAAATTAAACGTAGGATAAATCGGAGACCCTCTAGATAGGAGTTGTTTTGTTATCCGCGGTTTTTTTTCTTATTAATTTTATTGCCTTAGTTAAATAGTAATGCTACTGTTAGGGTATTAGGGTAGCTTCGTACAGTAAATATTCTAACAATGATAAAGGGTAGTTGTTTTGGTTTTCACGTATTCCGTATAATGGTATGACGTGTTAGTTTATTTGAACTGACCCGGGGTTTGTTAAAACTTTACGAACATTTAAAATATAATATTAATATTCTATTAGTTTAGGATAACTTCAATATTGTTCAACTAGGACTCTATAATAGTACCCCAACCAACATAACTAGAATTATACTTAAAATATATTCTTTTTCTTTGTTAAAATTAATTAAGGCCGGACATTCGTCCAGAATAAAAAAAATAGGATGAGAGGGTTTGAAATATGGGGTGAGAAAGTTGCTAGAGAGGAGTTAGTGGTGATAAAAGTGCGTGGTCCTATACATATAGAACATTTAATTGCCGTCGTTAAATTGTCGAAACCGACCAATAGTCCAAAGTCTACGCTTGTGGGTCACAAGAAGCTAGGGACCACATGGAGTTAAACTACAGCTAGATCGCGCCACTATTACTGGTTAGTAAATAATTTTATATTAGAAGTGACAGTGAAAATATTGTGTGTTCGTTGTGAAATTCTTTAGGTTGTGTTTTAAAAATATTCAAATTAATGTTAAATCCAAATGACGGGTCCGCTTTTGCCGGTTAGAAATTTACGGTAGAAAGAAATCTCAATCACGTCAGTAGGAAGGAATATATTAACAGACCTTGTTTTTAGGACATTTTCAGCAAGGTAAAGATAAATCTTTTATAAAAGTAGAAGTGGGAACAAAGATTGTACCAGCCATAATAATTATATAGCCCACTAAAGAAAGACCTAGTTCTTACCAAGAGATACAGTAATTACTATGTGTAATCCATGTCCATCCTTAGCGGCGTTAGTAGGGTTTTGCTATTTTGGCTGGTTAGCTAGTGTAGGTGAGCGCTGATGATCATCGTAAGGGGGCGCCCCTTAAACCTACTTTCAGGTCGCAAGTCCTGAACGCTTAGCTGCCTGGTAGTACTTACCTCATTAGTACTTGTGTCTCCTTAGTTCTAATATTCGCGTATTTGCTTTGTTTAGGTGGTTTTCTACTAACTTTAGAAATGGTGGAAACTCAAAAGTAGGCATTATTTATGATCGTAGATTTAGCTATATTAATTTTCTTTTTATTTACTTTTTACTTCATTTGTAAGCTGTTGATTGCTATATTACTCGGACGTACCTCTAAAACAACTGGGTTTACTACTTTTGACGATCACGCTTGGCCAAATAAAATACTTCTCTACTATTATTATTAATTATTAGATTCTTTTGATTTCGCTCTGAGTGAGTGTTGATGCCTCAGAAGTTTCTTAGAACAATTCATTATTTTATTAAAATATAAACTAAAGGGGGGGCGTTAGACTACTACATTTTGACATATTTCAGACATGCAACACAGCGGTGGCTACCATGGAAGGAATAAATATACGCAACTGTACATAATAGGTCAATGACTAAAACCAATTTGGTGAATTTCTCGTAGATGTAGGAAGTAAAAAATGTAGCTAGGTCTATGGAATTTCTGCTGCATCATTTGATCGACAAATAAGTAGTTTATCTTTTTTCAATAATCAATTCAATGGTTATAGAATAGATTTGTATCGAAATCAATGGAATTGTTACCCATTCGCCTGCCGCACACAGTTTGTATGAACTGAAGAAGCCAGTTAAAGGAGTTAATTGTGTTAAATATAATCAGCTGTCATCTAATTTTTCCTAATGATTTTCTCCTTTTCAAAAATTATTAAAGCTTGTAAGCTATATTTCTGTATTAAGTTCATATAATTGTTAATATGCAGGGTGTCACGTGTTTTCTTATATCGTTTTATAATTTAGAACCAAACTGTACGGCAGATTTACTTAATTGATGCCTTTATGAAGAATTTCCATTATTTTTTACCAAGGTAGGATCTATGTCCTACTTAGAATTTTGTTAAGGTGAATCCATGTTTTTATTCTCCTTGAGTTTTTATTAGTTTCTTATTATAATGCTCTTTTATTGTGACGTTCTGTCAACGGTCCGGTCGAAAGTCCGGAAGTAAGATCCGTCCGATGTGGGGATATTGGTAGTTGTGATAACTTTTTAACCTCTGGTAGGTTGACAAAATAGTTTTGGAAATATCTCTGGATTTGTCTATCGACGGGCGTGCGAAGAACCAAACTTGGGCATTTACGGTAAAAGCTCAACTGAAACGGTAAAAGTTCTGCGATTGAAGCGCGGTTGGTCACGTCCGTGTTTTACTTACGTTTACTACTATCTCTTGTATTATATTTAGTAAATAAAGCCAAAAAACTGAAAAAATACATTCAAATGTAATTTGTATTTATTGAAGTGTTTTGTTTTTATTTTTTATATTTTTCCTGAGATAAACTAATTCCTAAAATTAATTAATAACAAGTGTTTATGTTTGTTTATTATAAATGAATAAATTCATTTAGGTGTTTTGAAGAAACAAAATAATGTTTCTTCTTTTTTGAATTCTTTTTTTTTTGGGTAATAGGTATTGTGTTATACGTAGCCCTAGACTATCAGAGCACCTATGAAGAAGCCAGAGGAAAGTGTGGCAGTCCTTATAAAGCCAACAGTCAAGTTTGCCCCACATGTGTCAGCTAGTAAAAAGATAAGAAAAAGAAAGTTGAAACAACGGCACTTTATAGCGGGAGCACTGTTTCCTAACTAAATCATACCTACTATATGTATATATAATCATACATAATATATGTTAACATTGTTGCTAACCTTCGAATCCCACACTAATGGCCCTGGCAAACGCACCTACTACGCTTTCTGATTCAGTAAGGATTCAAGAAATAAGGAGACTACTCCTTATTAACACTAGTAGACTAAACAACCCCAAAGCTGCATTTTGAACCCAGCAGAAGCCAAAAACAAACTTCAAACACCACAAACACAAACCATAGCAATGGCAATTCTACGAAATTCCTTTCAAAATGAATCAAGAGAATCCACCATACGATCTAGAATCTAGACTCTATATAACTAAATTCTAAATTATTTTAATCGTCGAGGAATTATTAAAAAAAAAATTTTGCTTTTTTTTTCAACTACTTCAGTGACTATTTTTGACAGAATTACACGAGACTACAGAACTACACACAAAAATTTATGGCCTCTTTTTATTAAGATAGTCAACAAAACGAATAATATAAGTTTTATAGACATAGTAGGTCATTAGCGTACTTTGAAATTTCTAGTGATTTATATGCAAATAAATAAATTCAGAACCAGCATCGTCAACGTGTCAATTATTTATTAATATTTAATGGCTAGATGACATAATGATGATAGTATTTATAAGGCGGGGTCCTAGGCTCATACGCCACGTTTCAAGGTAAAAAAACTGTACTGCCTACGGCCACTTTCTACCATCGCACCGCATGGAAATCACACCATGGAACCTATCAAGTGGTCAAGAACTGTGCGGTCTCAGAGGTGCTGCCTTTCGCAAACGCTTAGTTGTAGCTTCACCTCCCCGACGAGATTATTTTTAAAGTACTTCAAGAAGGAAAAGATTAGGTTTTTAAAAAGTCAGTATATGGGATATCCAGGATTTATTTTCAGGTAAAGTTTATTGAGAGTTTTTGAAATGCTAATAGCGTCTATAGTGTAAATTGTTTGCCTCCTTGACATTTCTCGAGGGCACACAAAAGGCTAGTTACGGCACTGACTATCCGTGGTTACTGGTGTGTGCTCAATAATGTCATATTACTTATCATTCATTAATCGTTAATTATTATATATCGTTAATTGTATTATTCACCTCTCTATGCATTGTCAATGCCTGGTCCTGCTTTTTTTAGTCAGCTCCCACATTCTCAATGCAATTGTCCCAAAAGTCCGTTCAGGATTCTGTGGGATTCTAAGGGCAACTCCTTAACTATACTAATGAAGTTTGCTAAAGCAAGCTATAGTTCGTTTAAGCTCGACCAAAGTTATTCTCGCGGGAACTTTTCCGGGATGAAAAATAGCCTATGTCCTATTCCAGGACCTAACCTATATGAGTGCCAAGTTTAATCTCGATCCAACCAGTGATTTAAGCGTGATTAAGTGACAAATAACCAAACTTTCCCATTTATAATATTAACTATCTTTCCGCCCGCTGCTTCGCTCGCATAGGCCATAAGAATTGCACAGCTCTATTATCACAGTAGCTAAAGTTTATCACCCTTCCACTCCTTAGTATAAATTTAAAAGAGCCCACAAAACCTACAATAAAATAACCCCTTCTCAAAATTTATAATTTCCGAGTAATATGAGCTATTATGTACACTGATAGACGTATGCTTTCTGTACGATATAGTCTGTGACCACATAGACTGTCCGGAGCCTGTGGCGAGCATAAAATACAATGTTCCAGCACGCCGCTACTGTCGCCGGCCACCACCCTTGCTGCACTTGCCAACCGCAGCCACCAATTACGCACCTAACGCCATTTCGAAACGACTACAAAAGTTTATAATGAGATTACAGAAATTTAAAGCCAAGGCTAAAACAGTGCAAAGTTAAAAGTTAAAAGCAATATACACCTACATACACAGTGATAACTATGCTGTTAACTACTTATTCACATGCGCGAATACGAATAAAAGTATGTATATACGATTAAATGTGTGTGTGAATATATATCTAAATGTGAGTAAAAAATTTAGGAAAAATAGTTTTTTCATATAGACATATTACAACATACCATCTTTTAAACAAGCCAACCTCAAATCAATAATATCTCATTAATTATAACAAAAACATAAAAAATAAAATACTTATTATTATACAAAATATCTATGTCACGACACGAGGCACAACCGAGGCGCGCTATTCGCGTATTTTTAAGTAAGTTACAGAAGAAGGTGTTCCACGCTGTGTTCACTAACCGTCCATAAGCTTTGTTTTATACACGCATTTACTAAAAACCTTAAATAGGCTTTACTGAAATGTAATTATACTATTTCATAAGGTATCATAATAACGCTGTTGGTTTTTGATAATAATAAAAAAAAATCGGTCATTAATTTGTTCTCCACACAAATTTTGTCGCCCGCTGTTTAACCTAGTAGTTGATTTTTTTAAAAACCTCAAAACACATTTTGCATTAATTGAGTCGATCAGCATGTGTAAGAAAATTTAACCAAAAAATATTATTATTTTCAACACAAAATTTTTCTCAGCCTATCTTCCCTGAGCCGTTAAATTTTGAAAAATGACTTAATACGTGATTTATTTAATGTGTGAGCGCATTAATACTGAGTTTTAAATAAATTTAATCATACAAATATTATGTTTCTTACAAACTTTGTAGTCCGTTTAACCTTTTTAAGGGGTTTAATTTCCAAATTTAAAAATTAAATGTTTTATGAACACATGAATATAAAATTTGACTGTAAAAATATTGGCTAAAAATAAAAAAAGACGCCGACTTTTATGATTTACTATTTTTGTGTTGGAAGGCATTGATACCAAGATTTGTGAAAATTTGACTGTAAAAATAATATTTTGCAATTTTATACAAAATAAGCAACACATTTTATTCCCTTAGTGGTTGAAATTTGAAAATCCTCGTAACAATTTGTTTAGTACGGGCGGCCGAACGAGTATTGAATCTGATAGGAACTTTAAGTTAATTTACATATAGTTTTATTTTATATCTTTTATATGTATTTGTATATTTATATATATGTATTTTTATATCATGCTCTCTCAAAGTCTCTGCGGTGGTGGCATGTGCGTCGGGTCGGTACGTTCCCTAAAACATGGTTGAACGAAGCGATGGCTGATTCATGTGTCATACTTGTAAACGGGTGCCGCCTGTGGATGCTGGTCTGCTCTTGCAAACTTATTTGTATTCTTATTATATATATATATATATATATATATACAGACGTACATATACATATACACACATATAATATGTATATGTACGTCTGCTGTGTAATATTATATATTAAACGTTATATGAATATATTTTTCTCGTGAGTTACTTTAAATCCCGAGAAAAATATATTCATATAACGTTTAATATATAATATTAATACAATTATTAATAATTGAAGACTTTTAACGTATCACATGGTGCCCCCTCTATGCAATCTGAAAAACAATAGGCAATTGAAATATTACCTAAATATTGATTGTTTTTTTTTTTAAATCAAACAATTTACATTGTAAATTTAGTGTTTCAATACAAAGCATGTATTTATTAGTTGATACACTATAATTTTATATGTCGTTCGTGATTTTACAAAGATTACCGATTGGACGCACGCTATAAAACAGTATTGTAATTAGTTTGTAAAGCTAGTTGTAGTTAATTTACTTGACGATTCGAAAGTGATCTTAGTAACCCATTTAAATAAAAAGATTTTGATTTTGAAATTAGATACCAAAAATAAAATTTCCCAATTGCATACAAATTTTGTCATCCCCTTTTTCCTCTTGGAGGTTTAATTTTTAACACCTCAAAAGTTCCTTTTTCATTAACTGTTTAAAAATGCACATTTACCAAGTTTGAAGTAAATTGAGCAGAAAAATATTTTATCTCAAATTTTGTTACCCTGTTTCCCCCTTAGGGTGTGAATTTTAAAAATTCCTGAAACACGTAGTTTATTTATTGTGTTCAAGAGCATTAATAGCAAGTTTTGAGTTTATTTGACTATAAAAATAATTTTTTGCCATAGAAACTTTGTCATCGCCTTTCACTTACTTAGGGGTCGAATTTCGAAAAACGTCATTCTTTATTTGCAATTAAAAGTTTATGTACAAATGTTCATGGTTTTATTCACAAAATAACCGGATTTCCATACAAAGTTTTATCCCCTATTTTACCCACTATGGGATAATTTTCCAAAAACATTGAAATATGACAGTGTTTATTTTCATTCAAAAGGTCAATTTTTTTTTTTATACCACTTAGGTGGCAAACAAGCCTACGGTCCGCCTGATGGTAAGCGGTCACCGTAGCCTATGGACGCTTGCAACACCAAGGGCATCACTCGCGCGTTGCCGACCCTTCAGAAATCTTATAACTTCTTTTTTGAAGAACCCCATACTGTAGTCCTTAGAGAAAACCTTGGCAGGGAGCTCATTCCACAACCTAAGCGTTCGCGGGAGGAAGTTTCTCTGAAACCGCACTGTACGCGACCATTTCGGTTCTAAAGTGTGAGAATGAATTCCCTGCCGATGGTGAGCGGTGCGGTGGTAGAAAGTAGCCGTGGGCATCATTTCGAACAATTCCTCAGAACACAACCCATTGTACAAGCGGTAGAACACACACAGGGAGGCAAAGTCTCTCCTCAGATTTAGGGGCTCGATATCGCAAGTGAGTTTGGGATCGTCGACAATTCTCACAGCCCGTCGTTGAACCGAGTCAAAAGGGCCAAGCTGGTATCCGGGTGCACCCGCCCAGAGATGGCAGCAGTACTCCATATGGGGCCGGACTTGCGACTTGTAAAGCAGCAACCTTTGCCCCGACGTGAAGTACTGCTTCGCTTTGAGTGTTGAGTACACTAAATTTTTTGGACTCCAGCTTTACAAGGTAAAGCAAGTGATCTCGGAACTGAACATCGCTGGAGATGTGAATACCAAGGATCCCAATGCTCTTGGAGATGGAGAGGGGAGTGTTCTGGAATTGTGGGACTACAGTGAATGGGGTTTTCTTAGCGGTGAACGCGCAGACTTGGGTCTTTGAAGGGTTGCATCGGACCAAGTTTTCCGGTCCCCAGTCAGAGACCTTGGACAGACCGATCTCGATTTGAGACACAAGTTCTTCACGTTTTTCCTCCACAACAGAACGAGGGATGCTTGCACGGCCCGTGTAATAAGCGTCTCCAGTACTGTCATCTGCATAGCAATGTATGTTGTTGATCTCCAACATATCATTGATGTGCAGTAGAAACAGCGTAGGAGACAGCACAGAGCCTTGCCTTGGGACACCAGCATTCATTTCCATGCTATCAGAGCAACTACCGTAAACTACGGCTCGTATGCGTCTGCCGGACAAAAAGCTAGCCACCCATTTGAACAAACCCTCGGGCACTCCGTAAGAT
Source organism: Apoda limacodes (assembly GCA_946406115.1). NCBI lineage: Eukaryota > Metazoa > Arthropoda > Insecta > Lepidoptera > Limacodidae > Apoda > Apoda limacodes. The sequence continues at coordinate 30,516,167 of OX291549.1, read as the reverse complement.
GACAGCTTCGATACAAGACCCCGGTGCCAGACCCGATCGAACGCCTACGCTATTTCTAGGCTACATGCTAATGCCTCCCCCTGACTCTCAATGGCTAGTGCCCATCGGTGTGTGAGATACACTAGTTGTACAGCGCCTCCGTCGTTCATATTCGAGTTGGAGGCAAAGAGACTGCCCAATAGATCGGCTTTCTCTTTTGCACTATGGGCCAAGTCACCATCGGTCTTTCGCAGTGGTGGTAACGACGACTGTGCAGAAGTTCCCCTCGGCAGCTTTAGCAAGCGACCAGAAAGCATGACTCCCAGAAGGATAGCTTGCTAGTCGCCCGCCTATTTTGCCGATGAATTGGAATTTTGCTCTAGCAGTTGCTTTCTTACTGAACCTCGAGGCAGCATTTAATTTGCGTTTTAACTCAGAAATATTCGGATCCTTATTATTACGAGCCGTGTTCCAAGCCTCATACGCAGTTCGCTTAAGAATCTTAGCTTCTCTGCAAGACCTATCAAACCACGGTCGTTTTTTGACGCCGGCAGCTACTCGCAGGTTAGGAATGAAACATTCCATACCAGCGAGGATTGTCTCAGTGACTGCGGCTGCGCAGACGTCAGGATCATCTGAGCTAAAGCAGAGCTGCCTCCACGGGTACGATGCATAAAATTCTCGCAATCCGTTGCAGTCTGCCGACTTATAGTGCCACACACGATGCCAATTAGTTGGCCCAGAAGGATCGGGTTGTGTGCATGACATTTGAGTCCGAACGAGACAGTGGTCCGAGGAGCCAAGAGGCGCATCCACTGAGACGGAGTATCCGTCCGGACGTGTAGTCAGCAGAAGGTCCAGTAAGGAGCTCGTATGGTCCTCTATGTCTGGTATTCTCGTTGGAGAAAGTACCAGCTGAGAGAATCCATAGGTCAGAGCAAATTCATGAGCAGATATCCCTGCATAGTTATTGGTTCGAGAACTGAGCCACTCACGATGGTGGGCGTTAAAGTCTCCCAAAATAACTAGTTCTACTGTGGGATATTGCTCTAGAACTTTGTCAGTCGTCAAACTCAGGTGCGTGTAGAGTCGAGTTACGTCCGTGTCACCGCTATCAGACCTGTATAGGAACGCATAGATACGAGTGTGGCCGCCATGATCTACGCGCACCCACAATATCGACAGGTCCCTGTCTTCAAGGCTATAAAGTCGGCGACAGCAGATATTCTCCCGGACGAACATACATACACCGGCACGACTCAAAAAATTGTGCTCGAGTTTGTAGCCGGGATAATGAAGGTATGATGTGTCGACCGGGCAGGATATCTGCGTCTCTGTTAGAAAGAGGATGGTCGGCTGCGCAGTCTCGAGGTGATGGTGGACTGCATTAAGATTTGCGTGAATACCCCTGATATTGCAAAAATTCACATTGTATTTGGATGGAGTAGCCGCTGTAAAAACTCTTTTTCTTTTTCTATTTCTGGCCATTTTATATAAAGTTACTTAGTCTAGGGATGAGGATTCACTGCACAGACAGCTTAGACAAAAAGGTGCGGTACTAAGACTGCCGAAGCACAACACAGATGATACGGTTGCTGGCACGGCGGGCGGAAGGGCCCCTGATCCCCTTCTGTCGTACTACCCTATACCACTCCGGTCTCCTTCTCCGGCACGACTACCACTTCAGAGACTTTACACAGGTTGGCGGATCAGCCTCCCAGGGCGGAGATTAAGTGATCCCTGGGTTCGGGAACCCGTTCAACCTGCGGGCGGCCAGCGGTCAGCCGTTTCATCAGGTCTCCCTGACCGCAGAACCAGCACGCCGCGTCTACGCCGAGCAATGACAGCGATAAGCACCACCGGTCCTCCGCTGTCCGCGCAGCGAATCCTCAAAGAGAGCTCTGGTAACCTTACTCACCGCCAGGAACACAGCACTACTCAATCTTAGTGTTATTGTGACCGCGGTTTTCTGTAAGTAAGGTACTTCCCCAGTTCGGGCCGCTCATTCGAGCAAGTACTCGCTATGCCCCGCTTTATTTATTGGGGCAGCTTATTCGAGCGAGTACTTGCAGTGCCCTACCTCTTACTAAATACTATACTAAATAAATAATACTAAATACCAAGTTTTAGGTAAAGTTGAGCATAAAAACATTATTTTCCGATCAAACTGCGTATTACTCTTCTCCCTTTAAGGAATACATTTAAAAAAACCCGATAGATTTGTTTTTTTTGTTTGTTTGAATGCATTGCAGTGTTGGATAGCATTATTACTGGACTTTAAATCAATTTTTTATCACGATTTTTTCCATCTTCTTAGGATTATACTTTTAATGTCGATGAAATAAGTACATAACGTTCTATCAATTGTGTTAAAGAACATTTACACCTAATTTTAAGAAGACTTCACGATAAAAATATCATTTCCTAAAAAAATGCTAACCCTTTCCTCTATGGGGAGGCTGAATTTTTAGAAAACCCAAAATACAACGGTTTTTAAATTGTCTTAAAAAGCATAGTTACCCTCATTTTAAGTGAATTGACCATAGAAATATTTCATCCCAGCCAAACTCTCTGATTTCTTTTCCCCCGTAGGAGTAAAATTTTAAGAAACAACAAAATATCTACGTGTTTTACTATTTGTAATGAAATAAAATTTGACTATAAAATATTATTTATATTACAAACACCATTTGAAATACACCAAAATACGTGTTTTATTAATTGTGTTGTAGAACATTAACACTGAGCTTAAAGATATAATTTATTTATGTAGAAGTTAATAATAATTTTGCCGGACTTTTTTCACCTTCTAAAGGATTGAATTTTTTAAATTTTGTAAAAGCATTAATACAGTCACATGTAAATTTGACCGACAAAATGTTATTTCCCATGCAAATTCTGCTACCCTTTTTAGGGTTCCGTACCCGAAGGGTAATTAGCGGAACCCTATTACTAAGGCTCCGCTGTCCATCCGTCCGTTCGTCCGTCCGTCCGTCTGTATCTCATGAACCGTGACATTTAGACAGTTGAAATTTTCTCAGATGTATTTCAGTTGCCGCTATAACAACAAATAATAAAAAACAGAATAAAATAAATATTTAAGGGGCTCCCATACAACAAACATGATTTATCCGCTCTATTTTGTTCGACATTGATAACAGCAACAGGCAGACGCCTAAAACATTCACAGAATATTTCAAAGTCAAAGTCAAAGTCAAAATAGTTTATTCAAATAAGGATTTTACAATCACTTTTGAATCGTCAAAGTTATAAAATATTATTATTTGATCCCTCCCACCTTCCCGCCGGTTCACAATGTTGTTGATTTCTACCGAGAAGAATCCGGCAAGAAACTCGATAGTTACTCTTTTGAAAACACTATCAATAATACAAACTAAAAATACAATTAATGTTTTAAATAAAAAAAATTTAGCCGTACAATTTTATGTTATTTCCATTTTAATTTGGTTTACCTATGCATCCTGTAATTGAGCATCATCAGTCCTAAGGATTTTTATCATTTACATAGTCTGAAATATTGTAGTATGCCTTTTTACAAAGTACCTGCTTGATAAAAGATTTAAATTTACTTATTGATAGATTTTGAATTTTATTGGGAACTTTGTTGTAAAAGTGTATACATTGCCCCATAAAAGAGTTACTTATTTTTTGTAGACGTGTATCATGCACCAACAGCTTATTTTTACTTCTAGTATTTACTTTGTGAACGTCACTTTTCTTGCTGAAACTATTGATATTTTTATGTACATAAAAAAGATTTTCATATACGTACTGCGACACTAAAGTTAAAATTTTTACTTCCCTAAACCTATCCCTCAGAGATATCCTAGATCCTAATTTATAAAAAGCACGAATTGCCCTTTTTTGTAACAAAAATATTGTATTTACATCAGCAGCGCTACCCCACAATAGGATACCATATGTCATAAAACTATGGAAATAGCTAAAATATACTATTTTTGCAGTGTCGACATCGGTCAATTGTCTTATTTTCTTGATCGCATACACAGCAGAGCTAAGTTTATTGGCTAGGATATGAATATGAGGACCCCATTGAAGTTTGGAGTCCAGCGTTATGCCAAGAAAGACTGTTGAATTAACAAGTTCTTATTGCTCACCATTAATATTAATACATGTTTGTCTCTGACTAACATTTGGTAATGTAAATTTTACACATTTGGTTTTTTTTTCATTAGGTAATAAATTATTAACGTTAAACCAATTTACAATTTTAGAAAGGGCATTATTTAATTCATTATAATATGACTGTCGTCTCTTAACTTTAAAAAGTAAAGAGGTGTCATCAGCAAATAAGACAATTTCATGGTTTTTTACATGATATGGGAGAGCCCTGAGGGACTCCCATAGTGACTGCTGATCCCGGAGATCTTTCACCCTTGACATCTATTTTCTGTACTCTCCTACTCATATAGGTTGTCAAAAGGTCGAGAGCTTTGCCTCTAATACCATAGTGATGTAGCTTCCTGATGAGATTTTCATGTTGAACACAGTCAAATGCCTTAGGTAAATCACAAAACACTCCAAGGGTGTCATGCGAATCCTCGCAGGCGTTATATTTTTTAATAGTGCCACTCCTGCATCGGATGTGGAACGGCCTTTCATAAAGCCAAACTGTTTACTACTAAGTAGTTCATTAATACAGAAATGGCTTAACATTTAACAAAGTATGATTTTTTTAAAAACTTTACTGAGTATAGGTAGTATTGAAATAGGCCGAAAATTATTAGGATCTGTTAAACTACCTGATTTAAAAAGAGGTATAACTTTGCTAAGTTTCATCTCATCAGGAAACACACCACTATCAACACAATTATTAAAATTTAGATATATAGTCACTATAAAAATAATTGATTAAATTAAAATAAAACAAATATGTAAGGGGAGCTCCCATACAACAAACGTAAACTTTTTGTCGCCTTTATAGATAATGGTACGGAACCCTTCGTGCGCGAGTCTAACTCGCACTTGGCCGTTTTTTTATTTACCACTTTGAAGCTGAATTTTAGAAAACACAAAAATGCTTGTTATGTTAATTGTTTTAACTGTAAGAACATTAATACTAAAGTTTGACTACTAATATGGTATTTCCCAATCACAAAGATGCTTCATCTTTTTCCCTGAAGGGTTGAATATTTAAAAACTCTGAAAGACGTCGTTCAATAATTGTGAAGAAAATCATATATATTAAGTTTCAAGCTTTGTCACCCTACTTTTTATAATAATAAATCGTTTATTCCCCAAAAATATATGACAAAATACCTATTAAATTCCCTGATTTAGGTTATAACCTGTGTTACGGAGATCAGTGTCTTCTTCCAGTAGTGCTTATAATTAATTAGGTAACAACTAGGAATATTTACTTGTTTAGATATCGTTACAGAATTTAATATTTATAGTTTTATTACGATATTGTGTGTGTGTGTGTGTGTGTGTGTGTGTGTGTGTGTGTATGAGTGTGTTATGTATTAAAGTTTATATGTATAAAAAATTTCCGTTGATTTATAATCGACAGTAAGCAGCCACTTCGAAGATAGTCAGGGGATTTATATTAAAATATTTACACTTAATAATTATTGATTTTTAGAAACTTTTATCAGAAAACATAGAACAAAACTATTTAAACTCCACAGCGCGTGATTTCTTACGCAGTCGAACAAATTAGTATTTTTACTGCCCTAACTTATTATTTACTCAGTACTCAGTATAAATAATTACTTAAGAACTAATATCTTCTTAATCTTATACCCTCGCAGTCTTCTACTTAGAAAGTTAAGCCAATTCGCACGTTCGAATCAGCCCCATTGTGCGAATGAACCCCGATGAGGTATTTTTTTAAACATCCAAAAAATCTATTGGGTCATAAAAAAGTGTAATAATAACGCACTGCCAGAGCAATAACTATTAACCACTGAATGTAATAGTCAACAGACACCCAATATTATATCAAAGTTTGACTGTTTTAAACACCGATAAAATATGACGAGAATATAATCAGTCCCGCCAAAAACTCGCAACGACACACTTCTCTAACCACCGCCCACGGACTGCTGTCAATCCTTGTGAGCAAAATGGCGTGCCGGGCATTTATTTTTTTATAATTTCTTGTATTCTAGTTATGGTTTTTTAACAGAAACGAATAAAAATCTTCTCATGGTGCCTATGTTTTTAAAGTTATATTGTGTGGTAATAAACGATGATATGAATACCTACCTACTGACTCTACACTGAATGTTTTTTCTTTAGTCCATTGCGCATTAATTAGCGAAAAAACCGTTTTAACATTTGCGTTAAGTGCGCTTATACAAAAGTAAAGTTCACAGATCTTGAGCAGTTCCTAGAAACATTCTGGTTTTGACAGTCTTAAAGTAAATCGTCCACTGCTCATGCGCAACTAATAAAAAATAACATCAGGATCGCCAACTGATTTCTGTCTGAAAGACGTAGCAAAAGGAGGACATAGAGTAAGTAAGGGAGGACGGGAGGACAAATAATAAAATAGGAGGTAATGTCCGCCTTTTGGACACCATCTGGCAACCCTAGGTGTAAACCGATTTGACATTGGCTAGCTGCCTTTCCAGTGGATCGGAATAGAATCAGTTTCTATTTTATAGACAAATGACACCCTTCGCGTGCCCCGAGCGGCACTTGTCACGCAAAAGTGTAAAATAAGTGCTGACTAGTTAAGTACAAAATAAGTGTTTTGTACGAAGGACGGACACGCAATACTTTTAAAAACAAATTTATTTCAGATATATAAATAGTTGTAAATAGAGACAAAATAAAAGTCAATCCTATACAAAAAAAAAGTGCCAGAAAGACGGTCGATCGGTCTTTGAATAACAAAATTCTGATTGAAATTTATTTGAATGACTAATAGTGACATCTTTGTTGAAACTAATGTATTAACATAAAGTTGGGTATGCAAATCTTGAGGATGTGCTTGAGAGATAGTCATTCAAATGGTTATAGCGAATGAGCAATAGATGGCAATTCAATGCATACGATTTTTTTTTTTTATTTAATGGAGAAGGTATGAATCTTCGAGCCTGAAAAAACTTTATAGACTAAGGGGTATATTAAAATCTTGCTATATTTATTTAGTACGAAGAGCGCAATAATTTATGAATGTGTAAGTAACATAGAGCAACAACGGCATCCTGACGCGATAAGGCGGCCGTGTTGCTCTAAGGTAAGTACTTACTACAATATTAGTAAGATATAAACTGTCGCCAGCGGTGGCGCTTTTTTTTCTGAATTTTTTTTAACACGTATTTTACTTTCTCTAATTTATCGGCAATTAAGCAAGAAAAATACATTAGTAAAATATCCTTATCGAACCCAATATATTTTTGTAAAAGACTGTTTTTTATTGCTCAACATCGTTGCTGCGGAGCAACCAATAGAGGCACAGAGGATAAACAAGGATAGAGGCATTGGCGAAATGTAAGGAAATGCAAAAAAATAAATATTCATCGATGCGTTTAAAAACTATAAATAATAAAATAAATATATACCACAATTAATAGCCGTTTCTGTGTAGGTAGTTTTACCCATAGATATCGCAAAAATCCTAGGTCTTACCTATATAGGGTGATACAGTATCCTTATCTTATAACAGTTATTACATTTATATATTTCATATAATAAAATAGTATCGAAGCTACAATTTAGGTCAATAGTTACGGAGATTACTACTATTAATTATTCTGTGATATAGCCTTGCTAAAAATTTAATGCGTCGGAAGCAGTGTAATGCTGCCCCTTCCCAGTGCTTTCCTCACCTATCTTATATGTTAAACTATTATTTATTTTTTATAGAGAGAGAGAGAGAGAGAGAAAGAGAGGTTGATCTTTATTCCGGATGACAACTGTCAAACTGGAAAGGGTCCTACCTCCGTTACCGTCACTATTGATCTTAGACTAGCAGTTTCCTTACAGAAACAATAGATCACATCAAAATCTTTATTTTGGATAACAGATGTTAAATTAGAAAGGGCTATACCTCGTAATATATTTATCGTAGACTAGTAGTTTCTTTACAAAAGTGATAGATCTTTGCAAGATCTTTATTTTGGAAGACAGCTGTTAAAATAGAAAAGGTTATATCTCGTAAAATCCTGATCGTAGTCTAGTGATTTCCTTACAGAAGTAATAGATCTTATCAAGATCTTTATTATATATTTTTTTATTATAATTATTTTATCTATCACTGACAGTTTATATTCCAGAAACTTTGGGAAGTGAATTTGAATTTTAAAAAACTTAGAGCATTTAATTTTTAAGAAAAATAAACTAATGTTAAGTATATTTTTGTACTTTTATTCCAATTTATTAAGAGGTCAAATATTTCTAGGAATTAGCTTAAAAGTAGTTGATTTCCTACCAAAAGTATCAGAAGCTTTTACTTTTCAAATAGTTATTATAATATTGCCCACTGTTTTAGCTCGAGGGCTAAGTGGGTTGAGGGCCTAGTCGACCCCTTTACCACTCTGTCCCACCAGAGTAAGTTATCAAATATGTTGGTCCGTTTGCGAAATGGTCCAAATACGAAGTGGTCGAAATTCGAATGTGTCCAAAAGCGAATTAGTCCATATGCGTATATTTGTCCTATTGCGTTTTGGTCTTATAAGCAGTCGCCGGGAAAGCTAGTATCAAATAAAATGTAATACAAATATATATAGGAAAATAAATAATATAGATAAACTCCAGTGGAACCACGAGAAATAAGTTTTCATGCAAGCAACAACCATTCCGGACTTGATGATGAGTATGGCTACTTTCAATATATTATTTACCATAAAACATCAGCACCAGCGGCATCCTGACGCGGTCAGGAGGGAAGGCACCATTGAGTCTAAGGGTCAGCTCACACCGAGACCCGACGCGACGTGATGACGCATCTTAAATCCGCTTAACGTCACGTCGCATCTCGGTGTGAGCTGAGCCTTATTCTCTTTCAAAATGATCTAGCACTTTTTGCGGGGGACGGAAAAATAGGTACAAGGTTTCTAAAGAGTTAAAAACTAATAACGACAATATTTTGAATACGTCACTTTGTTACAGTGCCTAAGACAGTAGCGCTGTACTGAATTTTTAATTTTTTAATTATTATATATGCTAATTTAATGAAAACGATATTTCTTTATAAAGTAAAAGCACGGAATTATTCTCCTTCACCAACAGATTAAGATCGAATCGGGCACAAAATGTTGTTTTCATACGGTGAAAATGGTATTGTAGGTACTTTACTCCATTATTCATATGCTAAAACTCCAGAGGCGTGGAACTACTCCTGCTCTGGATTTTGATTCACATGACATTTTGATCCTATTTTTTAATAAGGGAGAGATAACACTCAGCTGAAAAATTATTGCCAGATCTCGCCACGTTTATAAGCTATTTCAAGGGTCATTATCACGAATAGATTAGGAATCTTCTTGCCTTTCTTGAACGATTTTCAATCACCTGAATAGACTGGGTTTGGGGGGTACGGCACTATAGCACATCCATACATTGAGGCACATTATACAGAAGACCAAGGTCATCAGCCCATGTGTCAAGCCTTTGTGGACTATGAGAAAATTGACTGGCAATACGTCGAGGTGTTTGAGATGTCTGTGTAATTCGACAACGAAATCAGTTCTACAGTACAGTCAAATAATACAGCTAACAAACAGCTACAAAAAGGAGTAAAAAAAGGGGATGTCATGTCTTCAAAACTAATGGACAAGGCATAAATGTAAACAGCGAGTAAATCTCATACCTAAAATTTTCTGACGATATTGTAGCCATGGTGAAAAAGCAAAGCTTGATCTTTTAAATGTCTTCTCTCCTCCGGGTGGTTAGATAAAACGAAAGTCATGATAAGTGACCACTTCACTCTTGAATCTTATATTAACTGATATACATCTGTGGAGCGGCGGCAAAGGGAAATCTACCGCCAGGTAAGGTGTTATACCTGGGGACCGTGCCGTGGTCCACCTAACTTGCGCTTTGGTGTGATATAATCCGCTACACTCCTAAAGTTGTTCAAAAGTATACATCTTACCTTGGACAAGTAGTGCTTGGGTAATGTAAAAATCACTGGAAAGGGTGGAAAGGATTAAGGAAGCTACGTGTCGTATTAACGTCATCGATACTAAGTGCGTGCCAACCGTGATGACATATGGTGCCGACTTGCCGGAACGTGGACACAGCCCCACTGGCTTGTTCATAAGCTTAAAATAAGCCGGCAAAGGAAAAAGCTGAACTCGGTGTTTCTCTTAGAGATTGGATCCGCAATCTGGTAATCCGTCAGTAAACTAGGGTATCAATAGGTAGGTACGTTTCCGTACACCCGATCATAATCTAAAAATTATTATTATAAGTTGAACACAGCACCTGTACACACTACTCGTCATTCAATTGCCATTTTAGGTGTATTAAAAAGAAAAAGCAATAGGCGTTCGTACACGTCTTGAAGCAGTGCGCGCCACCAGCCATGTGTGTTTGTTACCAGCTGGAAACAAGGTATCTTTTTAATTTCTTAAAAATAGTTTTTTAATTTCTTCTAAATACATAAATTTAAAACTATTAAATCATGGTAAGTCTGTATGTATGGTTGTTCGAGTCGAGTGGATATTGATAGTTACTGCAATCATATTTATCTGCTATATATTATTTTATTTCCGAGTTCAATTCTACGTTGTCTGTTTCCTCTATGTTTCATTTCATCTTGTCCCTAGTCGCCAATTAATCTTTAAAAGCGGTAAAAGACAATACCAAACAAAGTCAATGACAAATGTATATTTTAATAAGGCATTAAAAAATTAGTTAAAATACAAGCTTCAGATAGGGCGTTCCTTCTGAGCCGCGTTTAAATTTAATATTAAAACCTCATTTTGGCACCAACTACCCGTTCCGTCTAATCGCATCTGATAAAAAGTGCGTTCTGTTCACTGCTTCAATGCATTTAATGTCATAATCCAGCCAAGTTAAAAAGACATAAATTTTTGTGTGACACACTGTACAAATCTTGGCTGATTCTCTTTGGTTGGATTATTGACATTCAACGCATAATGTGCATAATGTCGGTCAACAAAACGACACTTATTTCAGCGGCGCTATAATTATCCAAACGAAACGCGTTTCGCGTCATTTTTTGACAGTTCCGTGTGTGTATATGTTTGAGTATTTTATTTTGATTTTGTTGTAGGTAATAACAAAGATATATAGTTCATAATGCAGAATAAACTTTTATTTAAAAAAACGTTATATCTATTTTGCTCAAATGATTCACTTTCATATTTTACAGCTGTCGAAAAGCAGCGCAAAGTACCCACCTCCTGACATGGGTTTTTTGGTAGCAAGATTTTGTAGCAAAACTGCTCAGACGAAACGCTAAAAGTCAACATTAGATTTTGCTACCAGAAGCATGAAACCGCTAACAATTTTTTGCTAAAAAGTAGCCAAAACGCCCTAAAAATGTCCGATTTTATGACTTTCGACTTGGCAACACTGTTTTTATTTGTGTCATGGAAATAAATTGAGCGAGAGTTCTGCCGGTGGACAATTTATTTCAATTATCATGAATAGGCCCATTGGTGGCATTGGTAATATTGCTCATGTAGTATTCCTTTTTCAGAGAATTAAATATATGTGAAAGACGGATCTATATCGTTTGATTAACGAATGATGGTTTGCATTAAAACAGTGACGTCTCGTATTGCAACCTTGTTAAATGTGGTTCAAAGAAAAAGTGCATTTTGAAAATATATCCTTTACTTTCTTCTTGAAAACATTTGTGAAATATTTTCAATAGTGGTGTAGTGCTTTTCGACTTGACAGTGTTAAAAAAAGTTGTTATGTCGGGTGGCAGAAGTATTGATAAAGAGCGGAAATCTCCTCGAGAGAGCGGGGAGGATTCTGAAGATGAGAGCGAAATTTTGGAGGAAAGTCCCTGTGGCCGCTGGCTCAAACGTCGGGAAGAGGTCAGTCACCACCAGGTTTTCTTAAATCTCCGTTTTGTTAACAAAATTGTGTGAAGTGTTTAGTATTTGCAGGTCAAGATCAGCTGATTTACAATGTTGTAGCTGATATGTTTGATATAATTTTTTTTTTAATTAGGAGTTAGGTTGAGATTCATGGTTATAGAATAAGGGGTTGGGTTTAGATTCATGATTAAAGAATAAAAGGTTGGGTTTCGAATCATGAATTACCTTACTAACAGGCAGCTGAGGGTTGAAAATAGGGTTTTGGCTTTACTGACTTTTTTTCACTCATGGAAATATTTCAGTTTCCCAGCAATCTAAAATTTTGTAAATTTCTTAATTTTGTTCCTTTTCTACCTAAAAAAATTAAACACATTATTAATAAAATAAGCTATTCATTTGACTCAGAACTAATTGAACATTAACAATTGATCACAAACAGAGGTATAATAACGAAATATAATGATTTGTTTCAGGCATGCAAAATCAAACTTACAATATTAAAATTCTATCAACATAACATAAATTAATGATTTTAGCTTTAATCTTATATTATTTTATAAACTTATACTTGAGAAACACTACAGAGCTAAGTGATTTATCACTTAATTGGCTTATAATTTTAGTAACAAAATTTCCCGATACTGAAATGATTTTGATTTTGATATGATTGTGCACAGAGTGTTGTAGAGCAGTTCTTCATATTAATCTTTCTTTAGTCTAGCAAATTGAGTCTGAGTGGTGGTGGTGGTTTGGTTTCAACGCTTTGTGTGATGTATTCACTGGGCTTAATTATATTTATAAATATACTTATATTTATATTATAACAGTTTAGATATCTGCCTTTTGGGGGCTCAGTGCTTCAACTGCCAATTTGATAGGATTTAAGATTTTAAGTAAATCCACTAAAACAGTCAAGTTCTCTTTATGCTATAGTTTATATCCATTACCTAAATTGATCAAAGCTGTATTTGATAGAGCTTTTAACTTCTATGAACTTGTTTATCATTGTTTCAATGCAATTCCATCTTGTCTTAACATGTTGTCCTGACGACAATGATTATTCCTTGTTATGATGTTCTGGTCTCACATATTCTCAGAGGTTCACATATTTTAATTGACTTCTGCCAATCAAATTTGCTCTCAAAGAGGTAGGCCGTGCCCCAACAGTGGGAATGTATCAGGCTGATAAGGAGGAATCAAATTCTATATGGTTTGTGTATCTTCTATCACTTTGTTCAACTCTGGTCAGATATCATGTTTCGTATTTTCCTTGATTCTAAAATTGATCACAGCCGTAAGAGTCCAAGTCTGATATTTCAGAATCCATTTCACTTTCGTTCAAAGTCTTTTCTCTTTAACCCGCCAAGCGTCCCCATACTAAGGAAATTATCCGCTGTTGCCGCGTACAAACGGACATACACCTAGCTTTATTATGTTTATTCCTCTTTATTTATTTTAAGGTATGTTCCCTAATATATACAGTATAAAAAAAAAGTAATAAGAATAAGTTTATGATAAATATAATAAGTAATAACAAATTTATTTACTAAAAAAAGGCATAGTTTTTTATATATAGCACATTACCAGGGGTCAAAATGAAGACTATGCTACTGTTAATAAAATCCAAAATCCAACTCAAAATGGCGCAATATAAATGGCGGCCGGATCAAATTACCAAAACAATTTCTGATAAAAAAATATTAAATGCACAAAATATTGTCCACCCAAAAATACTAGAATGTAGTACAGACAAATGGCTTCACTTCTGAATACTTACAATTAGCCTGTCTGATAAAAGTTGTCCTGAAACAATCCCCCGCGACACAAAACACTTAGAGACCACTGTGGTCCCTAGGACGCGTAACGGGTTAAAGGATGTCTGTTACTGCCAAATGAATAGCATGATTTATGAATACTACCATTTCTGCTGGGCTTTTGTGGCCAAACTTTTTCATCGCTTGTCATGATTACAATGCTCTTTCGAAGAAATTCTTGCCTCCTGTGCTCCATCTTTTCCCAGTATGTATACCAAAACTGCAATCAAAAACCTTTCTATTTTGAAATGTCTAGGCCAGCTTGTGCAACAAAGCCTCAAAGCACTTCACTGTGCATATCATCTGAATTGAAAGGCCATCAATATCTGCCAACTTCAAGACAATTTCAGCAATAAGAAGAAGCCCTAGCTTCTTATATGCTCAACTATTGTTAGTAAGTCTGTGTTATGAGGCTCTTCCTTTTTTTTGCTGGTTGTGTTGTGTGAGCCGGTGAAGATGAATGCTTCATTGGATTGATTTTTTTAATTTATGCTATGCCTGTGAATGAGCCTTTAGAACTCAATATTTTTGGACAGCAATTACATTGTGCTTTATCTAGGCCTTTTTTTGAAACCCATACTACTTAATACTATAAATACGAGAGTAATTCCGTCTGTCTGTTTCCTCTTCACGCTAAAACTACTGTATGGATTAAGATGAAATTTGGCCTGAAGAGAGCCTGAGTCCCGGGAAAGGACAAAGGCTACTTGAAAACATCAAATTTGAGTTGGTTTTTTATACATATAATTCTTCTATATGCATGCTAACTCCTCCAAAAGGGCTTGAATGATTTGGATGAAATTAAGTCTGAATTATTTAATGGGTTCCTGGATGGTTTGAAAATCACAATTCGACCCAGGAGGCAGTGCTGCAGTTGGTGTGTCACTGATCTTCTCCTAAACAGCATGGACGATTTTTATGATATTCTCTATGCAAGGTTTGAATTTACAAATAGACCCGGTAGATGGCGCTGTCTGTGTGTACATTTAAGTGGGTCCCTGCTAGGTTTGAAAACACTATTGGACCCGATAGTTGCCGCTACAGTTGGTGTCACTGATCTGCTGTTTAGGAGATGGTCGGGATAGGGAGGATTTTTATGATCTTTTTTGTGTCCGTTTGAGTGGGTCACGTAGGTTCATGTCTGTTACCTCTTTACAGATTAAGATAAAATTTATCATGGAGATAGTTTGAGTCACGGGGAAGGAAATAGGCTACTTTTAAATAAACTTGGTTTTAAAGTAAAAAAATGTCTTTAATTTATAATAATCGAAAGAATGGATACTCATTCGTATTCCATACCTACTTCATTAATTGGTCTCTTTTTTAATTAAATAAATATTGTACGTGTGTGTGTTTAATAAACATATATATACTTTAAAGTTAATTGTGTCATTTTTTTTATAATTGGGGAGTTGCCATTGAAATCATACACCAATAACATTTAGGGCGGGTGTAACCGCGGGCAAATTTGGCATGAAAATAGTTTCGTGCCGAGGAAGGGCATAGGCTACTTTAAAACGTCAGGTGTAGGTCAGTTTATTTTTCTACAATACCGAATATATATCCGAATTTAGGGAGGATGAAACCACGAGCAAAAGCTAGTGATATCATACTTCGGAAGAAAGTCGACCTTCCATATAGATCTGACCTATAATAATTTGAAAATATTACCTGCATATAATTACAGTAATTTAAAACATGTAGGTAGTTAATTTGAATGGAAAATATAAAATAAACATGCGAAATAAAATGTTTGTAAAAACCATGTAAAATGTATTCCGCTTTACATTGCAATTCCATTGTTTACTAAAATTCGTATTTATATTGATGATACTTTTATAAAAAATATTGCATTTTCCTCAAGTAGTGATAATGAAATAAATTAATGTACTATTCTTATTTATAAGTTACACTTACCTTTTTTCTCATAGAGGGTGATAAAAAGTTGAGTGTATATATCACTCAGTCGCAAAATTATTATACCTGGTGCGCTGTCCTTTAAATCACTTGCTGCACTCTGGATTCTACCTTAGAATCCCTCGGTCAACTCTGGATTCAAATTAGTATCATCCCGGTTAAAATATTATTTTGTTTCCTTGTGATTCAATCTACTATTATTACCACTTTTTCAATATTTACAAATGTAACTGTCCTAGACTTTTTGTGACTAGAAAACTATCTGGACCTCGACGAGACATATACATAAGGTCCAAGAGAAATAATGTGTTATATATTAGTTAAAGCAGAGTACTCTGACACTGAAAAAGTTTAAATTAAAAATTACAAGCATCTTTAAATTTGACCATTTTTGGCTACTGTTTTATGTTGTTCTATTTACAATACCTACATACTTACATTGCTAGAAAGTATACACAAAATGGTTAAAATTTTACCTTTATTTGTCCTATAAAATCAAAGTTAAATTGTGACACAGTCACAGACACAACGACACGCACACGCACACGCACAGGCACAGGCACACACACACACACAATATTCACATAATAATAAAAACATTATTATCAGAGGGCAGAAAAGAATACTAATAAATTGAACATACCCTTATTACAACTGGATGTTAAAGGCTTTTGCACATACCTAGGCAAATAGTCCAATTAGGTAGGTCAAACTTTGAGAAAGAGGTTAGCCGAAGAATCCAGCTCGGCTGAGCAGCGTTCGGAGAACTAGTGCCTAAAGACGAAAGTATATAATAAATGTGTGTTGCCAGTGATGACTTATGGTACAGAAACGTGGTCTCGTACTGTTGGCCTCTTAAATAAGCACAGAGTCGCTATGGAAAGAGCTATGCATGGTGTTTCTTTGCGCGATAGAATCCGAAACGAGGAAATTTGCCGAAGAACTAAGGTTACTGACATAGCTCAAACAGTTAGCAGACTGAAGTGGCAATGGGCAGGAGCTCGTCGAACTGATGGGGAAGAAAGATTCTCGAGTGGCGACCACGGACGGAAGACGCAGCGTGGGTCGGCCTCCTACCAGGTCGACAGACGATCGTGTCAGAGCCGCAGGAAGCAGATGGCCGCGGGTGGCTCAGGACCGGCCGTTGTGGAGACATATGGGGGAGGCCTACGTTCAGCAGTGAACGTCTTTAGGCTGAAACGACGACTAAAGTGTTCATAAGCTATATAAGCACTTCATAGTCTTACAAGTTAGCTACAAACACATTAGCATTTAAAGAAACAGATGATCGGCTGCTTGGTGTACGTCTCACCTAACCGCCAGTCTTTGTAAAACTGTAGGTATAATACTTAAGTGTCGCAAGTTTAATGGTCTTCTTCTCCATAGCAAATAATTTCGCAAAGGGTTCAGTTGAACGATAATGAAGTGGTACTTTCTCGCGGCAGTCACCGGCCGGCTAGCCGCAGCGCGTCTGCGGTTGCGTAACCAGTATGTACACGGCTTTCTAAGCAACATCATCAAACACTCGTTAATTAGCAAATATTTTTTTTTTTTATTGATTCTGGTGATTTGTTACAGTGATCTGTAACGTAACTAACGCGAATTAAATGCGTACAATTATTGTAAATTGTATTTTTGAACGCCGCCGAAACATGGACACACACCGGGGCTCGCAAAATCAGCAAGCTAATGTGGTATTGAGATTGGCCATCTGTCGGAGCGCCGATGAAGCAGACGTAGAGTGGAGACCGCGTAGGGGAAAACGAAGCGTGGAACGCCCTTAAAAGGGTGGCCGGTGGTGGCTGACTGAGAAAGATGGTGTGCCATCGAGGAGGCTTATGTCGAGCAGTGGACCAATATAGGCTGTATGATGTATCACTGAACACATTTTGGCCCTTATCAGCATCATTCACCTATATGGGCTATATAGTCGACACGCGGGCACAGTGCGAATTGTGGACTTCACATACGTCTTTTTGAAGTGAAAACTTTTTTAGCGGCGTTGTGCACATTTTGTGACGGGTAAAAAATGTTAAACTCGCGTCAGGTCACGTGACCTGATCGAAAATTCGTAAGATGGGTAAAAAATGTTAGACTCGCGTCAGGACACGTGACCTGATCGAAAATTTGTAAGACGTATCCCCCTCACTTTCTACCGTACGGCGAAAATATATGCCTGCGCCTGCTGTTTTGTTTTTTTAGTGTATGGCGATTATGAGTAGTACAGGAAGGTTGGATATGGGATTTTAATTCTATGACAGATTGAGACGTCAAATATACTACGTCAAAAAAGTAAATAAACAAACATTATTATTTATAATGAATATATATGTATACGAAGTGATGGGATGGGAATAGCTAGTATGATTTCACTTCTGCGGGCACTGTCGAGTGCAACCCGTTTTTTTTTGTTTGCAGGCAAAGATGACTTTTGGTTGCAACTTTCCTCACGATATTTACCTTCACCGAAAAGCCAGTGATGTGAATAATCAATGTACTTGTAAGAGCGTATAGAGCGTAATAATAAATCTTTATTCTCAGACATTATAAGTCCATACAATAAGTAATAAGTAATATCTCTATCTTATTAATATCTTTTTCTAACTATTGTCTCAACCATTTTTAATAGTGATGACAATAAAGAGATAGGCCTATAGTCTCCAGGTTCCGATTCAAAACCTTTTTTAAAGATTGGAACTACTACCAATTTTTTCAGTGTTTTTGGAATGATACAATATTTATATATTTTTTTTATACCACTAAGGTTGCAAACAAGCTTACGGTCCGCCTGATGGTAAGCGGTCACCGTAGCCTATGGACGCTTGCAACACCAGGGGTATCACTTGCGCGTTGCCGACCCTTCAGAAATCTAATAACTTCTCTCTTGAAGAACTCCATACTGTAGTCTTTGCAGAAAACCTGAGCAGGGAGCTCATTCCACAACTTAAGCGTTCGCAGGAGGAAGTTTCTCTGAAACCGCACTGTACGCGACCATTTAGGTTCTAAAGTGTGAGAATGAATTCCCTGCCGATGGCGAGCGGTGCGATTACTTAGTTTAATTATAAATGTTGAGGGCTTGCTATTTCATGCTGTATGCAGTGTAAAATTTTACCAGATATATTACCAAATTAACTAGAATTATTGTGTTTCAAGCATCGAATAGTTTGTAGTACTTAACTCATTGAAAACTTGATTTGACACTTGATTTTAAGAAAGAAATTATGAAAGTATTTCATAAAATCTCGCGAAAAGCTTTTATATCACTAAATTGTGTAATGTAATAAACTGATGCCTTTAATCCAATTTAAAGTTTATTTTCTTCTTTTAAGAGCATTTAAATAATAGCTAGTTTAAACACTCCGGGAGTGCCGGCAGAAGTTAAAACCTTTACACACGATTCGCGCTTAACACTCAAATATGTCACGAGACATGACTTTGACATTGTCAAAAAATAATAATGTTTGTTTATTTACTTTTTTGACGTAGTATATTTGACATCGCAATCTGTCATAGAATTAAAATTCCATATCCAACCTCCCTGTACTACTCATAATCGCGAATACTAAAAATAAAAATTATAATTTCCGTATCCGTATTTTACAAAGACAAAGATGCACTTTGTTCAATTTCACCATCCATGGATGCGCGTAGCACGCTGTCACATAAACACACACGACCATTCGCGCAAGCGCCCTTCGCCGCCTAAACGAAACAGCAGGCGCAGGCATACATTTTCGCCGCGCCGTAGAAAGAGAGGGGGATACTCCCTCTCCTACGACGCGCCAGCTGTCTACTCTCCATCCGTCTTACGAATTTTCACGATCAGGACACGTGACCTGACGCGAGTTTATCATTTTTTACCCATACCAAAAAAAGTGCACAACGCCGCTAAAGAAGTTTTCACTTAAAAAAAAAAAATAGTATAACTTTAAATAAAAATACCATATTTCAAAAACAAGCGATGGAACCGGTTGCGTTCCTGAATGGAAACGGGTATCAGAAACCATACATACCCTACATCGGAGCATCGACGATCGCGATGACGCACGATCGTGTGAACGGTGTAATGTATTTATTTAGAGTTTCATTACGCGCGTAAGGATGTACGCGCGTTGCCGCGTATCCATCTGAACTTAGCCTTAAGCAATGAACGAAAACAAACATTGTTTTACTCAGAATTGTGTTTTATTGCCCATTGTTTACTTACCTTTTATGTTTATTACCATACTACTCGCAAAAATGTGAACATGGAGGTAAAAAAAATTACAATGCAAATTACAAATCAGTTATTAAGAACATTAGTATCGTTAATATAAGAAATAATTATATTGTATTTATATTAGCCCTCACATCTAAATCAATCTAGGAAGGTAAATATTGTTTCCAAAATATGTAAACCTCCGGATGTAGGTAAATGGCAAAACATTTCATGTCCGTACGTCAGCAATTGTCTGCATGCTACTCGTTCAGCCAGCCATGCTGTACTTCCGTTGTCACTGAATTGGCAGCGGAGCGCTAGCGTACGGACCTTAATGTAGAACCGTCCCGCGCGTTGACTTTTTAACGTGCTGGGACTTCGCCCGCGTTGATTCTCGCCGCAGAGGGGAATATAAACCTTAGTTCTTAGATCGCGCGCGCACGCACCCACGCTGCCGTGAGTCGTTTCCGCGATAAGTAACGCCGCGCCGGTTCGACACGTCGCCGCCCTGCGCGAGCGAAGATCACCGTGAGACCCGTCGCGACGTCAACTCCGGCGCCGAAAATCGCAGCCTGCAAGGCAGCTGACGCCGACACCAGTCTATCGGAGCGACCCATGGACTCCACTGAGTCAGATAGTGATATCTACTCGATCTGCACCGGGGACGGATCGCTACTACGTTTGGAAGAAGGCGAAGCTATCTTTTCACAAGACAGCACAGATGAGAGCCTGAGATCAAACAAAAATAAGACAGAAAGTGTGTCCATAGTGGTTGAGTGCCTTCCAGATTGGCCCATCCACCTAAAAGCTCTGAAAGCCCAATTTGGACACACGGTCAATGCGCGCCCCTATGAAAAAGGGGTCTGCTTCTCTCCACACGAACGTCGAGCCATCCAGCGATATCTCTTCTCGTTGGAAAGAGGGGCCAAGATTTCGTGGTTTTGGCTGCCCACTTCTGCCACTCGGTCCCCAGAAGAAGCCATTAAAGGCCTGGGATTTGAGTCGGAATGCATTCGAAAATTCCCGACTTCTTTCCTACTATGTTCGCCTTCGTCTGAAGCCAAATGTCTTTCCAGGCATTTACAGCCAGCCAGCAACAGTGCTTCCGTCGTCATTCTACCATTTGATGAAATTTCAAAGACAGGTGCTAGGGTAATTTACTGTGGTAATGAAATAAGGATAAAAAATTAACAGTTTCACTCCGAACACAGCTGAGATGATTATTCTAACGCATTTCATGGTGTAGAATGTCGTAGATAGGTCTTAAAAAATACTTTAGAAGTAAAGGGTTTCCTCCTCTCAATTACATATTTAGCTAGTTATCAGCTGGTACACAATGCACGACTCTTAAGTTTTCAACAAAAACATTCTTAGAAATGGAAAATGATTTGACGTGATAAACAAATGAAAGATAAGACAATCTTACGCGAATAATGCACAGTTGCGGATGCAAAAATCTAGAGATCATCCAAATCATTAGAGCATTTTCCTTTATACTCAATGGCTCAAAACGTACAAGAATGGCCCGTTTGAATATATTTAAGTTTCCGATTCTATTAAGTAAAATCTATTATTTACAGCTTTTTTAAATACCCACTCAATACAGGCATTGGTTCTCCCTTTTAGCACAGAGAAACTGAAGAATCTGTGGAGCAGCTCCAAGTAAAACTTTGTATTTTATTCTTTCTGCTGAACAGTTACAGCTGTTACTGGCATTTTGGTATTTTATTGTCGGAAAGCGCCAACTCGTAACAAGCGTACTCTTAGCGGTTACTTGGATTTGTTTAAAAAATAATTAATATCTATTGTAATAAGTAGGGTTTTAATTAAAGTTTTAAGATTTTGAACATATAAATTAACTACCTATACCTATATCTCTATGATTTATTATTTATTTTATAGTTTAATTAATTTTTATAGTTAATTTTAAAAACAAAATGACACTAATTAAACTGATTAATAACAACACATGTATAAAATATTATATCATAAGGATCATTTAGTATGAAAATGTTTTACCTTAATGTGTTTTATTTTTGTCCAATTTAGTGTTTATGTAACTTAAATGTCGCTTGAGACGCAGTATAGAATAAATGTACTGTTTAGTATAATTTTATTGATCAGGAGAGACATTATATAATAATGAAAAATAACCAGATGCATTAGTAAACATTATTGCATAAAATGTAAGATAACAAACATGCTTCTATCTTGTTCTCTGTCATTAACATTAACATCTGAAGTACCTACTGCTGATGCTGCTAACTAAAGTACCTACGAGTATATCATTTTGTGGTATTTTGTCTAAGTAGTGTATTGAAATAAAACGTATCTGATCCATATTTAATTATATATGTATATATATATAGTTTTATTTTCCATAGATGTCGTGTGTATGACAATGACTAATGTAATGTAATTAGAATTAGAGTAATGTCTGTGTGTGAGTGTATGAAGGTTAGCTTTTTTTTGCTCTTTCATATCTCAAGAATCAATGGACCAATTTGTCTCGATACACCACGTTATGACTTAAATTCAAAAAGAGTTTGAGCCAAATCGGTACCGCGGTTTGTTTTTTTATCGCTAAAAAACTGTTTTTTTAAAGATGCAAAAAAAAATTTCAAGAGAAGTTGTTCGTGCGGTAATTGCTACCGAAGCCCTTTTTTTATTTATGGTTGCCGTCGAGTTCGAATTACAAATACATAGGATTTTTTTTTTTTAATTAACGTCCTGTGTACACTTCTGCCAAACACCTAAAAAGTTATTTAAACAATTTGTAGTATTTGTTTTTTGTACGCGCTAGTACCTATATAATAGCTATATCGAGCACGATCACTGTACCTTGCCAAGGCACAAAGTACTGCTGTAACAAGGTTTACAATAATCTGTCAGCCGATCGGCCCTTTTATATAATAATCTGTGACCAGACGGGCGGTAGACGAGAGAAAGGCGAGTGAGACGTGACGTGTACGTGAGCGTGAGAGTAAGGCTGACACCTGGCAGACATTAACGATCACGAGCGCAGGTATCATAGTTCTGACGGAAGTTACGTGAACTAGAGTCGGAATTAAGTTGCGTCTGCCAGTTAATGGTCCGTGTCGACCGGCTAGGTGACCACTGACAACACTAGACTAGGTTCCAGATGAGAGAAAGGTGAACCCAGGTGGACTAGTGAGTCAGGCTTTGAGTATTTTCACGTATAACTCGACACCTATTTTGTTATACGTAGTAGTTATTCAGTAAGGTATATTAATAATTAAAGAAAACCGTTTTTGTCCAGAGCTCTGTTCACATTCAATCTAATTATAAAATAATATTTCTCTCGATTTATATTCGATTAGACGTCGCTTACCAAAAAAATATTTTGTAAGGTTTTGCGCGTTGTCAGTCACAATAGGTCTAAATCAATATCGACACAAAAAAAAGCAAAAATCGCAATCGCGTATGGAACTACAATTTTTTTATATGTTGTTGAGACCCGTGAGTGTAGATTTTTTTATACCCAAATTTTGAGCTCTGAAATTCCTGTGCTAGTCCCATTGTTCTCGAAAAACTGCGAAATTGTGACTCTTGTTTAATTTTTTTTTAAAAGATACCTAAAGAAAGCCCTTTTCGGTTATCAGTGTACTTTTGTAAGGCAAACTAAATTTTCTGCAATTTGAGCACAAAACGAGCACGCTAGGTTCTTAAGTTGCAGAGATACAGCTAGTCAAAGATAAGTAATTTTTTCCAAAAAGTAAAAAAATATCGGAAAGGTCATTTGCAACGACACACACACACGTACTGTCTGAACATTTGCATTTATTAATGGTCAACAAACAAGGTTTTATAATAATATGTAACGGTTCAGTTTGGGATTAGAACCCAAGCCTCGGCTAGCTATCACTTAGTCAGCATGACTCAACTCCATGGCCATCAAATTTGAATATAGGAACGAGATAATAGTGAGTTCGATTCTCGCCTATATTCAAGTTGCTAATATTTTAGAACGGACACTTTATAAAACTATTGTTTAGGTAAAATAATATTTATTAAATACTTTCCTAATAACAAATTTATCTATAATATAAATCTATTATACGACCTTGATTAAGTTAACACTTTACAATGGTTTATTATCTTTTTTTTATATTCACTGTATTACTGTATACCCAATGGCAGTGAAACTTTTTTATGTTGCACACACTGTATATTGGAGCTTTAGGTCAGCCTAGGTTAGACTGATATCACTTTGGGACAAATCGGAGAATTGCTGCCAAAGCAACGTAGATGTATGAGCCCATGTCAGGGCTACCATAGCCAGCTGATCAGGGTTACGCCTGGAACTCGGGGTCGGTGTCTTCCACGGCCAGCTGGTAGTAGATAGGTACGAAGTATGGGGTCACTGTCCGGTACGGCCAGCTGATCCGTCTAAAATTGTTGACCTCTGATTTTTTATTTGGGCAGAGTGAGGCCACTTTCTACTATTGAAGTTTCCTGGTAGACGATTTCAATAATACTGCGCCGCGTTTTTTTTTTTTTTTTTTCTAACTACTGGCTACTGTTGTTGGCCGCAGATGGCCTTTACAACTACACGCGGACTAACTTTTGCTGCGGTGCTGCTTGCACTCTTCAGCGAAAAGTTGGGGCGGTTTGCGCAAGGGTGTCCTAGACACGAACCTCGGCTTGGGCAACCGCTCTTAGAAACTAAAATTTGTATCTAACTAAATTTTACCGCCGTTTCGGAAAATAGCAAAGGCGTTCTGAAGAGAAGAAACGGCAAGAAACTCTTCAGCACTCGCCTATTATTATTTAAATCTAACTAGTCGAAGCGCCCGGGTATATTAGTGAACCTAGTATACCCGCGCGCTCGAGTGTGTGTGTGTGTGTTAAAACTAAGCTGTCTAATGTTCCGTCGCCGCCGGCGGCGACGTATTCTGTATATATTTCTATAATCTGTGATCGCGGACGCGAGCGCTGAAGGCGCTTGAGCTTTGAGCCTGCTGGTTATATCATCGTCGGAGTCAATTATGACGTGCCTCGGATATCTAAACGGTCCTAAGGCCCCTCTAATGGGGGCGTAGTTGGAAGATTGCCTAATTAGGGGATTGGGGTGGAGGGCTGCCGTCTCAAAGTAGCGTTTAGACGCATCTTTGATGAAGGCTTTTATGGTCGGAAGCTCGAAATCACTATGGAGATCGATGTTACGCATATAGTACGGGGCGCCGACTGCGCCTCGCATAAAGCGATTTTGTATGACTTGCAAGGAAGTAGTGTTGGTGTGACCAAACGCTACGCTCGCATATGTGAGTATGGGCCGAATACAAGTTTTGTAAAGCGTCACCTTGTTTCTAAGAGACATTTTACTGTACTTGTTTAACATTGGCTTAAGACGACCGAGAACGAATGCTGCTCGATCTCTTACTCTTTTAATGTGGGCTCTGAAATTAAGACGAGAGTCTAAAGTGACCCCTAAATATTTGACCTTTTTAACCCACGGAATGGGTTGGCCATATAGGTGGACTGGGGTGAGTTGCCTTGTGACCTTTACCGATTTTCGGCCCCGGGCGAAGTGCACTGCTGCACTTTTCTCGGGGTTAACCTCGATTCTCCACTTCCGAAACCAATCGCCTAAGGCGTTGGCGGCAGACTGGAGGGCCAGGCTTATACGACGGACGTGTCGGTGAGAACAGTAGAGCGCCGTATCGTCCGCGAAGAGCGCCACATTAACGTTCGAGGGACGAGGTATATCGTTTGTGAATAGGGAGTAGAGTAAAGGGGAAAGCACGGAGCCCTGGGGGACACCTGCACCTATGGGGTGGGGAGACGAATGACTTCGTTCTACGCGATAGCGAAAACTACGATCCCTGAGGAAGTCTCGTAATATGAGCACGAGACGGTCTGGGACACCGAGATTGTACAGCTTGTAAATCAAGCCGTTATGCCAGACTTTATCGAAAGCTTTCGCTACATCGAAGAAGAGGGCTCCTGTGCTGAAAGGCTTAGGGGACCTATTGAGACCTTGGAGGATGTGCTCCGTTATGCGGTGCACTTGATTGACACACGAGTGATTAGCTCGAAAACCGAACTGTTCGTCAATCAGAATGCCTTTAGACTGAACGTAGTCTTTCAGGCGAGAAAGGAGGAGTCGTTCATATAATTTTCCCAAAGTCTTTAAGAGACTAATGGGTCTATATGACGTGGCTACGTTACTAGGTTTACCCAGTTTAGGGATACCTATAACGTCAGCTTCTTTCCAAGAGTCGGGAAAGATGCAATTTGCCATGGCCGCATTGAAGATGCTGACCAATAGAAGGAGGAGCTGAGCGGGGAGGATTTTTAGAAGCCTATTTGAGATCCCATCGGCACCCGGGGCCTTTTTGGGTTGTAAGTCTTTGATGATCTTTTCGACCTCAGAGACTGTTACGGGGGGAAGTGAGTCAAGTGGGGGAAGGGCCGCTCTCCGCTCCACTTCCCTGTCCAGTTCATCGACGTGAGCTTGGTCAGTGGGTTGTTCGCTGAGCGAACACTGACTTTCTAGCGATTTGGCTAGGCATTCGGCCTTTTCGTCGTCGTCAAATGCGATTGTCGCGTTTGCGTCGACTAAAGGCGGCATAGTACTCACTACGTCGGATTTTAACGCTCGAGCCATCTGATAGTACGCTAAGTGGGAAGGCGATATCTCTTTCATGAGATTGTCCCACTTTTCGTTCCTAACTTCGGCTATTTTTGTCTTTACGGCACGTTGTAAAGATCTGAGCGATGCCCTGTTTACCTCAGACGGATAATTGTCGTACCGTCGAGTAGCCGCGTTCTTAGCTCTCAATAGCAACCTCACGTCCTCCGGCAGATTCCAGCGGAGATTATTCTCTACTGTAATCCGCTTAGAGCACTCCGCTACAGCGGACTGGAGGTGGCTAGTAAGCGCTTCGACCGCTAAACTAACATCGTCGGCTGAGACAATATTGTCCGGGATCCTATTTAGGTGGGGCGAGTCTATTTTTCCTAGGTTTTCACCTAGTCTCCGCCAGTCGACCACGTCCTTAACGGACGGATGACCGTCGGTTGGGGACCCTAGTCGTAAGAGAACCGGCCTATGGTCAGATGTAAGCTCGTGTAACACCTCTATGGAATGCAGCCTTAAGGCTACGTTCTTAAGAAGTGCTATGTCAAGTACGTCAGGTCTATGTGTCACTACTTCGGGAAAGTGGGTCGGAGAGATGGGCGCAATAACATCGAAACCTAACGGGTCGACTAGGGCCTCTAGTCGTTTGCCGTTTAGCGATGTTGAATGCGAATTCCATCGCTTATGTTTGCAGTTTAGGTCGCCTGCTAATACAACAGCGTTACCTAAGTCAAACAGCGTTTTAAGATCGCTTTGTAATATCACCTTTGTAGGTGACAAATATACAGAGGCCAGTACTATGGGACTGTGCCCTGTCATCGCTATACGGATAACCGACGCTTCTAAATTTTCTAACGATACGCGAACGCGCGAATGCGAGCGAGACCTAATCGGTGAAGACTCGATCGAGCGAAAACGCGACGGCGTGGCGGTCTTGGAGGCCACATCTGACTCGTCGGACGAGTCAGCCTGAACGGGAGTGGAGCGCGGCAGAGGCGACGACGGTATAACCAACGGCGGCTCAGGCTCGACATCGATAAGCGCCGCATGTTCCGGTGACATGGGCGAGAGGGGGAGGCAGCGTTGGGCTTTGAAGCCCCGGACCACCTCAGGGAATTTCCGGTCCATATATTCCAGAAACTCCCTGATGTAGCCCCCGCCACTGTCCTCGACCTCCTCCATCGCCTCTAAGGCGATGCGTGGATGCTTTGTCGAATTAGCTTTCTAACCGCTATGGATAGAGAGCGTGTGCCTGGCGTGTTCCCTGGCCGGTGCGTCCCAGTGCAAAGTGCAAAGCACGATGCGTGGGGTGATCCTAACTGCGCCGCGCTGAGCCTGCGATGATTTTTATATGAGGGCTCGCTTCTATGTGTGTGTCAGTCACTACTTCCGCTCTGCGACGCGTATTTGGTTGCCCAATCTCTCGGCGCTTGCAATTTCGAGTTCGCCGATTGGTCGAGCCGTTCTTCAACAGTTCTGGGAATTTCAAAATTTCGCTTGTGGAGTCTTTGATTGGTCGAATCGCCACCGTATCATTAACTCCGCCCTTGTTCTAGAAGTTTCTCGTACATTCAATTGTGATGTAACTTCCTGTCTCAAACTTCGTCTATATGTAGGTACTTATATACACGTACGATGGCGAGCAGTGCCGTTGAATGTAATAACATTATAAATACATGACAACCCTAACCTTACTTTGTGTTTTTAAATGATTAGCAAATGTGACACAGTCCCAAAGGGCGACCGGCGTTGGACCGGTCCGATCCAATTTTGTAGACGTCTATAAAGTGGAAGTCAAAGTCAAAATGTTTTATTCAAATTAGAATTTTACAAACACTTTTTAATCGTCAAAGTTATGAAATACTATTTTTTGATATTGTGATATAAGTTTATTTCCTGGCGAATTGACCTAATAATGAATTAGCCATAAATTTTATTACATTACCATAAATTACGACCGTTATTGCCAATACATAGGTACATAAAAAAGCGTTTTAATGCTTCTTGCCGTGAAAACAAAAAAGCACAGCTGATGTCGTCAATTAGTGCCAAATTTAGGACGAACACGTATGTAATTACGATTTCTGATATATACCTACACCAATAAAGGTATACTTTTCTTACCTTCGGCAGGTAGTCGTCATCGTTTCAGCCGAAAGTCGTCCGCACTAAACGTAGGATTCCCCTATATGTCTTGACAACGGCCGGTAGGAGGCCGTCCCACCGTGCGTCTTACAATCCGTGGTCGCCACTCGAGAACCTTTCTTCCCCATCGGTTTTCGGTTTTACGAGCGGTGTGGCCCGCTCATTGCTACTTCAGCATGCTAACTTTTTGAGCTATGTCGGTAACTTTGGTTCTTCATATCTTGAACCACAGATGGCACTTTCATACAAACTTAATAGAATAAACAATACGTAGAGTGCGCGCGGTGCGTTCATATGTCATTATCGCCCGTGGGGTTCTATGAACTCCCGCTTTGCTTTGAGGAAAGTAAAATTTATAAAGAAATATCCTGTGGGAGTAAATAAGGTCTTAGCACCCACTTTATCTGCAAGTAATGACACTGTTGACTAATAATTGCAATATAAACATTTTAAACTAACTAGGTATGTTACCCATATATATAAAAAAATCCTTAATGTAAGTATAGTAGCAGCCGCCAGCGTGTATCGACGCATGTGGCATCCACTAAAGGCCGGACTATCTTTCAAGACACTAACGTACCGACCCGTCGGGCCGGGCATTTACCATCATTACGACCTCATACTATTAAGAGCCCAACGGATAAAATCTTTGAGGAAAAGCATGTTGTGGAAACGCCCAGCGTCTCTCCTACATAAAAGTAAATGGTGGCCTTACCCATTTACTACTCACCCACACCGGCAGCTGTGAGGTATCTTGGAGAAAGCTGCTAAACGAAGACAGAGAGCTATTCTAAACGAGGTGTCATTTATATGGATAAGGCTTTTATTCAAAGCCCAGATTCGCATTTCCCTCTCACCGACCACAAAAAGACGAGCACGCTCCGCAGAACTGGGTGCCCTATCAAGAAGGTTGTTTTGTACCGCAAATTTCATGCCAAAGCTTCTGTGATTGAGGTGATGAGAGTTCATCTGTACTCGGACTGGTCACTAACCAGGCAGTACAATAACCTAAACAAAAAGAGATAATTCCTTTTCTAAGGGTTTGAGTTTGTAAATCGTTATTTTCCAGTGCTAACCTCGATGTTGTGATCGTTGTGTAACATAATATGTATTGAATGACTGAGTTCTTCACTGTTTGGGGTACGTACAACCTGTTCCTTTCTGACACAACACATCCCGCCCAGCGTTACGTAAGGTCTACTTCTGACAAGTCATCGCTCTATTGTTTCTCAACACGACGCATTACAACGCCTTGTTGTTTGACAGTGTTGAGCGCGGCCTTTATTATTGCCGTTATGCTACTTAAGTCGGGTTTTGGTGGGTAATGTAATAGGTTATGGTTGCGAAAGACCTAATCCGATGAACGCTGTCGTCAACATAATCGATTTTTCGAATTATTTGATAACTACTTGTATATCTTACGGTACTCATATTATTTATGCAGCTTATTAATTAAAACGCATCAGAAAATGTTCTTCTGAATTCATGCTTGTGAAATTGTTATCAAGCATTTATATAACTGCAGTTTTTTCCCTAAGTTTTTATAAAATTAGAATTATATTATAGAATAGAATATAAAATTATTAAATAATTTTATAAAAAGTATTTAAACTTTTATCTGCATCTATTTAGTACTCTTTTATAAGGTTGATGTAAAAACGCAATAATATAGCTGTTATGTATGTTAAAAATGATGATCCATAACAATACTCAATAATTCCCTCCCTACTGGTTTACAAAAGTCTAATTTGATTTGCTAAAAAAAATCGTGTCTGTAGCTACAGTAGTATAATAAACGGGTAAAATTTAGTTTGTATGTCGGGGTTATGACTGCAGCTACTAACCGATCCTAAAAAATATCTTTCACTAACAGAGAGAGAGCTCACCCTGAGTAACACCCGATATATGTTGATTTGTTAAAAATGAGTTTTTCGTTTCAAATTACAATTTGTATTGTAAATGAATAAGAAGGACGGTCTGAGTATTTTTTAACGTTGCAACGAGGAAACGGAGTGACCTGAGTTTTGGCGCAGAGATCATTGGAAGTACCAAAAAGATATTAGTGGTGGTTGTTATCCCGATTTAGTGCTCACGATTTTTTTTTTGTGGCACTATACCTCACGATATATCTGTAGTGTTAATTTTGTTACGAAAATATTGAAAACGGCACAGAGATATCTTGTCTGTCTGCAGCGGCGGAGAAGGACAAAGTTGAAAGTTTCTACGTAAGTAGTCAGGTACATTATTCAAACGTCAGGTTTATATATATGTCACCGTAAAATAAGTAACGTTAGGTTATAATCTATCTAGTAAGATTGTATACTATGAAACAAAATGAGGCAGAAATCGCACTGTATAAATCTTTTTGGGTGGGTTAGGTTCAGTTTCTCTTGTGATCACATAGATGCGGAGCGAACGGGGCGATCGAATTAAGTTTCATATAATTTAAAAAGTACACTTTATAATATTTTTTGTTTCATAGTATACAATCTTAAAAAGAAGATCTTAATTCCATAGATTATAAATCTAATGTTATTTAAAAAAATTCGGTGACATATATACTCTCAGTTTGAACACGTATAAGGTAGTTCTCATCACATTCATCGTCGCAGCTTGTCTATGAACTTTCGGTGTTGAACCTGTTTAGTTCATGAAATTAATGTTTGAACAAAATAATGGCGTGTGTGGTTATCTGTGAGTGCGTCACTGCAACTGCAGCGGCGTTGTGTGACGTCAGTGGTCCAAGGCGGCGAGACTTACCTAATGCGAAGTAATAAGGTCGTATTTTCATATTTGCGGAGTTGGTATGGAAATTGTACTATAACTGTATTTGTGTATGATGAGACAAGATGACAAGATACCTTGGACGCGGGTTCACCTGTTTTAATGTAGATACTATGGGCATGTGATCTATACAAATACTTAAATGAACAGTGAATTTCCGCTGCTACTTCAACAAATAACAAAGAGTTATTGCCATTCTTGCAGTGAAATAATAGCCTGTTATTCATTTCAGATAATGTTGATGTGTTACTCACTTTGTTACTGTTTGTAGTAGTTGTAGCACTTTGTAACTGTTTGTAGTAGTTGAATGCACTTTGTTACTGTTTGTAGTAGTTCGTAATCTTTTGTAGCAGTTGTAGAACTTTGTTACTGTTTGTAGTAGTTGTAGCACTTCGTTACTGTTTGTAGTAGTTGTAGCACTTTGTAACATTTTGCAGTAGTTGTGGCACTTTGTTACTGTTTGCAGTAGTTGTGGCAGTTCGTAATTGTTTGTAGTAGTTGTGGCACTTTGTTACTGTTTGTAGTAGTTGTAGCACTTCGTTACTGTTTGTAGTAGCTGTAGCACTTTGTAACATTTTGCAGTAGTTGTAGCACTTTGTTACTGTTTGTAGTAGTTGTGGCGGTTCGTAATTGTTTGTAGTAGTTGTAGCACTTCGTTACTGTTTGTATTAGTTGTAGCACTTTGTAAAATTCTGCAGTAGTTGTAGCACTTTGTTACTGTTTGTAGTAGTTGTGGCAGTTCGTAATTGTTTGTAGTAGTTGTGGCACTTTGTTACTGCTTGTAGTAGTTGTAGCATTTTGTTACTGTTATGTACCTTGTTATGTTGTAGCAAATAATGAACAAAAACATGTGTAACTTTCAGCGAATATATTGACATACCTACAGGGTAGAAAGTGAAGGCGGTCAACGGTCATTGGAGGGAAAGTACCTTATATATTGATAATAGCAAATTTCACTAAAAGAAAGAATTCTGTCATTTTCTAAGTTTTACTAATAAAAAAAAAGATTTTTTGTTAAATCACCTGTTTTAGAAACAAAAATAAATGATTTCGATCGAGAAGAAATTTTTTACAAAAACATAGTATGATAATTAAAACATACAGATCGAACCCATACTGATAGTAATATTATAAATGCGAAAGTAACTCTGTCTGTCTATCTGTCTATTACCTCTGCACGCTTAAAACGCTTTACTCATTACGATGAAATTTGGCATGGAGATAGTTTAAGTCCTGAAAAGGACATAGGCTACTTGAAAACGTCAAGTGTTATACGGTTTTTAGTGTTTAGTGTTTTTTCGGCAAACTCAAAAGGAAAAAAGAACCCTTATAGGATCACTTAGTTGTCCGTTTGTCTGTCTGTCAAGAGCTTTTTTGTCAGGAACGCGTAAAGGTATCAAGTCAACGCAATAACAAAATACGGCGTATACGGGCGATTTTCGGCATATTTTGGCATTAACTAAAAAATCAAAACCTATAGGGTACTTCCCGTTGTCCTAGAATTATGAAATTTGACACGAAGCAAGGTCTTACATAACAAATATAGGAAAAAATCCGAAATTCGTTAATTTGTAGTTGTATCACATTTACAAACAAAGCTCTCTTTTGGACGAACACGTGTACATACCTACACGTAACAAATATATAAATCATCTTTCACAAAGAAACATGCAAAACTTAGTGTAACAAGGCAAACGTCCTCGGCCTAAGCTTTATTCGTGTATCGAGTACCTACTCGTAGTTCGAGGAGCAGCAACCATGAAAGATTTATTTGGCAAGTTTTCAGTGTTCGAAACACTTCTATTTAACTATCATCTTAGTTCATTGCGTCATTTAAGTATTTCAAACTTACATTATGTCTTATGTGATATTTGTTTCTAACGAAATTAAAAAATACGCGGCCAAGTACCTACCTACATATAACATAGAATTATTGTGGTGGAATCTAAAAAGGGATTAGATACTCTTTTTATTGGACATAATCAATTTAACTAAACTAGTAACTTGGGATTAGGACCTAGATTAATAGACTTTCAGTATCTGTATCATTTAATGTAACTATTTTACAACGTCTTTTTTAAATTCTTTATTCGTTTCAAGAAATAAATTTGCTTTCTTGTATTTCTAGAACTTGCTGAGGCATTTAATACTATCTCTGTTCCCCTGGTTATCATAAGTGCCTAACTGTATTTCTAGAACTTGCTTAAGCGTTTAATACTGTCTCTGTTCCCCTTGTTATCATAAGTGCCTAACTGTATTTCTAGAACTTGCTTAGGCATTTAATACTGTCTCTATTCCCCTTGTTATCATGAGTGCTTAACTGCATTTCTAGAACTTGCTGAGGCATTTAATACGGTTTTTGACCCCCTTGTTATCATAAGAGCCTAACTGTATTTCTAGAACTTACTGAGGCATTTAATGCTGTCTCTGTTCCCCTTAATTTCAAGAAGTTATAAGGCTGAAACATGTTTAAGCGGACGATCACAGCGAATTAAAAACTCTTGAACAAAAAAAACAACCGGCTTTAAAAGATGCATTATAAAGGTAAAAATCCTACCTTTCCTAATCCTTTGGGTGGTTACAAGCTTAGCGAATTTTCTTCAACGGTGCAGTAGAGTGGCAGCAAATGGTCAAAATCTGTCTGCAGTTTACAAACAATTCAACTGAACAGCAATGTGCTTTCGGTCGCTTAACGGTGTACCGTGAAGACGCAAGGTGCTCAATTTACTCTTTTCTTGAAGTTTGGGGATCAATGGATGCGTGTATATGTTTTCATCGACATGGTCGCACAGAATTAAAGTAGCCCCTGTTTGACATCTTGCTATATTACATTTTAGAAGCTGATGTGGTCTCATATGCATAAGCAGGTGTGTAGTCGAAAACTTCATGTCTGCTAATGCATGACCACGTTTTAACCACATAAGTTGAGGCATTAGGCTGAGGCAGTTTTACGCACCATTTGTGAGCACGATTTGGTAGAACGACTCTCAGCCCAGTCCTCACAATAATTGTCGAGCTGACGACAAGAACGAGTAGGGGGCAATATACTGTTGGGTGGACTTATACATCAGCCCAGGCGAGCTATACGGTTCTTGCATATTATAAATATTATCACCGTGCACTGAAGAATCAACGGTCCAGAGTTCGATTTCTGCAAGGGACAAAACAGAGTTACTCCCAATAGCTAGTGTCACGCCTACGACACTTATACCCAAAGGTGACAGCATAACAAACATTGACTGTTAAGACAAACATTTATTAATGCTCATAATTTTTGTCTAGCATAATAAAGGATTCTCTGACCTACACGTAACAGGAGTGAGCCTATCCCCGTGCATCGAGTACGAGTACGTACTAGAATTTTAAATACCGGGAGCTGAACACCGGATATTCAATTCTGCAGACTAAGTAGGGTCGAGAATTCTTCTGTCGAGACGGAAAAAGAAATTCAACGCCTCGATAACTTAAGAAATCCATTCCGTGCGCTAGGTTACTAATAACTTGGAACGAGTCTAGAGTATCGCATGGCTTTAACTCCGCCGCTCGCAGACAGCTGAAACTTCAGAAAAAACCAGTCACTCACATAACTTAATATTTAATAAAAGTTATTTAGGTCTCCTGTGCAACGAATGAATACTAACCCAACATCAACGGAGAATAACCGTGTCATCTCGTTATCAGGAAACAGTGAGTAAAATAGGAAACCGCCTATCAGAAGATGCTGTTAATGTTCTTGTATTTCTGAAAGCGTATTTTAGCATATTGCGGGTTATTGGTTTAGTGTTAGTTGGCATACTATGACTCGTTTAATTGGAATAATGTGATGTTATTAACAAAATATTTTTAGTTTAAGTTGGTAGCAAATGTTTGTTTTGTAAAACAAGTTTTTATAGTTATCTAAATATGTAATTTAGTTAATTATTTTTTTTATTTAATTAAAGATTGTTGTAGATTTGGGAACTGGTAGGGACTCAACACTAATTTAAAAAAGTTTAGAACTATCCTACTTTTAGATAGCATCCTAGATAGTTTTTTTAATTTATTGTTTTTGTTGATTTGTCAATTAATAAGTGCAATTTATGGAACCTAGAAATTTACCATTTGATTTAATTGTTCTTATCTATCAGTCTCATTTGTAATAAACCATAAATTTAAAAATAACATCGTGATTTATTAAGAATTTCAAAATTACTCTTAATACTCGAGAAATCCGGGTCGAGAATTCTCGTGCCTCGAGAATTAAAGACTAATGCACTACCACCGCGCCACTTCGGTCGTGTCGATTTTGTCGAAATAAATACAATACTCGTAAAACTCCCCGTAATTAAGGATATAGGGGGATTTGTTGTCGTCCGTCATTTATATTAATTTATTTATATCACTTCGCCTTAATAGGCCTCGGTGTGACAACGCACACCACACGATCTGTCAGCCTTTTTGCACACGTAACTAGCTACTACATAAAATACGCGTTGGAAAATATTGTAAGGATTATTTACAGTGCTGCTAAGGAAACAGGAATTGGAATTTTAAACAGAAAATTAATCAGTAATGTATAACTAAGTTGTGAGTTTTAAAAGTTAAGTTGCGTTTCGTATGGATTTGGAAGTGATGCGTGTGGGGAATACGAAAAGTTTATTTATTATCGTTCAAGACAGCAGTTGTATATCAACATAGTACTTGCTTCTTAGAATATTATTGTATCTAATTAAGTATGACTCACTCTTGAGTCTCGACGCAGCTGAGTTGTTTCTAGTAAATACATTATTTACATACGTTACATTATATATATATATTTATATACATACATTAAAAGGCAGCATTGAGTGCGTTTGTACACACAATATATGTCATTTGTATAATGATGGCCAAAGTTTATGAAGATGTCTTGACGTCGGTCACCTCACCGCGCGTGAACGGCCTCACACTGAAACTTTCCACTCAGGTAGACCATGTCCTACAATGAACACATGATAATTTGTATTATGAGAGATTTCAGGGGAATAGAGTGTTCCGCGGGCGGGCGAAACCGTTGGGCACAACTAGGCCCTTATAAATTATATTACAGCATTAAAACATTTGAAATAAAGGTCTGTTTGTGCGTCCTTTTTACAAACAATGTAGGATGTCTGCACAATCGAGTCCAATTCAAATTTTCAAATCCAAATAGTTTATTTCTCAAAAATAGGATAAAATATTACTTTTTTGACGTCAGTATAATATGCAAGAAATTCATAAACTAATACTACCATTTCGGAATCAAGATGGCGTTCTGGGGAGAAGAAACGGTGAAAGAAACTCTCCAGCTGTCGCTCTTTTCAATTTTAATTATAACGATTTGTATATTTCCAAATATAAGTACTATGATAGCAACATTTTAGTTATTCCCATGCGTTATTATCTATAAGATAGTCTTTAATTGAATAGTAAGCTTTATTGACAAGTTTCTGTTTAACAAAATTTTTAAACTTTTGTAAATTCAGTTTACATATATCTGCAGGGATTTTGTTCTAAAAACGGACACGTTGTCCTTTAATGATTTATGTCTATTTCTTGTATTTAGATTATGAACATCACTATTTTTTAGAAAAAGATTAATATTCTTATGAACATACATTAAATTATCAAATATATATTGACCAGGTAAAGTTAGTATATTGATCTCTTTAAATTTATCCCTTAAAGAGTGTCTGTTAGATAAATTGTATATTGCTCGAATAGACCTCTTCTGCAGTACAAATATTGTCTGTATATCAGCTGCGTGTCCCCATAATAAGATACCATAGGACATCACGCTATGAAAGTAACTAAAATATACTAGCCGGGCTGTGGCTTCGTCTGTAAGTTGACGAACCTTTTTAACCACAAAAGCTGCAGAACTAAGTCTATTCGCTAATCCAGCTATGTGTGGGCCCCATTGAAGTGTTGCATCTAAAGTAATGCCTAAGAATACAGCGCTATCTACAACATCTAATTGCTCCCCATTTATAAGTACACTGGTTCTTACTTGACTAACATCTGGCGTTAAGAATTTAATACATTTAGTTTTCTTACTGTTAAAAAGCAAATTATTCAAAGTCAAAGCCAAGTCAAAATGGTTTATTCAAATAAGGATTTTACAATCACTTTTGAATCGTCAAAGTTATAAAATATTATTTTTTGAACCCTCCCACCTTCCCGCCGGTTCACAATGTTGTTGATTTCTACCGAGAAGAATCCGGCAAGAAACTCGATAGTTACTCTTTTAAAAACACTATCAATAATACAAATAAACTAAAATACAATTAATATTTTAAATAAAAAAAAT
Source organism: Apoda limacodes (assembly GCA_946406115.1). NCBI lineage: Eukaryota > Metazoa > Arthropoda > Insecta > Lepidoptera > Limacodidae > Apoda > Apoda limacodes. Next base: position 30,478,405 of record OX291549.1, on the reverse strand, counting down.
TTAATCGTACAATTTTATGTTATTTCCATTTTAATTTGGTTTACCTATGTATCCTGTAATTGAGCATCATCAGTCCCAAGGATTTTTATCATTTACATAGTCTGAAATATTATAGTATGCCTTTTTACAAAGTACCTGCTTGATAAAAGATTTAAATTTACTTATTGATAGATTTTGAATTTTATTGGGAACTTTGTTGTAAAAGTGTATACATTGCCCCATAAAAGAGTTACTTATTTTGTGTAGACGTGTATCATGCACCAATAGCTTATTTTTAATTCTAGTATTTACTTTGTGAACGTCACTTTTCTTGCTGAAACTATTGATATTTTTATGTACATATAAAAGATTTTCATTTATGTACTGCGACACTAAAGTTAAAATTTTTACTTCCCTAAACCTATCCCTCAGAGATATCCTAGATCCTAATTTATAAATAGCACGAATTGCCCTTTTTTGTAACAAAAATATTGTATTTACATCAGCAGCTCTACCCCACAATAGGATAAATATGTCATTAAACTATGGAAATAGCTAAAATATACTATTTTTGCAGTGTCGACATCGGTCAATTGTCTTATTTTCTTGATCGCATACACAGCAGAGCTAAGTTTTTTGGCTAGGTTATGAATATGAGGACCCCATTGAAGTTTGGAGTCCAGCGTTATGCCAAGAAAGACTGTTGAATTAACAAGTTCTAATTGCTCGCCATTAATATTAATACATGTCTGTCTCTGACTAACATTTGGTAATGTAAATTTTACACATTTGGTTTTTTTTTCATTAAGTAACAAATTATTAGCGTTAAACCAATTTACTATTTTAGGAAGGGCATTATTTAATTCATTATAACATGTCTGTCGTCTCTTAACTTTAAAAAGCAAAGAGGTGTCATCAGCAAATAAGACAATGTCATGGTTTTTTACATTATATGGGAGATCATTAATGTAAATAAGAAATAGAAAAGGACCTAAAATTGAGCCCTGAGGGACTCCTATAGTGACTGCTGATCCCGGAGATCTTTCACCGTTGACATCTATTTTCTGTACTCTCCTACTCATATAGGATGTCAAAAGGTCGAGAGCTTTGCCTCTAATACCATAGTGATGTAGCTTCCTGATGAGATTTTCATGTTGAACACAGTCAAATGCCTTAGATAAATCACAAAACACTCCAAGGGCGTCATGCGAATCCTCCCAGGCGTTATATATATTTTTTAATAGTGCCACTCCTGCATCGGTTGTGGAACGGCCTTTCATAAAGCCAAACTGTTTACTACTAAGTAGCTCATTAATACAGAAATGGCTTAACATTTGACAAAGTATGATTTTTTCAAAAACTTTACTGGGTATAGGTACTGAGTATAGGTAGTATTGAAATAGGCCGAAAATTATTAGGATCTGTTGAACTACCTGATTTAAAAAGAGGTATAACTTTGCTAAGTTTCATCTCATCAGGAAACACACCACTATCAATACTACTATTAAATATAATGGCTAAGGGTTGTGCTATAACATGAATAATTGAATTTATAGTTTTTACTGAAAGTCCCCAAAGGTCTGTGGTGTTTTTAATTTCTAATGTTTTAAATGTATTAATGATATCCGTAGGACTAATGTTTTTAAATACAAAGGGAACGTTACATTCAGGAACACTAGTTTTTAATCATTTTTCTGCTAAGATTGGACTTGAGTTTAGATGTTCAGTTGTTTTGAATGGGATATTCCTAAAAAACTGTTCAAAGGCAACTGCTACCTCAGAATTTGTTTTAAAACTAGCATCATCTACAATCAACTCAAAGTCCTGACAAGAATTCCTAGCTTTACCAGTTTCATTATTTATTATGTTCCATGTAGTTTTTATTTTATTTGTTGAATTTTTTACTTTATGTCTGAGGTGAATTGCTTTTGCAACAAGACAGACCTTTTTAAAGGTTTTTGAGTATTTTTTTAAATATTCCCTAAATATTTGGCTATTATAATAATAATAATAATAATAATAATATACTTTATTGCGCATAAAGAAAACAAAACAATTAAACAATAAAAGTAATAACAAATTATTATATGTTTTTTCTTTATATAATTCATACAGTTTACGCCTACTTTTATGAATACCTGGGGTAGCCCATTCACTAAAACTAAAGCGACTGGAAATAAGTTTCTTTTTTGCAGTAAATATTTTATTATACTCTGTAGTAATAGTGTCAAGAACAGTATTGTACATATCATTTGGGTCGCCATTATAAAGCAAATCTGGAAGTTTATGCATTAAGTTAGATTTAAATGGTTCAACCAGTTTAGTTGTTATTGGTATAAATTTAATTTCCTTTTTAGTAATACTATTCTTTCTTTCTAAAACCACTAACTGTCCACAATGATCTGACTCTAGATTGCTTATAATTGATTTTTGAATTGGTTTTATGTCAGTAAATATATTGTCGATGCAAGTGGCACTGGATACAGCAATTCTAGTTGGTTCACAAAACAAATTATTTAAATTAAAAGACTGAAATAAGGCAAGCAATCTGGTGCTTAATGAGCTATTTTCCAAAATGTTTATATTGAAGTCTCCACAAACAATGATTTGTTTATTGGAATTGCTGATTTTGTTCAGCACTTCTTCCATAACTAATTCAAAATTATCATAAATTGCACAAGGCGGCTTGTATACACTCATATTGAACTATTCATATTGAACCAGTGGACAACTTTAGACAGACAGGTGTTTACATTATCTAGAACTGTTTCGCGTCTTTTAACTCTAAACAAAAGTGATGTGTCATCTGCGAACAACACTATCTCGTGATTGTTTTTAACGACCTCCGGAGGATCATTAATGTATATAAGAAATAGGAATGGCCCCAGGATGGAGCCCTGTGGAACGCCCATTTTAATTTTAGATCCAGGGGTGCGCTTTCCATTTATAAAAACTGTCTGAATCCTATTGTCCAGGTACGAGCTAATGAGTTTCAGTGCAGTATCCCTATTACCATAGTGTTGCAATTTCCTAATTAGGGTTTCATGTTGTACGCAATCAAATGCATTGGATAGATCACAAAAAACACCCAAGGCATCCATTGAATCCTCCCATGCATCAAATATGTGCTGAATAAGCTCAACGACAACCTAAGACCTTTTGTGAACCCAAACTGTTTGCAAGTCAGTAGAGAAGTAAAATTACTACTCATTTGATTTAAGATCAGTTTTTCAAAGATTTTACTGAAAACAGGTAGTATAGAGATAGGTCTAAAGTTAGAGAGGTCAGTAGTACTACCTGATTTAAATATAGGTATAATTTTACTGTAAATCAGGAAATACACCACAATCAATAGATTTATTAAATATTATAGCTAGTTGAGGAGCAATCACAGAAATTATGGTTTTTACTAAATTCTGAATGGCCCCAGAGGTCAGCTGTATTTTTTATTTTTTAATGAATTAAATGCTTTGTTAACATCATTATGATTTACATGTCTAAATTTAAATTCTCTTGGGCATTATTTTACATTTTCTTTTAACAGAGCCTCTGCTATTAATGGAGATGAGTTTAGTGAGTTGGTAGTTGAGAATGGAATATCCAGGGAAAAATTATTGAACAATGAGGCAATATCTGTTTCTGAGTTAATATTCAGTTTTATGAGATTTTGATTTTCCAATCTCAGCATTAATAATACTCCAAGTAGTTTTTATTTTATCATTACTATTTTTAATTTTTTCACTTAAACAACGTGATTTTGCTATACGATTTTGCTATATTACTTAAAATAATTTAGAGTATTTTTTAACATAATCATTAAATTTCTCACTTATATTAAACTTTCTTTCACTATATAATTATATAACTCATACAATCGTTTTCTGCTTACATGGATGCCCAAAGTAGCCCAATCACTAAAGCATGGACGTTGGTTAGCTAAGACACTCTTGGGTTTAAATACAGAGTCGTATTCATCACTAAAAACTTTAAAAAACATATTATATTGTGTTTTGGATCATTATGTTCGACAAGAGATGGAATTTTTAACAATAAATTATTTTAAAATATCTCAAGTGTCGTTTAGTTTTAGGTCTTATAACAATTTTTTCCTTACATTTATTCTCCGTTAACAATTCAATTTGCACTAACTGCCCACAATGGTCAGAAGTAAGGTTATTTATAATACTTTTATTTGTTACTGTAATACAATCTGTAAAAATATTATCTATGCATGTTGCTGTATTGGCTGTTATTCTAGTCGGTCATAGAATATTTTTACAGTTGAATGATTGAAATTGACTTTTTAAGTTTATGCCTAAGGAGGACTTTTCTATTAACAAATCTATATTAAAATCTCCACAAACAAATACTTTTTTATTTTTTTTAACAAATAATGGATAGAGCCGCCTCCATTTTATTTTCAAAAATGACATAATCCGCTGAGGGCGGCCTGTACACACTAACAATAATGAAATGCTCTAACTCCACACAGGCTATTTTAATAATTCTTTCAACCGAGAGGCTCACAATATCTTTCCGATCTTTATGTTTTACCTTGTTATTTACAAGAATCAAAGAGCCACCATGAATAGCGTGTTCCCTGTTGAACGAACTACCAATTTGGTGACTACTGAAGTTGAACATGAACTGGTGAGATCTTAGCCAATGTTTTGTAATGCATAGAATATCTATGTTGCAGCAGTTCATGAACAACTCTATTTCAAAGTCTTTTCCAAGTATACCTTGAATATTTTGGCGTACTATGTTTAGGGATTTAACATTCTTTACATTATGTTTTTTTTAGAACATCTGGGTAAATTATTATTAGACACAAAAGTCGAGCCAGAGGGGTTCTCACTTAGCTAAAAAAAAGTACTTGGAACAGTTTCCAAAGTCTTAAAACTATTATCTTGCCCAATAGAGGCAATAGAGAGTCTTTGGGAAACTTGAAGCGGAGGTTATTTGTAATATGGGAAAATAATATTAATTGAAATGAAATAAACGATTTGTTCGTATGATGTTTATAATCCATTCGTACGGCAACACTACACTACGTGTAAACTACTTGCTACGTCAAACCTACACTACGTGTAAACTACCTGCTACGTCAACACTACATTACGTGAAAACTACTTGCTATTTCAACCCTACACTACGTGTAAACTACTTGCTACGGCAACACTACACTACGTGTAAACTACTTGCTACGTTACCACTACACTACGTGTAGACTACTTGCTACGTCAGCAATACACTTCGTGTAAACTACTTGCTACGTCACCACTACACTACGTGTAGACTACTTGCTAGGTCAGCACTACACTACGTGTAAATTACTTGCTGCGGCAACACTACACTACGTGTAAACTACTTGCTACGACAACACTACATTACGTGTAGACTACTTGCTACGTCAACACTACATTACGTGTAGACTACTTGCTACGTCAACACTACATTACGTGTAGACTACTTGCTACGTCAACACTACACTACGTGTAAACTACTTCCTACGTCAGCACTACACTACGTGTAAACTACTTGCTACGTCAACACTACACTACGTGTAAACTACTTGCTACGTCAACACTACACTACGTGTAAACTACTTGCTACGTCAACACTACACTACGTGTAAACTACTTGCTACGGCAACACTACACTACGGTTAAACTACTGACAACTACTTTTTGTTTATAAGTCACAGGATTTTAGATTGCTCTAGAACTTTGCCTCCGTCAAAGTTGTTCTTTGGTAGCCACTGAGTGAGATGAGAGTTCGCCAACCCGAAGTTATATCGTAGTCTTTTTGAAACTTTATAAGACATTTGCTGCACACTAAATAGTGATGCCTCACAACAAAGAACATTTATCTATCAATGACGTTGTCCTTTTTGCACGTCCTATATTGATTTGGGTCATTTAATCAATCCGTGAAGTCACCTCTCTGATTGAGCGCGTTAGTCACGTGGCTTAGTCTCATTAGAACCTTATCAACGGTGAAAAGCGAAACTACATACGCGGAAAACTTCATTCGTTACTAATTTGTAAAGAAATTGTGTGCTCGTGCTCCGTATACAGTAGCGCCACTCATTAGTTCAAAGATAAGTTGGTAGAAGTGTAGACAGCATTAGGAAGCCGGCTGCGTTAGCCTGTGGGCTGTGAGTCACGGAGCCGCAACTCGCGAGTGACGAACTCAGCGGCACGACTCACGACTTGACTCACAATAAAGTTATCTTTAACTGTGATTATGGGCTCGGCTGCCTCGTAAACGCGTTCATGTTGTCTAAGCTCGGAATTGGAGAGAATCCATAATTATAATGTCATGCCGATGAAAGTAAAACGTTGTTGAATTAAAATATTTAAAATAGGTTATTAAGGGTGTAGATACTGTCGATATGATAAGTTCAGCTTACTTACATGCTAACCAAAGAGCGTAGTTCAGAAAGAAACATGGTTTTTATTGGTTAGGGTGTTTTTAGAGACATATTTGAACTACAACAGTTCTAAAGTAATTAGACTCTTCTTACTATGAATATTTTGGTTGCTAAGCTAGATGTTGGCTCCTTGTTCTTGGCCCTTTCAAACAAGATGACATGACGTGCTCAAATTTTGTTTTTTATTATCTGGTCGTTCCGTTTATGATTTATCTACAGTTTAGAAGAGTAAAGTAAATTTGTGCTCAAATGGTCCCAAGTCTCTAACGTTGCAAATTATGTCGCGATACTATTTTTTTTATTTATATGAAATGAAATTATTGCACAATTAATTAAAAATTCACGATTAAAAAAAAATATTGTTCATTATTATAGAATAAAAATATTTTTTTTTGAATTTATGAATAAAGAGTATGAGTATCCAGTAACTGCATGAATTTATTAATTTCTTAATTTTTATATTTAATATGTAATAAATAAAATGTATTGTTAAAGTCCCCGAAGTTCAAAAATCTTTGCGGTATTACCACCCAACCCACCTTTTTTTCAGTAAATTGTTTATAACTTTTCCATTTTTTTTTAAATCATCTAGACGCGATTCCGAAACGAATGACACCTCATTCATTTTTCCGAGACTGGTGAATAAAGTTGAACAAAAAAGCACTTGTTGACTGGACTTGCAGGTGTTTTGAGTTGATAGCGCATGGTCGGTCCTCGTGTGTCGTTGCCTCAACGTCAGCGTTTGTTATGTGCGGCACAACTTAGGCTGATCTTCCACAGCCGCTAGACACCGGTACCGACACCCGACATTTTTTGCGATATATTGGGGACTAAATATTTAGTTGGCCGATTGTTCACTGCACCGCCGCACCGCCGATATCCGATAACTGAAACGTCGTCTGCCTCCCGCCTAGAATTGTGCTCCTGGTGGTGCTGGTGTTGGTTCTTGCACACGATAGATCAGGAAGACATTATTTATCAGTGGGGTAACTCTCGACGTTTAATTTCACTAGGATTTTGTCATCAATTAAAAAGTAGGTATTATTAAAATTACACAGTAATCCACACTTCTTAATGTGATTGCCTTACATTGCAATCACATAAAGTGTCAGAAGTGTTTGCTTTTATACGAGATAATTAAGAATGCCGTAGGTACCTACTATTGCAATTGGGATTGTCGTCGAGAGTCAGCCCGAGACCTATTTGCTCACCATAAAAAACAAATGTGGAAAGTGGAATAAATAAGCCATTACATGCGATATCATCGGTCCAACAACGCCACGCACTTTTTAAAAATTATTCTCACATTCCGGATAATAGTCGAAGATTCATTTAGCCGAAAGTATTTTGCTTTAGCTGTTCTTTGCATCCGCTTTAGGAGGAGTCCTTAGAGGGGAGAGGCTTAGGTACAAACCCATTGCGCTGATCCAGTACCTACAAATTAGAATCTGGAATAAACAAGAAAAAAGGGGAGTGGGTTACCAAGATTCTCCCACCTGAAACCCGACTAAGTTACCCTATAGACTATGTGCAGTTTAAAAATTGACCAAATATTATTCTGTCTTTTTACCTACGAACACAACAATAGCGAAAGAAGTCAACGTACCCAATTAATATTCATGACGTGTTTGAAGGCTCCCAACACGATCAAAAATGCTTGACAATCATTTGCGTACTTGCCAACCATGTTTGACTTTCTAGGGACGCCTCAAGCACGCTTGTCAAGCATTTGCGTACTTGCCAACCATGTTTGACTTTCTAGGGACGCCTCAAGCACGCTTGTCAAGCATTTGCGTACTTGCCAATCATGTTTGACTTTCTAGGGACGCCTCAAGCACGCTTGTCAATCATTTGCGTACTTGCCAACCATGTTTGACTTTCTAGGGACGCCTCAAGCACGCTTGTCAAGCATTTGCGTACTTGCCAATCATGTTTGACTTTCTAGGGACGCCTCAAGCACGCTTGTCAAGCATTTTCACTCAGTTGTATTAAAATATACATTCAAACATCGACAATATGTATAATAGAGTTAGATCTTAGTATGCTGCTAAGTTTAGGACAGTAAGAAAAACTTTTACATAAGGGAGGAAGATCTTTGTATGCTGCTAAGTTAACAGTAAGGAAAACATTTACATATATAG